>CM023957.1:5334515-5624737 GCA_013407115.1 Glycine latifolia
GGGGGGGGGGGGGGGGGGGGGGGGGGGGGGGGGGGGGGGGGGGTAAGAGTACGGTTGAAGAGGAAACGTCAAATGAAAAAGAATAGGCAGATAGCTAGCTAGAGTTCCTGAGAGTCTAACCTATAAATATAAATATAAGTTGCCAAGTAAATAGAATATATATAAATATAAAAGATGAATTTATTTACTTAAAAGATAATTATTTTAGAGTTATTTTTCATTCTTATTATTTATTTTCTTAAGATCTAATAATTATAATAAATAATTAATCTTAATAATTAGATCTTAAAAAAATAATGATTTATTTTGACATATCTTATGAAAGAAAATTTCTTATATTAAAATGAGATAATTAAATATAGACCAATATTAAAATTTAATATCAAAATGTCACATGATTTTCTTAAAAGCTCACATAATTTTTAAATGATTATATGATATTAAATTTTGACTTATTCATATTTGATTATATGATTTATATTTAATTTTTTCACTTTCATATAAAATAATTTTCTCTCAATGGATCTACTTATTTTAAGAGTAATCCTTTTTTCAGTATTATAATGATTAAAATTAATTATTTATTACCATCATTAGATTTAAAAATAAAAAAATTGTGAGGATGAAAAATAATTTTAAAAAATTACTCTTAAAATAAATGAATTTCTCTTTGATATATATATATATATTATGTTTTTGGTGGAAGATTCAAAAACAACCACAATGGAATATGCATGAAAGTGAGAGGCCTGGTCGATAAATGGTTGACAACTTATTTTTCACAAAAAAGATTGAAAATATGGTGAAATCCACGCCAGAATTTGATATAGGGGAAGCGACTATTTTCAAGATTTATTAGAGCTACACATAAGTACTACTATATACTACATCTTTTTCAATATTTGTTAGGAAATACGGTAACAATAAATAATGTTGTGAGAATGATTATTCTCTTTCTAATAATTAGTTTTTACATACATACTGAAAAAATTATCGTATGGAAAATAATTTTACAATCATATTAGATGAAACTGAAAATGGATTAAAAATAGAAAAGTAACAGTAAAAGGGGATCGACCCTCTTATAGGAAATTTTATAGAGGTAAAATCAACATTGCATCCCCAAAAGTTGGTGTAAAAATTTTAAGGTTCTAATCATGCATGGAGTTACAAGTGTAACGATGAGGAAATGGAAAGCAAATTTTAATCTTTGTGTGTGAAAGCAGCAAAGGTGCCAGCAAAATCAAAGGTTAGATTAAGATTACATTAAAAAGCGTACTCCTTGTTTTATCAATCTTTTGCACTTTTATTAGAAAAAAGTAATTTGGTTATTTTTGTTGAAATTTTAGACTTTAAATTTAAAGGATCCGTCGTGTTCAAACTCTTTTTTATTATCCAAATTATTGAGTATCAATGATAAGTTCCAAACAATTTGTCTACCCTGCACTCCCTTTTCTTAAGTATAATGATGGAACAGAGTACAGAATCTCTTGCAAACTATCAACGGAGGAATTCTTACTTTACTTTTATCAAGGCGAGTTTCTTATAATGCTCTATATTATTTAAATATGTATAACATTAATTATTACACTAAAATTTAATTAGTTAAAATTGAAAATAATAAAGACCAGTATAATTAAGATCTTAGTGATTTTCAATAATATAAAAATAATTTAAAAAATATCATAATATATATATATCAATCAATAACGTATCGTTACTAACCCACTTTTTATTGGCTTCCTCCACCATAGCTTTTCGATGTACTGAAACATTAAAGATAGTCAATTACACTACAGTGAATGGGAAATAGATTAACTAGCTAGCTGATGTGATATTTAACTTTGAAGAAGGCCGAAGCTTTGTACACAATCACATATTTCCTGATTTCGGCCAAAGCCAACCAAGAGTCACACACGTAGGGTATTGATCGGTCCAGATCAAATTGAAGAATTCGATGATTCAAAAATTAAATTAATTAAATTGATTCAGGTTTTTTTTTAATTTATATTCAATTCGAACTAAATTAATTAAATCGATGACAATTTATTTAGATATTGAATTGAGAATTTTCAAATTCAAATGAATCCAAACTAAACCAAATATATTATATTGATTTTTATTATTTTTTAAAAACTAAAATTACTTATATTTTTATATCGTTTTGTGTATTTTTTTTTTGCATGTCCATCATACTCACTCACTTTGATACTTTCATTTTTCTTTCTTACATAATCCTAAAAGAGTGTTATACATGCACATTCTGAGAGCTTCCTCCTCATTATGCTTCCTTAATACACATTTGTTGATGTTGTTAACTCTCCTCCAAACCTCCACTCATTCAGTATTGGTAGAACAACTTTAATCTTTGGACTTCTTAACGTTGAATTTAACTAATTTGATGTATGTTACAAAATTATGTATTAATTTTGAGATAAAACTCTTATTTTGTATTTTTTTAAATAGATTTATTTATTATTTTTATCATATATTTCATGATCCAAATCAAACCAATCCATTCAGTATCAATTTGGTTTAGTTCGGGTTCAAAAAAAATATAAAATCCAAATCAAACCAAATCAATTAAAATTAATTAATTCAAATTTTATTTTCTCTCAAAATCAAACCAAACCGGTCCATTAACATCCATGATCATAATGATATGCTATTTTTCAACAACTTACAGAAAAAATATGTACTCGTGGTTTATTTAAAGCAATGCCTTGCCACCTTTTTATTTAAGAGAAACAATGCCTTGGCACCTATGACCTATATAAATTTACAATCTTTAAGTGATAAAAATGGTTCTTCCTTATATGTACCGATCATGAAATTTTTTAATTACATAGCTAGCGTATCAGTCTAGTCCGCCAGAATTAAATTGTAATAGGCTTTCAAATTCTTTCAAATGTTTTATGTTTAAAATTTTTGGTTTTTATCCCTAGTCTATCATATCACTTATAAATATCTTGAATAATATTAAAATAAATATTTATAGATACATGTTAAATTAATTGTATAATTAAATATATTCATTTTATTTGAATGAATAAATTTCTTTTACTGCTTGAATGATAACCAATTAATAAAAAAAGTGTCGTGCCATGCACGGGTTTCCTTCTAATACACATGAAAAAATTTCACAATTACAGTGCGACAATGCCGTTCTAGTTACACCTTTTTTAGGCACATTTGTGTTTAGATGCAATTTGTTGTTAGAAAAGTCCAATTATGAGAAAAATTAGGTCAGTTCCAGCTATCTTCTTTTGTCTCCACATACTTTTCCCTTCCCTCCATGGCAAGACTTGTGCTTAAATAGCGTCATTGTACGCAAAGCGGCAAAGCGGCAAAGAGTAAAGAATATGTTTGGTTCTTCGTTTGGAGTGTTCTAAACTCAATTTTGAAAGTAAATTCAATTTAATGACATGTGTGGTTATTTTTAAAAATACGTTGTGCATTAAGATTTTACGTAGAAGCTTAGTTTTATAGAAGCAATATACTTGTTTTTGGAAATTTAGTTTAAAAACTTAAATTTAATCCAAACTCAAGTTGATAAATTTTAATCCAAATATACAGTATTAAAATTAATTTAATCGTTATTGAGTGATAATAAAGGCATTGATTAGGGGAGGGGGTTGCCATATCATGTGGGTTAGTTAACTTTTCGTACAAAACAAAATCAGCATCAAAGGTTTCCTCATTACAGTGCTTTGCTTATTGCTTCTTCCAAGTGTTACATACACCAACGATAATTTATTAGTATATTCTGATTTCATAATAATGCAGACACAAAGAAACACAGCCAATTTCCCATGTATGCAGGACAGCAGGGAGAAAAGAAGCAGTCAAGTTTAAGAGCACCGAAAATAAAGTGGGCTAAGGGGACAGCAAGAGCCAATTGCAATCATCCCATCAAAATTAAATCTCTATCAACAAGTTGATAAAAGATCCAATTAGAACTAAGGCCATGTTCATATATACCACAACGTAAAGCATATATAATTATCAAGCTATATATGTATACTAATAAATTATATACATATATGCACACACGGTATGATAGTATGGTATAAATTAGATATCTCTTATGAATTTTTATATTATTCACATTTAATGAAGTCACAACCAATGAAAGCATAAGACTATTATAAGATTTCATAAAAAAATACTTAATCATTAATTTGGTTCCTAAATTATATTAAAATGTTCAATTTATCCTCAAATTTTTAAAAGATTCAATTTAGTCTCTAAATTATTTTAACAAATCAATTTAGTCTCTTTTTTTCAAATTAAACTGATGTTGTTAGAATCCCAATTTTCAGCTATCTTGTTTACAAATAATGACGATTTTAACCTCAACTATATTTATTATTAGTTTTGAAAAAATAAAACAATTTTCATTTATTCTTCTTCACTCTCAGTTTCGTGTTTGCTTTGTCCCGAAAAGATTTCGCAAAGTGTAGCGGTGACATGCCAGCACAATGTTGTTTGGGTGGTTTAGATCTATACTTGTTGTGGGTATTGTTTGGGTGGATTAAGGTGGTGATGATAGATTTGGTGTGGTAGGTGAAGGGTGGTGTAAGGTTTTGGGTGTCCACGTTGACACTTTAATATAATAATATTATGATTAAGAGGTAATTGTGTTTATAACAAATTCAGGTTCGCGTTTCCTAAGTCAGCGCTAATGAGACATTTGGATTCGTGTGACCGGGATGCCACTTCGGGGAGGAAATAGGACTTTTATGGGACAGTTCTGACGTGGAGGTAGGAACCCGAACAAGGGCGGATAAGGTCGGACGAGGGCAGATAAGGGCAAAATCTTGGACTTTGTGAAGTGCCAAGGTAGGAACCCGAACGAGGTTGGATAAGGTCAGACGAGGTCGGAGAAGGGAAGAACCTTGGACATTGTGAAGTGTCAAGGTAGGAACCTGAACGAGGTCAGACAAGGGCGGAGCCTTGTGTTTTATAAAGTGCTGAGGACGGGTTCAGCACTATGCAATTGATTACATAAGCGTTTGCAATCGACTAAAAACAGTTAACACTTATGCTGATACCACGTACCTGCACAAGGTTATCCAGGTTACTAGTACCGTGTTGCCCAAGGTAGGCTTTTGGTAAATGATCTGAACCCGACAACGAGTGCGTATGTTGACTAAGCTATGTTTTGACATCTGGCAGTTTTGGCGCGTGTGTCACACGCCAGGGTCATTTAAATAGACCACTTCTCTCCATTTCGACAAAACACTATCGTCTTCTTCCTCTCTCCATTCCTCCAATTCCAGTGAGAGAAACTTCATAACTACTTACTCCCAACCTAAACCCCTTTGCATGCAACTGGAAAATTGAGAGAACCACCCTATAGCTAAATTCCAACCTTTGTTCCTGTTGAAACCTTTAAACGGAAAGTTCGTCTCTCCCAAGACCTCTGAGTTTCGACTTTGAAGAAGAAGAAGGCTTCTCAGGACGCTTAAGCTTGGAAAAAGCTGTTTCCTAAACTTCTTGAACATTTAAGAGGTAAGATACTTGCGTCTTCTCGGTTAGCCTGAGTCTATGTTTTGAGAGGTTTAGAGACTGTATGGGCCTGAGCTGGACGGCTTGCATGCAACGGTCAATGACCGTCCTGGACTGTTTGCATGCAACTAGTGTTAACCGCTTTGCCTTCTTGCATGCTTTTGCATAGCGTGATACAAGGGACGTAGGCGATCGCGACCTCGAGGCTGGGAAGAACCAACGTAACTCTTAGAACAGGTAAGCTCTCTATTCTTGGGAGTTTTTCCCTTGACCGTGTTCCACGACACTCCGAGGAGTGATGATCCTGATATGTAATGATGCATGTGGTATTGAACTTGTGTGTTATTGCTTTTGGTTGAAAACATGTATATAATGATATGTTGTGTGTTTGACGAGGTTCTCTGACTAGTAGAATGGACTAAATATGGACTTCCTTTGGAGCCAAAGTCATGTGAAACAACTCTAAGTGGTCAATTAGTATATACGAAAATCCTAAGAGAGTGTGCCCTTATAAAGATGATTCTCTCTTGGAAGAGCCATATACGTCCAAGCAGACTCCTGAGTGAATGTGCCCTTAAGTGGATGATCTTCCTCAGGCAGTGTCTGCGGAAGTCCTGGGAGAATGTGTCCTTAAGTGGATGATCTTCCCCAGGCAAAGATATACGAAGAATGTGCCCTTGAGTGGATGATCTTCTCTGTTATATCCGTGTTGTTATATACATGTTATGAGTTTTATGACGAGCTGGGATGACTAGGTTATGTGATGCCGGGTTTGATGCTATGCATCGTGAAAGACGAATCCGGGGAGGAAAAACTTCCAAGGACCTAGAGTTTACTGAGATTTATATCTCACCCCGATTGGAGATTATATGTTTTGTAGGTGATGAGTCGGGAGAGGACGGCAGATCCTAAGGCCCGGGTAGTGAGACAGTCCGAGGGATTCCGGACAAAAGCTCGAGCCGGGAAGAGGTTCTGAATGAACCTTAGTGTTATTTTGAGAGCGCGTTGTCTCATTAATTTTGTTATGTATATTTATATGCGTTTTGAACCCAGCCCTGTGGGGAGAACGTACTCAACGCATATTATAGTAATTCCAAGAACGATTACCATACATAATGTACAAGTAATATTTGTGGACGTTTTATGACATCATACTTACAATTGCTTCCTAATTACTTTTGTTAATTAATTGTTGCGTTTAACGACCATGATTGAATGTTAACAACTGGATGCATATGGGTGTTACAGGTGGGGTTGGAGCGTCGGTGTTAAGGGCCTGGGTGGTGGTGCGACGACGCAATGGTGGTGCAAGGTACTCTTTGGGTGGGTTAGATTTGGACTTGTGGGTGTTGTTTGGGTGTGTTAAGGTGATGATGATGAAGTTGGAGTGATAGTCGGTAGGTGAAGGGCGGGGTCAGAGCGCTGGTGTTGGGGGCTTGGATGGTGGCGGCGAAACTGAGGAGCCAAAAGTGAAGAAGAAGAAATATGAATCATTTTATTTTCTTAAAAAATAATAAATATAGTGGCGATGCATTTAAATATCGCTACTATTAGGAAACAAAAGTCATTTCATTATTTTAATTACATAATGGAAATGACAAAGTTTGTTTGTTTTAAAATAATTTGGAGACTAGATTCAATCTTTTTAAAATTTGGAGACCAAATTAATATTTAAGAAAAGAATATTGTAAAATTATTGACATTTGATGTGTCCATGGTCAATTCAAGAATAAATATCAACAAATGTTAACATAGGTTGTAGTCGTTTATATTTGTAGTGATACTTTTATACTAATATCATGGTGGTTAGAAAAAGAAAAGTTAAAATTAAATAAAGTAAATTCTTTATTTAAGGCCATATTAGAAGAGAATCCTTAAAAAACATTAATTATTAATACTTTATTTTAAAATAAATTTTATTACTTTGCATATAAATAATATGGAGTATTAAGAATAAATATATTATTGTTAGAAAATAAAACAATCATCCTATCTTATCTTATTTGATGCATTTCTATCTTAATCAGTAACTATTTATTTATCACATTGATTGAGTTTTATCGTTATTCTATTAATCTTAATTTTTGTCTTTTTTTAAAGTTAATATTCTTTTTTTTCTTCTATTATTTACTATTGTAAATATTTGAATAAATCAAAAGCCACTAAATTATTGATTGTCATAAATATTAGTTGCCAATTATAGTATTATATATTAATTATGGAACTTTGTCAACAGTTCTTTTAATTACACTCTATCTCATAAAATCAAGAAGATCCAGAACCTGTATTACGTAATTATTCACTTATCTAATTACGTTTTACTATACACATCCAGAACCTGTTGGAACTTGGAATGTTGACAAGTGTGTTTAATTCTTGCTATTAACACCATTGATGCGCAGGCAGTACTTTCTAGAAGAGCAACTCTGTCTGTCTGCTCAAGGGTCTTCGATTGCAGTTGTCCAGTTTCTAAGTAAAATAGCAAAAGTTGATGATGAACACTTTTTCAGTAAAATATTAATAAGAAAAAGTCCATAGTACTTTTTGGTTTTCAGTGAAAACCAGCGTGGCCTTCCTTTATTTCTTTCTTTCTAGTTGCTAGGAAGGACAGGGACAAGCATGCATACGAGTAAGAAAAAAGTATCCACAGCACCAACATCACTTATTCACATGTAGTAGACAAAAGTAAATCAGTAATCAATCAATAAATAAATAAATAAACTGATCAAACTTTTGTTTGGACGATTTGTATTGTACGATGCCTGAATTCCTAGTCCTTTTAGACCTAATTCACAGCTAATTGATCAAACTGAGGCATTTTTAAAAATCTATTATCCATTAATAAAAGAAGATTGGGCTGTGGGGCGTGTCAATATGTGATGAAATTTTTTACGGTTCAAATATTTTTCTCCTTTATTTCTTTTATCATCTTTTATTTTTTATCCACTTTGAAACGTTCTTTTTTTCCTAATATTCTTAGTCTTTTCATTATTTTTCTCCTTTTCCTTTTTTACAAATGTTATCCTTGATAGTAATCTCCCTCTCTTAAATTATTTTCTCTCCTAAAAATAGCTCACGCTTACCTCTTTCCCTTCTGGTCATCAATGCAACACATTTTTCGACCTCCTTGTATAGCGGTTTGAAAAAATAAACTACTGAAATTACTTTTTACTTCTCTTTTATCTTCAAAAAAATTAGGAAAAATAATAATCGTTCAACATTTCAACCCTTGCCAATGATATCTTTGCCAGTCAATATAACTACAACTTCTTCATGATTTATAGTGACTAATAGCAATAAAGATAAACAATTTTCTTAATTTATATTTTCTTAGTTGATTTTGGTTTGACCTAATTACTTTCTTTATTTTTTTCTTCTTCATCAAAATTTCTCTAATATTGTAAATATGGACTAAATTTGTTTAAAAAGTTTATTTGACATGGTCTATGAGTTAAAGTATTTTGAGAAAAAAGATACTAAACGAGTATTTATAAGAATAGATGAGAATTTAAGAACTTTTTAAATATTTATTTGATTTTGTTTTAAACTGATTTATTGGTTGCAAGTTATATGTTCGATCAAATATCAAACTGACATTTTTGGGTATGTTTTCTTATTTCTCATTTTATTTTTAAATTTATAATACTTTTAAGATTACTTTTCACATGAAAACTTTTTCATTGCTTCCATCAGTTTGATATTATCTTATAGAATATGAATTTTTTACATATAATCTTTGGTTATTGTTGTTTATCTTTTGTTAATATTACTCCTATTTATAATCAATAGTTCAAGTATATTTCTTTAAAAAAGTTAGTTAATGGAACCTGATATTTATTACAAAGATTTAGGTGAAGAAGTAAATGATCAATGAAATGTTCAATTATGAAATTTGATGCAGAACCATTATAAAAGTAATAAGTGGGAATTTTACTTGAGAGCATTAATTTTGCATAAATTTTAGAGTTGTTTTATTTAATTTAAATTCATAAGTGAAAATTGCTTGTTATATATTATAATCGTTGCTTAGATTAAAAGTTAATATTTTTGTTCCAATCTAATTTATTCATTTTTTCTATCCACCTTATATTTTTATCTTAAAGTGATTATATGATTTGAAATTCTTATAGCTTCTCAATCAATCGTGCATTAGTGATTTTTGACTCAAATTATTTAAGTTCATGCTCTTTGAATTAAGATCAATGACATATGTAGTTATCTTCTTTGAAGCTAATTTCAAGAGGTGGAATTGCTGAATTGTTCTTTCATGACTCAATTAGTGCACAAGCTTTTCTCTCCTCCATATAAATTAATTTGTGGCTTGATTCCCCACTACTGGTAGTAGTGAAATTAGGATCAGATTCAGTGTCTAAAGGCAACCGTTATATATTATAGTGAGTGTGCCTTGAGATACCATCACGTGTTCACGTGAAATTGCCTTGGCCCTCATCAGGCTCAAGATATATATATATATATATATATATATATATATATATATATATATATATATATATATATATATATATATACTCCTCATTGTATGCCGTGTCTGGCATTTCATGACTTCAGAAGATTCGTCTTCTAAATTATAATTATGTAAAGCCCGTACGTGTTTAAAACACAGGTAACTATTAGTATTAAGTGGCTACGATAAATTTATTTGTATTATAAATATTATATAGACAATTACAAGGTCTTGAACTCATTCTACAAAATTCAATTTCCTAACAGTCCTTGATTATGTGCTCTGTTCAGCCCCTGTTCCTACAAAAAATGTGGTATACAAACGAGATCGGGCCTGGTCTACCATATAGTTTTACTTTTACATTTAGGCCTAGTCCAATTGCAGACACAAAAAAACTCCCAAATTTAGGTCTCGGTTCCTTTATCCATTTTATTAGGGTAAATAATCATTTATATTTTTGAATATGTAGAATAATGATAAGTTTATCCTTAAAATATAAAAATTCAAATTTTAGTCATCGAAATTGAAAAAAGTGCGACAAATTCATTCATATATTAACTTTTATCCATTACTGTTAATGAAAGAATTCATGTGGTACATTTAGGGATAAATTCGTTAAAACTCTACACATTTAGGGATGAAAATGACAATTTATCCAAAATATAATTTAATTTTCATCTTCTCCCTTTTTTTAATTGTTGCAAGTTAAACATTACAATAAACACTTAAAAAATAAAAAATCAAACATAAATTGGAACAAACATAATAATAAGCATAATATTGATTAATAAGTATAATTTGTTTGTTGCTCTGAAATTTCTATTGTGACAATAGTAGGTAGTGACAAAAGAAAGTTGAGTCTCATTTTTTGTAATGATTAACTTAATAGTTGTACTTTTATATTTGAGTCTCATATTTTGGGTAAGGTACTATTACATTAAAATTTTTAGAAAAATAGATAAATTATGCTTATTAATAAATATTTTATGTTTATTATAACTCATGTCTGTTTTCTTATTTTTAAGTGTTTATTAAACTATGCTTGCAACGATTAATAAAAGAATATGAAGATTAAATTATATTTTAGATAAATAGTCATTTTTGTCATTGAATGTGTAAAACACTGACAAATAATTCCCTAAATGTGTCACGTAGGCTTTTTCATTAATGGTAACGGAGAAAAGTTAATAAAAAGATTTATCTGTCGCACTTTTTTACTTTCATGGACTAAATTTTGAATTTGCATCTTTTTTAGACGAATTTATCAATCCTTCATACATTCAAAGACGAAAATGACTATTTACTTTTTTTATTATTTGAGCCCATCATAGCTTCACATAATCACATCATTTTTTTCAAAATTGAACATGCCTATTATTTTATTGAAGTGTGTTGTTGGGGGGGGGGGGGGGGTAATCAAATTTGCATTGTGGAGATTTCAACTTGGACCATATTTTTGGTCTTCAACTTGGGCCATTTTATTCGCTCTCGTGGTTACTGAAATGGGCCTTCCGTTAATTTGCTGACGAATTGCTCTTTTATACTTTTTTTTATTGGGCTATGTAGGGTTGGAGGAGTGTTCCTAATTACACAAATTTATAGTTTTATATAGAGTCTCACTTTACCTTTAAAGTTAGTATGTGTCGAAGTTTAGAGTGTGGAATGAATGAATGTTTATCTTTCTTTCTTTTTCTTTTACTCAACGCCTCATTCTATTAGTTGTGTAATTCCCATAGGTGCATGTTGGATTTACCTGTATCCTGAGATTGGCGAGTTATGTTATGATAGTTCTAAAAACTTCTTTATATATTTTACACCTTATTGATATTGTTGAGTAGTTTCTTTAGACGGATTGGACTTCATGGATTATTGGCTAAGTGTCTATATTGGAGAAATTTAGATCGCCCAGATCAGAGCTGTCAAATATAATTGAGACGACTGTTAAAGTTTATGAGAAATAGATTTTATAAGGAAATTGATTTTGAATATTTTCAAATGGTACGTAATTAAATTTATCATTTTTTTATCTGTCAATATTATTGTTAGTTTATTAATAAAAAAGAATTTGAACCCACTTGTCTCTCTTTTCTTTTCCCTTCAACCCCCAAGCAAATCTTGAAACTTTAAATTTATGGCTATTGGAAATGTTTTGATTGAGCTTCATAGTTAGATGCCAACCCCTATTTCATCGTTGGTCCTCATGAATAAGATGTGACGCCTAAATTAAGTCTATTCATTTATGTGTTTTCACTTCACCATATGCACTGTAGTGCAGCTACCTCAGTTTGTAATAAAAGCTGTAGGCAGTGGTCTACGATTTGATGCATTTCTGCAAATTTCTGGAAGACAACCTCATAAGTTGGAGCATTTATATAACTTTTTATCTCAGTAAATTGGTATATGCATCGTTACGATAGGATCAAGTTGAAGAGTGCGATATTTGGCATCAACCCCAAAAAAAGAGTGTGATATTTCGTTAATGGTTTTTAAATTGGACCACTGATTAATAATATACAGCATCCACTAAGTTCTTAGTGGACAAAACTATTCTGAAATGAATGTCTTTTAAACGAGGGTACTAGACATCTTTGATTTTTTATTTTTTTATTATCATCTTTGATTTATTTGAAATATATGATAAATTAACTAGTTAATATTCAAGAATTGATACAATATGCTAGTTCAAGTTTGTTTTAAAGGAGCTTTCATTTCCTCTTGACAATTTCCTTTGGTGTTGAATGTATGTTGCTTTCACGGCAGCATTGAAATAAATGGTATATAATATTTACACAGAATAGTCAAAATCTAGAGACACTAAACAATGACGGCAACAACATTTAAATCCAAGAACATGTATAAATTACTTAAACTTTCCACCATTAAACCAACTTTAGTATATTATATTATCATTTAGTCATGTGATAATGTTAATCCATGAAAAGGCTACTTATTACAAACACTCCGTCATAATTTTTTAAAACTCGTAAACTTATTATTGAAAAATAACAATTTTATCTCCTAGTGGTAAATCAACTTTGCAGATTTTTGGTCATCCTTTTAGTAATTCTAATTCTCTAAACTGAGCAGTTCACTTTAGAGAAGAAATGAAGTAATTTTAATTGTTGATGAGAAATTTAATACAATTACATACACATATATGATAGTAAATGATGTAGGAGGTAGAATATCAATCTCCACCAACCATTGATATTAGTTAATTTACCTTATTATACATTTCTAGGGATACATTATTTATCTATCTCTATCCCAATAAATAGTCTAGTTCCATTTTTAGATATTTTTCTGTTTAAATAATTTCAAAATCTAACAACAAAATGTAGTCACCAGTTATGCTTATAAAAAATGACACAAGAGTTTTGTGTTATATGATTAACGGTAAATGTGATAATTATAATATTAATGATTAAATTTAAAATAAGATAATTGTCTGAATTCTATTGACTAATATAAGGTTATTTATCCATTTTTACTTGGAATACAAACCCTTAACGATAATAGGAAGAAAGAAAAAAATATAACAAAGTACAGATCTATTATGTTTCTATATGTAAAAGTTGTGCAAGTAAGCTTATGCAATTAATTTTCAGTCACAAGTAATAATTGAGTTCGCATGACACCATGTGATTCGAGAAACTAATATGTTTAGAAATGTTCGCTTCAAATCGCAATTTATTTCCATTAAGCACCGTTGAATAAAAACATAAATTATGCAAGCAATTACACAAGCAATATTAAATTCGAACTGTGAATTTAACCAGCAATTCTATTAATTATTTGAATTCATCTTTAGTCCTTTTAAAATATAAAAACATTTTCGTTTCAAATGGCAAACAATTCATCTAATCTAATAATACATCTAAAAAATGAAAGGAAAAAAGAAAAAGAAAACTGACCGCGTCGAGAAAGATCTCATATCAATTGAAGAATATATAAACTAAGCAAGATCTATGCAATCTACTAATTCTGATTTCTGACAATCAACCGCACGCTTCGCCGGAGCACTGCGGTCAGAAAAGCACGTGAGGCTTGATCGACGCATGGTTATCACAATATTAACAAATCATTATAATAATTCCTTCCACACAGACACAGTACGTATAATTTAAAAAAACAATGTCGGAGAAAGAAACTTAGCTAGATCCATGGATACTTTAGATAACCACAATTTGATAATTATGTATGCTGCCCTTACTCCACGTCTTCTTGTTCGCATCTATCCCAAAAATCACAGTACGTCCCTCTAAACCTTTCATCATTATATTAACATGAAAAGAAAAACAATCAAACAAATTAGTAACAAATAGTGGGTTTGGTTGCTAGCTAGCTAGCTAAGATACTCCATGGTCCATACCCTTTCAATTCTAGGCCTCGGTCAAAGGTAATCTCACTCACCTATCGATCCAGAGCCAAAAAGAAGACATGATGTAATTATTTTAATTGATTTATTAATAAATGAATAAAGTTAAGGTGGATGTTTGTATTATCCTATGGCCGACATAACTTGTTTGTAGACAAAACATATGGGGAACATAGATTGCGACTTAACTCACCCAAAAGAAAACCATTACAGAAAGAAAACACACAAAAAAGAGGTCCCTTACGCTCATATTTAACAACAAAAAGTAAAAGGAGGAGCTTTTTGCAGTTTTGCATTTGACTATCATTATTCATTTTGTTCCCATTTCAAAGTGTAGCCTTTTTAAAATTTCGCATGTGCCGGTCAACTTGGTTTGAACACATAATTTTAATCACCTAGGTTGACATAAAGTACCATTACCAGCTAATTATCAATTTGTTTGGTGCAAATTAATCGATGCCCACACACGTTTTTCTCACTTTGTAGAACTACATATAATGGAAGAAACTTTTTGTGTTATAACTACTAAATACCCTTCTCACAAGTGAGTTAAGTTCCGGCCAGACTCTTATATATATAATATATTGATATTAATACGATGGTTTATATTTGGAAATAAGTACGTCTAAACATGGAGAGCCCCCTTCTTTGAAGCATATGAAGGACCACTCACACTATCTAGCTATGCAATTATTTTTTAAAAGTTAAGCTGTGCTAATCTTTAATGGTGATTACTTGGGTTTCTTCGCATGAGAATATCTGTGACGTTTCTCTTTCTTTCTTTATTTATATGTTCCTTGGACTTGATCGATTTTAATTTTTTTAGCTAGGTAAGGCTTTTGAGCAGAAAAAGACTGCATTAGGTGAACATATGAAAGACCTTAATTACTCTGGGCAACAAATGTACCCGAGACTTTCATACTTCTATAGCTCCTAGCCGCTATTGGTACCTAAGTTCCAATAATGCAATTTGGTAATAACCATTTTTAGAAGGAATGTAATATAATGACTAATCTGGGCTTACATCGATAAAGACCATATATATGAGATTCCTATGCGCAAACAATTACGTATAATTAATTGTAGGTATGTGACTCAAATTAACGGACAAAATTTTCCCTGAAAAAATCTGATTGCTAATAAGGCTCCAAATAACTAGGTTAGATACGTCAAAAAAAAAAACACTAGGTTAGAGACCGCTAGCTAATATTTGAATTATCTCGTATGATTCATGCATGCAACTCACTAGCCAGCATTATTTGTGAAGCAGATGACATACATGCAACTTTTACTTTATAAGTAGTGTGATAAAACACACCACAAAATATTATGGACATGTTTTTAAAATATTAATTATACAAATTCAATAATAGTTGTAAGATGACAATGTCATATGGAGCATAATGTTGACTAGTACATAGAAAATATGAGCATAAAATAGGGATAACAGAAATGAAGATGTTAAGGTGAATGTGTGATTATATGAAATGGATAAAATGAAAAATGAAGATATTCGATGAAAGGTAATAGTGGTACCGATATGTGAAAAGATGAAATAACATAGATTGAGGTGGTTTCGGCACGTTATGAGACAACCACTGGATGCTCGCGTAAGAACAAAAGTTTGTTACCAAGAGCTCGTTACAAATAAAGGTAGAGGTTGACCGAAATTTATCTTAATAAAGGTAGTTAAATAAGACCTAATGGAGTGAAATATGGATTGACGAACGGTACATTTTAGGACGGAGTGGAGAAAAACTATAAGTTTGATAAATGATTAAACTCATTAGTATTTCTATGTTCAAGTCATTCCCTTTTTTTTAATTATTTTCCACTTCATTTCTCCCCTCCTCCTTTCACCTACAAATTTCTATAGTAAATTGACTTTTCTTAAAAAACAACTAAACGTGCTATTTTTGTAAAACAGTTAGAATATAATTGTTAATTCACCTAAGTGTTTAAGTGAAATATTAAATGAGAGTATATATATTATTAGGAAAAAAATATGCTTTCATGGTTTTTAAAATGAAAAATATTGAGATTTAAAAAAAAACTCAAAGTGAATATATATATATATATATATATATATATATATATATATAATGGGAAAGACATTATGATAGCTAATTAAAAAGATGCATGATAGCAAATATTATAGAGGCTGACCACACGATCAGCGTAATATATCCATCATTACAGGTAAGTTAAATTCGATTTACCATTTAGTTAGTTTTGTACTTGTGTTTAACCTTGCCAGCGAGGAGAAGAGGATTCATATAATGTAAGGATACCCTCGTGCATGGTAGCATTTTCCGTGACACCTCTTTTCCTTTCCATCATATATATAGAACCAAATTATTGGAATATTCTCTCTTTTTCGCGGCAAAAGATACACGACATGCTCAGATGAAGGGGTTGGAATTAATGTTGAACACAGCATTACTCCGAAACATACTGTATTCGTGCTATAGCTTCCATTTTCAGTACACTTCGATATACCATAGTGCTTCAAACAAAAAGATGCAATAGTCAAAGCAACGGTCAAAGATGAGGGCATGGGTGGGGAAGGATCTAATAAGCGCCGAAAGGTACAGAGGACAGTCATCATCCTTAGAGGGTTTGAGAGAAGACAAGAAAAGACACATTATTTTAGTTTTTTTTCTTTGGAGATCCCTTCTAATTCTATTCCCTCCTTTTCTCGTTCCATTTTTTTCCTTTGAATTTTTTAACTATATGTCTCTAAACTAATGTCCAGTTGTAACTAGTCTAAAAGGAGGGGACCCATCGCAAAAAGTTCACAACACTAACGATATTATGGGTTTTGATTCTGTCCTATGTGATCATGATCTTGCTTGTTATACTTTATTTTTTCTCTTTTGAATTTCGATTATCCAACTTTTGGTCAAAATTGAGCTCCCTCATAATTAGTGGCCCCCAACTTTCCTTTCTAATGTAAATAGTACAGAGGTATATAGGACCAAGTATTGCATCCTCCTAGAGAGTTTGAGTTGGTATACATACATTGCTGAATTTTGGAGTTTGGCCATTATTAGGATTGTAAAATTAAAATAGAGATAGAATAGTTAATTATACAAACTGAACGTGTTTACTAATCTTATAACAAAAAGGGTAGCGAAAGAGAAAACCTGCTAAAACAATTACTTTTAATTCATCTGACAAAATCAGGTTTAACAACAACATACCTAGCTAAATCGTGTAGGATCTATCCTTAAGAGCTTTAGTCGTATCTGAGTTCCCTTAGAACATAAACTAGTATCACGACTCACAAGAAAGAAGATTACTTTTACATCATAGTTTATTCATGTATATGTTCTAAGAAATATAAGAGGATTAAGTTGTGCATTTTTTATTTAATTATCAAATTTCAATTGAAAATAAAAAAAATAATCTATATATTATTATTGCAGTTTAAAACGATGACTTCTTTTTTGTAAAAACTTGTCTACGTCATTTTTGTTGGTGGACAGTGGACTGTTATTAATTACACTACTTAAACGACGAAGCTCAAGGGGTACCACAGACGAATTTCTTGAGCGATAAGGTTTCCCAGCTGACTATTTGTTTTGATAAGTCAAAAATAGCATTATGAAATTAAACCGGACCATTTACTTAGAATGAATACAAAAATATGCAAGCATGCACCGCCATATTCTGGATTTTTATTTACTAAATTTAAAAGTAATATCCACTCAAATTATCATTACAAATTAGTAGGGCAAGAGATGCAGCTTATATTTATTTATAATTATATTATTATGACTATATTTGAAATCATTTTTGAGTAAAAAATTACACACAAAAATACTAAATCTTAACAAAATGAAAAAATATGCACTCTTCTAAAAAGAAACGATTTTTCAATAATCTTTTCATCCCAGTGAAAAGTAAAAGCAATGACTGATTCTATAAAGTCCAGAGATGTGCTTTGCATGTGAAACAAGTCTAGCCGAAAGAGAAAGAGACACGCACTCACAATAAACGCCACAGTTCAAATTCTCCCGAGGCTGCTGAACGAATATTAATCTCAGCTTTTCCCGTGGCACATTAGTGATTAGTCACTCCAGATGGACAATAAATCTTGCAACCAGGATAAAGATCTGTCCCTTGCCCGCGTCATATATTTTTTTTGGTGAAAAGAAAATATGACGCGAATTCGAGTCAAATATTAAACACTTAACTTGCGCATAGATCATCAGATAAATATGAACTGAGAATTCGAATCAAATTTAAAACCATAAATAAATCCGTTAGCAAATTAATACATTTGTTATTTCTTTAAATAATTTTTAGAAACCAAAAAGCTTCGAAGTACAAACCAAATTTGATGCGAAGTTACAGAAAAAAGTTCAAAGAAAACATACCACAAGGTACAGCAACATATATAGGCATTCAATGCCTAGTTTCGCATACATGGCAAGTTGATACTAACAAAAAATGAGATGAAAGGGATTACAAAAGGATATTTTTTTTCTTCCCATTATACTCATTTGAAATTATGTCAGTATATTAACAAGGCCAAAAAGCTAATAAAGGGGCGAAAAAGAGAAAGGAAAATTCATCCAAAACATAACAAAGGAAGTTTGAGTTAGTACAGTGTCAGCTGCTAGGTATAGCTACGATTCTCATGAAATTATGACTGTCAGTCCAACTCATTCAAATACTGCATCAGTAGCTAAAGGGACTAGTCCGTCCTTTGCTTCTTTGCATGCTAAAACACCATCACCACTATTGTCCTCCTTCCCCTTTCATCATTATATGCACAGATTCTCATCCCACCTCGTGCATGGGCTCATTCCATTCCAAATATTGGCGTTTGAAAGAGACTTGGTTTTGCATGGGATTGGAAAGTGTGCAGGGTAGGTCCAATCCAGTTTCCATAACCAGCACTGCTCTCAAAACTAGTATTGCTATTTAGAGAAAATATGGGGGTGGCGAATGGGATTGAACAGCTTAAAGAAGAGGATGAACCACTGCTTCCATTTCCATGACCATGACTAGTTTGTTGTTGAACAAAGATGCCTCCTCCACTGAAAAACGCGGCATTGTTATCGTTGCCGGTACTTGAGGGGGCACTTGAGAACTCCATGTTGAAGGGTGTCAAACTACTAGCAGTGCCATTGTTCGAGGAGGATGGAAAAGTAGTTGTAGTAACAGTACTAGTAGAGTTCCTGATGCCACTGTTGTCAAGGGGAGTATTATGGTACCCCAAGATGGACCAGTAATCTGAAGGGTCTTGCTTAATGGGTATGGCAAAGCTTAAGTTGGAGCTTGAAGGTTGTTGCTGTGATGCAAAGGTCACCGATGAAGCCGATGATGGATCTCCATCGGATCGGCTTGGCTCGTGGCTTTTGCTCTCAGATGCAGAATCTGTGGAGTTCTTGTTCTTACCAGATAAACCACCAATGGGAAGAGTACTATTTGCAATGCTCTTCACGTCGTAGCGACTCATGTCAAAGTTTGTTACTGCATTTAATCCCCTGAACTTGATAGCAGCAATGTCATAGGCCTCAGCAGCTTCTTCTTGGGTGCCTAATTTTTTAAACAATAATAAAAGAATGCCCAAGTTAATTTTACTAATAGTATTAAATCATAAACTATTAAAATAAAAAAAACATGCAATAGGACTAGTGGTAAGGGATTTTGGGCTATTTGGGTAGTTCAACAAACCTCATTGTCAGCATTATATTTTGTGTATAAAAAATAAGGGACTTGTTTCCTTTTCAAAAAAAGCACATGTGTAGAGGATGGAAAAGTAACAAACAAAATAATAGATGTCAAAATATGGAAAATATTGATGACTCACTGAAAGTGCCAAGGTAGAGGTCTTTGTTTCCGGCAACTCTGCCTATTCTCGCCTGCCATCGGCCATGCTGGTGGTGTCTGAAACAATTTATTTTTATTCATTCAGAATCAAAAAAGATATCCGCTAGCAGCCAAAATGAATGAAAAAGAGGCCACATAACGTTAAAACGTGAAAGTACTAGACAAATACCTCGTTACTCCTCTGTATATAGAGGCCCCCCTAGAGAAACCACTGCTCTTCCTATTATAACATGGAGGAGGAAAATAAATTAACATTTTTCTCATATACTCTAATTAATGTTCATGATAGTATTTCGTAAAACCATAAAATTGAGTAACTACATGATAATATTACCTTCGAAGAGAAGCAACAAACTCTTGCCTAGTCATGTTCTTCATCTCCTCCAGTTCCTTCTCATAGTTGGAAATCTGTGAAATGCAGAAATAAATATACATTAAGGATCATCAAATCGAAGTGTTGAATACACTATTAAAGATGAGGGTTGCATAACAATACATAAAATACAACAAAAAATTAAGCCATTGGTAAAATGAAAAGAATATATCTTTCTACTTACGGGAAAGTTGGTGGTGGTAGTTGGACCCCAGTACTTGAGAGCTGCGAGATCGTAAGCTCTGGCTGCCTTATCTTCCTTGTCATAACCACCTATAACACAAAAAAGGAAGAAGAAACAACAAAAAAGTCATTTTTTGATTAAAATGATTATCCTAGAGAAGAATCTGAATCTAGGAAATGCGCAATCAAATTGTTGATCATAAATGAACAGTAGTAGGAGCATGTGGTTTGTGACGGTAAAAGAAAATGATGAGGTCAGTGTTGTTTAAACTATACTATAACCAAACCAGGTAGTAATGATACTCACCCAAGTAAACTGAAACCGCATAATGAGCAAAAGATCCCCACGAGTCAGCAATCATTCCCCAGGTACAAAAGCCACGCAAAGTAACAAAACAAAGCACGGTCAGAATCTTCGACAGCACCACCAGCACCCATTCACTCACATCACACACAATAACAATAAAAATGAAAATAATAATAATATTTTCATTATCATTATTAATGAATTAAGAAACGCAGGCACTGTGCCAGCTACTGTAGCACTATATTCATGAACCTAAAACATAGATAGACATGACACTCGTCACACTACTACTACACTATACACAGTCACTCTGGTAGCAAAAAGATATCTAGAGCAATCTAATGCTGCTGAGAAATCTGAACCGTTGAGAAGGGTTTTGCATTGGGATTTGAAATAGCTGGCGAACCACATTCTTTTACGCCCATTTATTCCGTCTCACACAGTCCCAGATCTCGCGGATCCGGTTTACGCCTCTACCCTCCCCGGCGCACGTTAGATACAACCCCTCTTTCACAACATAAACTTTATTGTATACCAGTAGAGAAAATGGTAACAACTACTAAAAATAGCATGTATTGATATTATTATTACCTTGCCTTCCTTTCCTGCTTTGACCTTCCCTTCTACAACTATTGTCCCATAGATGAGCTTCGTATCTCCCCGTCCATCTATGTCTGAAAATAAGAAACAAAACCGCATAAATAAAATACTTACTATTTTAAAAATAATAATATATTATGACGACAAAAGGTGGTGGTGATGAATAAGAAGATACCGGGTGACGCCGCGGTAGATGGAGGTGCGTTGGCCGAAGGTGTCGACGGTTTTCTTGGGAGAGGGTTTTTGCAGTTCGGTGCTTTGTTCGGCGGCGAAGGCGCGAGGGAAGCATGCGGCTATTGTATTCTTCAGCTCCGAATCGTATAGGTGGTTGTTGTTGTCGACGGAGAACTGCGGAAGCTGTGGCGGTGCACACGTGGCAGCGGTGGCTGTTGCGGAGGAACCGCCCAGAAAGTCCTCGAACTTGTGGCCGCCGGTGAATATGGAGAGGTTGGTCTGTCCTGCGCCAGCGGTGGCCTCAGGCGGTGCATCCACTGTGTTGCTGCCTGAAAGATATAAAATAAAATAATATTTAGTGGTTAGTATTATTTTAGTGAGGGAAAAAAGAAAATATTAAAAAGTAGTCCGTAAAGAGAGAGAGAAAGGAGAAGGAACCTGTGAGAGAGAGAGATGGATAGGTGAAGGAGTGGAAGAGAGAAAGGGGAGAGGAAGAGAGTGAAGAAGAAGGGATGGGAAAGTGATTGGAAAGAGAGAAAGCGAGGGAGTTGTTGTTGGTGTTGTTTGACGGTGATGAAGAAGAGTCCATGGTGTGTTTGATGTGTCGTTGAGGAACGTGAAAGAGAGATTATGGGGGTTTGAACTTCAGTTAGCTTCTTTGGAAACTGCGATCTTATGGAATCTATCTGAATGAAATGAAGATGGGAAGAGGAGAGATTATGACACAGATATAGAGGTGGTCTAAGAGAGAGAAAGAGACTCAGCTCAGCTGCTTCTTAGGGTTGCACCAAAACCGAGGTTCTTTCTCTTAGGATGGCTGTAGATATGCCACACAACAGTGACATTTCTATGTTATCATTTTTTTAAAATATTTATATTTGCTTTTCTTATACAAAAATATACTACTAATATATAAAGTATACAAATATACAGGAAGAAATATTCTTAATAAGAATGTAATGTTGATCTACTCATTTATAATATACTTTTATATTAATATTTGATTATAATTTATTATTTATATAATTTTTAAAGAAGTATGTTACTTGAAAGTACAATATTCAACATATATATAAATTATATGTAATGATTTTTTCTTCTAATAATATGTAACTTTTAATAAAGTTTAATCTAGTAAAAATATATGTTTAAAGAAGTATGTTACATGTAATATATCATTTTTGTGGATATGAATGAATGTAAACATTGCACATTCCTTCCATATATATATATATATATATATATATAATATTAATATTGATACTGTACGTCAAATAATAACTTTTATATATATTTTTTATATGTTAGAATATATAAAGAATAACTAGTTTATACGGTCATAGTTTAAAATTTTCAATCATAGACTATTATACATAATATGTCTAATGATTTTATAATTATTATCTTATAAATTATACAGTAATACGGTTCCTTTTTATTTTTTCCTTCTTCTTTTATGCTTTCTTTTTATTTTCTTTTCTTTAGTCTTGTTTTTCTTTTATTTCTTCTCTTGTTTTTTTCAAGTTGCTCATATCTATTATTTGATTTATTTATTATCAACCTTAATTAACTTGTGTTAAATTTTTTATTGATATTAATATTGAATAATATATGATCATTAAATTCATATATAAATAATAGTTATTTACTATTTTCTAAGATTATTTTGTTCATTTATGACTATTTTTTAAACAATATATGTGTTTTAAAATTGTTCATATCAAATCAAATTAGTTTGCATTTTATTACAATTTTAAATTATATATAATATTTGAAAAATATTTTTATTTAAAATACATTTTTTACAAATTCTCCTATAAATTTTCTACTTTTTATAAAGAAAATATTAAATGAAAATAAGTTATTATATTAAAGAAATAAAAAATAATAAGAAAATATAGTGGGAGAATTATTATTATTATTATATCTCTACAGCTATACATGAGTTTGTGTGATTCGTGCATTTTATGACCAATAAGTATACTACATTTAATTTGATCTATAGTG
Organism: Glycine latifolia; assembly: GCA_013407115.1. NCBI lineage: Eukaryota > Viridiplantae > Streptophyta > Magnoliopsida > Fabales > Fabaceae > Glycine > Glycine latifolia. The sequence goes on from CM023957.1 coordinate 5,358,358, forward strand.
TTGAGAAGGAAATAAGGAGGGGAAGAAAACATTAAAATATAGGAAAAAAAGTGGATGCTTTTTATAGGAAGAGTGGGCGGTCGCTCTGACTTTGCCCAAGATTATAATTTAGATAGCATTGCTTTAGGATAGAGATAGAGATAGAAATTTGTATGTCAAGCAAATACGCAATAAAAGTATGGGTATAATTAAGAGATATTTATGGGTCAATTAATTTAGGATATATATAGAGACAGATCATAGTAAACAATAAACTAGTAGACAGTAATATCAAGATTGATTACATGTACTCAAATATCTATGGATATAATAAGGGTAATAAGAATGTAAACGAATTATACATGTGTATAAAATATGATGATAAGATGATGTATAATTGGCTGTTGGTAATATTTAGTGTATGATTGTAGGGAAGCAAGACGGAAGAAGAGGGGACACGGTGACCCCATCGCCCATAACGGGGTGAGTTTTAAAACATTGCAGTAGCAAAAACAAAGATGAACATGGTTGCTCTTTTAGAGTGAACATTGTTCTTTATGCACCAGTTCAAATTACCTTTCAAAACTCGTAGTAAAACAGAGCGTAAGTAAAAATTTACATTATACTTTAAACCAAACCTTTCATTGTGTTTACCCCGGATTCCCAACAGAGAGTATAAATGTATAATCATCCAACCGAAAGACTACTAGCTTATTCATTCAGCAATTTATATTACCTATTTCTCTATTACGTTATTCATTAGGAGTACATTTTATACTCTCTATTTTATTCGATAGTAAATTTATTATACAAATAACATTCCCCTTAACAAAAAAAGGGAGCTCTTTAAATTAAGACGAATGACCAAATATAGTGGCCTCTATTTCTATGATGATAAATTGTCTGAATACTCTCATTTCCCCGCTATCCAATCCTCGCGTGTTTCTTTCTTGCTTTATCTCTATTTTTTTCTATCTATGTTTTTAAAGCACATCAGAACGACCCTTTTCTTTTCTTTTGACTCCTTCTATATGGCCTCTTCGCGCCATGTACATATCCCCTTCCATAATTACTTTCATTTTATTTTATCTCTTTTTATGTAACATTCTCAGTTTTTCTTATTCCTTTAAAAGCTTGTTGAAGATAATTTAAAGCAAATTTTTTAAAAAAATTACAAACATTTTGCAAAAAACATGCTTTTAACACAAACACCCATATAAGTCTAACAAAATATGAACATGCATGAATTATATTTTGAGAAAGAACTTGTACATGAAAAATCGTAGCACTCATCTGATTTTTAACTTTTATTTATGACTTTTCTAACCACGATCGACTAATTATTTTTCTTAACTTTTTTCCACATAAAAGTTTTCATTACCTTAAAAGTTGTTTTAAATTTACTTTTGAGATAAATACATGGACACATAAATTGTTTTATTTTGAAATAAGTTTAATAAGAAAACAATTGTAAAATAGGAATACTCTTAAAAAAAGTGAAATTGCAAGTAACTAAATATGAACTATCTTATCAAATTCCTTGGGGGTTTATGTGGCAAAAATGTAAGGAAAAAAATAATTGAGAAATGGGGATTTATTTTTTCTTTAAAATTAAATTTTTAACAAGTAAGATAATTAAATTGACTAATAATAGGTGATTTAAATAATAAAAAATTATATTTTTTTATTTCAGATATTTTAATTAATTAGATATATGGATTTATATCATATAAAAAAATTATATTTTACTCTTACAAACAAATGTGTATCATTTTAACTTATAAATGAGCTTATGTCACATAAAAAAAACATAAATATATTTTTGGTCCTTAAAATTTTTCAAATCTTGTATTTGGTACTTAATAATTTTATTTTGATTTTTAATTCATAAAAAATCGTTTTATATTTCATCTTTAGCGTTACATTAGTTGATAGGAGAAAAAATGGTTATAAATTATTATCTCGAGGAAATTAGTGATCATTTATCTTCACAACATTGGAGATGAAAGTGGCAGGATAGATAAAAGAATTCAAATTAGTTAAGAGATAAAGAAATTTTAGTTTGTATACTAGTTAAAAGAGATAAGAATAATTTAAAATAGTAAAACTATTATAGTTCCAAGAATTCGGAGAAAATCTTTATGAAATCGGAGATGAAAGACACTATTTAATTTGAATGGTAAAATATGTAAAAATATTTTAATTGGAAGATAAGGAGAAAGAACATAATTTTTATATAAAATGAATAATATTTGCATTAGAGAAAAGTGCAGTTCATCTTTACTGCATAATAAAAAAGAAAAAAATAATTTAATTGAAATTGAATAGTTAATTCTAACTTATAACTTACAACTACTATTATGAAAGAAGATAAAGTAAATTATAAGAAAATGAATTTTAAACTATTAAAATGACTAAAATATAACATTAATAAGTTTAATCATAAATATTGTTTTAAAACATACTGAGAAAGGAAAAATCTAATCTAAAGACTTGATACTTAGCAGTCTAAAGTTTTGTTATATTTATATGAATGAAAATAATTTTAAAAAAATATGTTTAATTTTTTATTTATATAAAATTGTATTGGACCAAAAGATAATCATAAATTGTAATATCTGATGCAAAGAAGAAGAAAAAAGGAGAAAAGGAAAAAAAATTAGAAAGAAAATAATTGATTTTGTCGTGTAATCAAACCGACACATGCTTTTTTTAAACTTATTGTGAGACAACCGGATTTGGTACAGCGGCATCACCGTGCGTGCGATGTGCATGTAACTCTATGGACACGTACTCAATATTTTAATGTTTTGGTTAAGCAAATTTTGACACGTGTCAAATGGATCTCAGAATGCCATGTCGCAATCTTTTTCAATTCCCTCAATGACTCTATGTATATATAAGTTTTTTATTTTATTTGTAAATAATAAAATGCATGTTAATTTTGACTTAATTTTATCATATTCAAATATAAAAATCATGTGATTAATTATAAAACATTGAATAATATTATTTTAATAATATCATTCAATGTTTTTATATTTTAATGAATAATATAATTTTCCAATTTTTATTAATTTTAAATTTAAATTTAATATTTTTGAAAAATATTAAAACAATAATAATTAAAAATAATCTTCTATAGTAATATAAATTATCCATCATATATTTAAAATATTCATTAATTTTTTGGTAAATTTTAGTTATTTACAATAAACGTTTATCAAGGAATACTATATATTTTCTTTCAAAAAATAAGTAATACTATATTTAAGAATCAAGTCTATTATTACTATTTTAAAGCTTGGTTTTTTTCTTTTTAAAAATTGAGCAGTGTTCTCACTCCTCAGTATAATTTTTAGTAATTTTTATTGATTAATATTTTATTAAAAATAATACAATTCTAAATGGAGCTTATTGAATAAAAAAAAATCCAAGCAATAATAAAAATTGTGTTCCAAAAGTATAATTTAAAATTAAAAGTGTATTATTAACATGGTAGTGGCAGAGCCAGCCTGCCCCGCCATTGCTAAGGTATGGCCACCGGTGGGCATTCATATATCATTACTACGGCCATGGACCTAGGACAATAAATTCACCCTTTATTGTAATTAAATAAATGCCATATGTCAAAAAACATATACGGAAACATGTATTATGGAACTTGTATGGTTTCTGGAAGCATGCGTAAGAAATTAAATGAAAATTAATACTGTATTTGCAAATTAAAATTGATACTTTAATTCACTATTTATCATCAAGTAAAAATTCATTTTAATTTCATTTACAGTAAAACCAAGTCTACTTGACCACCAAATGCGTAATTTAACTGGTTTTCAACTTGACGAAAGATATCAAATTTAAAAGCTTTATCACTCATAATATATATAGAGCCTCTAAGTTACTTGGGTGATAGATATAATTTTTTTCTAAAAAAATATTCCCGCTATTCCTTTTTAATTGTCAATCTTTTGAATGATTATTGTTTCTATTAATTTGTCATCTTCAAAGTTTAAGATAACATTGTTTAATTTTATGTTAAAAGTTAAATTACATTTTTTATTCTTTATGTGATTTTGAACCTTTTTTACTCATTTGAGACATAAAATTATTCTATTAGATTCATTTGTATGAAATTTATAGAATTCAACTGATATTTGAATTAAAAATAATAATAAATATAATAAAATTGAGTGAAAATAAATCCAATGAACAATCAAAAATTAAAAAATCTAGTATAAAATTATCCTCATTTTGTCCATGAAACTCATTTTCATGAAAAATATTTTTTGTCATTAAATTTCTTCACTAATTCATTAACTTTTAGTAGTGTAATGAGTCGAACTTATAAAATTAAAACGGGCACCACAATAGGTTGTCCGTTTGTCTTTTTATTCTGATTTCACATAAAACAGTACATAATAGTTTAAATGATTGCAAATTTTTTACACATGTCTGGTTTTAAGAATAAATTTCAAATGATTTTATCTGTATCCTAGTCATTCTATATCCCTTTTATTTAGTTATTTGTGCGTGTATATATAATATATGCGTGCATGAGTGTTAGATACATGAATTGTTTTTCAAATGTTTTAATAGCCTAATTCGCTTATCATCACCTTGCCTTTCAATTCATGTAATCTTTGAATTATTTGATATATGTGAATTTGAATTATTATGGCATCAAATTGCACGTGTTGAGGCACACCATCTATACCATTATTGGATAAACTGAAGGATCCTTTCCATTATTAGATGCGTAACGTGAGTTTTCATCTATAGTTCATAACATTATTGTCTAATCAAAATTACGTGAAAGGCTTCTCCTTCTCCACCTAAAGATATTCCCCAATTGTGTAAACAATAATTCCTCTCCGCTAAGAAACAAGCAAACGAATGACTAGAAAGACATCAAACAAGTGAAGAGAATACAACAGAAAAACTCGATATGTACCGACAGGATCATGCTGGAACTGGAACTTGTTGGCCATGCTTCTCAAGGTGCAATAGTAAGGTGGACAAAAATATGAATTAATATAACCATTTTAAACAAAGTCCACAATTATTTTATATATTTGTGTGCAGTGTGTTTGTATATAAGTTAGGCTTAACCAAACTCACAATCAATGTGAATCTAACACTCACCTTGCTTTTCTGTTTATACATTGAAAAGTATAAAACTTATATTAAAACATACATAGATCAAAGGATATTTTCAAACACACCTAAATTTTGGACTTTCTCCCTAAACTAGGTACAGTTTTTGAAAACAGTGATCATTTTGTGTCGCCCATTTATTGTTTAGCGGAAGAAGTCATCTTAAGTGATGTTTTTAAGTATTAGTTATTTTTTACTTTCTACAATTATAGTTGTACTACAAGAAAAATGAGCCTTAAAAAATAATTCATGACATTTAAATTGTTCTCATATCACACCTTTTAAGTAAATTGTTTTTTGTTTTCACCTACTGTGGTAAACAAAAAAAGTTTAGCTTTAATTAGTAAGTGGAGAGAAATCAAATCAATAAAAATATTAAGAGAAGTTCTTAATAAGAGATATCATGTTACTGTTATCTTTAAAATTTTAATTGTCTGCATACAGCCAGTAGCATTTCCTTCCCTTGAAAAATTATTTGCATCGATCGATCTCACACACTATTCAATCACGCTTAAACAGCTCAGTGAGCTCACCACCAGGCTGAAGAAGAACAAACAAAACAATGCATCCAGACACCTGCTTCCTCCTTTTCTATCAGGCAGATCGAATTTCCACATTTTCACCAAAGCTTCATTAGTCATTACTCATTAGGTAGCATCTGATATATCATATTAAAAATCAAATCGAATCTATCTAACAAAAATTAACTCAAAAAGGGGATGATTGTCTAAATTTTATAAAATAAATTATATTAACGTGAGATCTTTTAGCACCTATCCGTGGCTGCTTGGGTTTGAATGTTTAGAAATTAAAGGGAAAATAAAAATAAAATTATAAACTCTTTTTTTTTCTTTTTTATAAATCACAAGTATCTTATACTGAAAATAATGTTGTTTATATCAAATAAGGTCATTATTAGATCGCAAAACTCTCACTGGTCAAATTAGAACGTACAAAACATATCTTGAATGATAAACATATCTTCTTGTTTGATAAAAAAAAAAAAGTATTTATGTTGAATGATTTTTACATCATTTTGATATAATGATGCACTGATGAGTAGAATCAGCAGATGAACGAAGACCGTGAATATATTTTTTCAAACAAATTTCCCTCTCTCCTTTTTTTATAGAAGAGAATTTTTTTTACATATATCATACCATATTTTTCAACGAAACATAAAATATAGCTTAATCGTCTATTTTTTCTTTGTACCTAACCTGTCTTCTATACTTTTCTCGATCCACATACAATTTGGAAGCTAGTCGGATCAACCTGAGAACCGGATACTTGGTAATTTATATATATTATAAGTTCAATTTCGTACCTTTAATTTATTGTAAGTTCTAAAAAAATAAAAAGAGAACCCTCCTCATAAGGGACCTTGTACCGTGTCTAAACTTTAACTACAGTGGGAACAAATAATTCCGTGTGGCACTTTTTTATTTTTGTCTATTGTTGGATGAAATTTGCATGGTATACTCGTTCAATGGGGAGAGAATGATGGAATAAAAAGTGAAGCTCACGCCATATAATAAAAATATAAAATACACGTCAATTTCACCTTACATAATAGTGTATATATTGCAAATAAAATGTCAAAAGTGTATATATTTAGCATTTTTTATTATCTTATTAACAACTGAAGATTTTCGTATTAAATTACTTATATATGCATGATGAAGTTAACTAAATTATAAAATAAATTATCTTCATCAAAGTTTTGGAATTTGAGTTTGGCAAATGTAAATGTTAATATAGAAATGAACAAGATTGCAATAATGATTGATTCTGACAAAACTTTATCAATATTGTCAGAAGTTTGAATCTCAGAGACACTGTTATGAAAAAGCATTTTACTTGACTACTACCCCTGATGTGTGAAGGTTAATTTCACAGTTTTGTTTGTGAGAATTTACGTTAAAAATTAAAATATTACTATGATAGAATAAGATGATTATTATAAGTGGAAATTGGAGACAAAAGAAGGCAACTGCATGCCATCATTAATTAACTAAACAAAACTTTTCAGGCAAATCACCTTTCAGTTGTGTTATATATGACTAACTCGGCATGCATTTAATGATGACATAAATGTCACTTGGACAAGGCCAAGGGGTGAGGCGAGTGATAAAAATGGAGATTAAGATCGCAGTGTTGATATTTGTTACATTAGTGTATAAGATGATATGGATTGATCGCAATTGTAAAATAAGTGAAGCAGGATTAGGCAAGAAACATGGTGGCTCGCTCCCGAAAGGACACTTTGACCCCGGGCCATGCGGACACTTGTCTCAATTGATAACAAAAAAATGTGTCTTATAATATTGACTCAATTACAGCCAATCACCAATCCAGATTGCAAGCCAAGCAAAGCTCAATGCACGTTCACATTGCACATGTGAGAGCAAAAAGACAAAGAGATGGTGAATAGAGATTAATTAGGTGGTGAAAAACAATTTTGAATTTGCTAAAAATGTGGGCAGCAAACAGGCGAGTCCTCAAAACACGGATATAAGAGTTAAAAATGCTTTTACATTAAGCAATCAGAATGCAGAAAGGAATATGAATAAAAATAAAAAGCCTAAAAAAACAAACACAAAAAGGTTACATAGTGCTGAAGTTACTTGTCTAAGGAATAAAGAAAGAGTAAAGGGTGTTTTAGATTGGCAGAGAGTTCGGCGGGAGTGGGAGTGTGTTCGCATTTGAGGCTTGAAATATGTAGTAAAAGAAAGAAGAAAAAAAAGGACTAGTTTAAAACTTAAACTAATAATTGTGGACTTAAAAAAATACCCACTAACATACAGATTTTGTAACATAAAGTAAGCAATGGATGCAGCTGGCTACTAAAAGCCAATATCTTTAATTCAAGGCCGAATACTTTGCCAAAACAGTCAAACTTTGTTGTAGAAAGCCATTGCAGAGTGTAGTTTGGGGTCAGAGAAACGAATCATTCCTCACGTTCGCTGCTATATCTTAATTTGTATTTTAATACCATTACTATTATTATCACTTCATGATCATGTCTTCCTCTTCATTAGATCCTAGTCTCCAAATTCTCTTTGGTTTTAGTTGTATTGCTTAAATTATTCTTCTTACATTCTTGATTTGGAGAAAGGTCATCTGTCTGGTTCTGCATGATTTGAGACATAAGTGTGGGTCCAACTAAGGGATCCACAATACGTGTGGTTGATTATGATTCTATTACAAAATAAGAGTCCTCACAAGTGTATCAAGAGGGAGAGGGTTGTTAGCTATGTCCCCCATTTTTTTAAGCCAACAAAATATTTTCTTTTGGCGTTTTTCTAATTTTATTATAGAATGCATTATAGATATACTCAGATTCAGCATGAGTATTATCCGTATTTAGACAATTCTAATAAAAACTAAAAGCAATAATTAAGGAGGTAGAGTGAAAACGGTGCATCCACATGGTCATGAGGGTCAAACATAGAATATGATATTGCACGTGGCGTCTTGAGAGGTATACCGTCTATGGAAAAAAAACGATCCACCATCACAGCACGTGACTTGACAACAAGAGCTCTGTTTCCACGTGCCATTTTCAGGCACAACATGAAGAGGGCGGTGGAATTTGTGCTGGAGTGAAGCACACGTGATGTTAGTGCCATTTTCATCTGCCACTTCCACTTTCTAGTTTATATATCCTTCTATAATAATGATTTAGATTCACAAGTTCTGCAGTTTCTAACTTTCTTTGAATTCTGCTTAATATTCTACTTTATTACTTTTCTCCTTGATATAGTGCCTTTGAACATCACAGATACCACTCCAACAAGGACCAGTGCCCTGTGCATTCTGTGTTCACTCTTATTTAATACACTTCAAAAGTATATTCATGAAATGAGTTTAAATATTTACTTCTCACGAGTATGACTTTAAGTAATAAGTATCTATGTTTTCATACCAGTGTGAATGTTTCAAAGCTTAGCTAAAAGGCTAAACACATCCTATCCTATACTGAGAACCGTAGTCGTGCCAACAAGGGCCCAATACTCGGCCCATATACGGATCTTAACAAAACATTCCTGAGTAAAAAAGTGGAAGAATTTTAACTAGCCATTATATTTGATTGATAAGAGAGTTGAGAGATTATAATGGAGGAGACGAAAGGAAGCCGTTTTCTTGTTTTGTTTACAAGAAAAGAAAACGTGGTTTTAAATATAGTTTTTTTGTATATTTATAATTTTTTAAATTTCTTTTCCACCCCTCAAATCCTTCCAATATTTGAGGGGAACAAAATTTAAATAAGAGATTTTGCTTCTACATTTTCCTCCCCTCTTAAAATTAGAATCAAACAAGTGCAGTTAAAAAAGATTTCCTCTTCTTCCCTTCTGTCTATTTCCCTCTACCAAACGTCATGTAAAGCATCCTTGCTCATTATATGTAGGTACTAGTGCCGAATACAGTAACGATAACCCATTAAAATTGGTTCATCAATAAGACAAAAACGCTTTGCGTAACGGATACATTCCATATCATGTTATATATATTGTTACATATTACCGGTTCATATTCTTAATATAGAGTTATTATGAGATAGAAAAACAAGTCGACCAAAATCTAGCAGAACATTGTTTTGCTTGTGTATGTAACATCACTAGAATGCATACGGAGAGTTAACATACTCAGACAAAACCGCAGTGCTTATCCAACAAGGTATCAACCATTGATGATTGACTTATAGTTATCACCTATGGTTTCATAAACGGCACCTTCATCAATAAGAATTTTAATAGCCAGCCTGCAGAGTTGGAATTCAATCAGAGTCAACAAAATTTCGATAGTATGTTAAAGAGTAGGAGAAAAGAGAAACATGAGCTTATCCAAAGAAATTCCAAGATGCTTTGCAATAAGATCACTATGGACTCCCTCATTCCTTTAGCTGAAACATCAATATCAGGATGTTAAGTTATGAATACCAAACTATTCAACACATGCATCTTAAAAATAAATAAGTACAAACTTTATTATAACTAAGCTCATGTAATGGTTTTTTACAACTCCCTCTCTAATGTTATTCTTTGGTCTTCGTTCTTCCTTTATTTTATAAGACTAAAATTCATGCAATTTACTCTTTTTCACTAGTGCTTTCAATGACATTTTTTGCATTTATCTAAGCCACCTTATCGATTTTCTATGATATCTTATATGATGCCACAACAATATCTCCTCATACTATTATACAAAATCATTTTGTATCTTGTCCTTTTTTATGTGCTAAGCAATCTATTTTAACATTTTCATTTTGCTACTTCCACCTTTTTCTCTCATTTGACCATTTTAAGCCCAATATTTACTACCATAGAGTATAACTAACAACTGAGAAAATTAGATTATATCAATAATTGATTATATGTATAATCAATTACTGCTATAATCGAACATAATCAGAATCAGTTGTTGTTTGCCAAGTGTGCTGAAAATTGGTTTGAAGATAATTAATTTTGTTGGACTCGAGAAAGCCTTTACACAGTAAAAGAATATAAAAACAGCTGAAAGGAAGAAAAAAAACTGTTGGCAAATAATCATAGGCAACAAAAACTGAAATTTAAGCTGGGCTCCCCAAACATCCAGCATTTTATTTTAATAAAAGGGACGGGAAAAAACAGCTGAAATTGGAAAACAAAAGCTTTCTACTTTGAATTAGGTAGGTACATTGCGAACACAAATAACCCTCTATCTAATTTTCAAAACAGAGAAAATTAACATAGAACATCTGACATTATTGGATTTTTATTTTTGGCCATAGCAAGAGAAAGTATATATAAAGGATACAAGGACGGATCCAGGAGTATTTTAAAGGGAGAGCTGAATTTTTTTTATACAATTATTAAAATATCTAACTTGTAATAAATAATTATTTAATATATAATAAGTTCAACAAAAATATTTATTATTAATTTTATGCATAAAACTAGAGATATGATCTACTACTAGAAAAAAATCAACCAAATATTAACTCAAATATCTATTTTTCTTATATATTTTCCTTTATTAATTAGTATTTTTTTAATTTTAATTAGTTTTCTCATATATACACACACATAAAGGGTCCAAAGGGAGGGAGATTCTTTATTCCACTTCTACAGCAAACAATGCACAAAAGTTTTGCAATATTCAAGAAAGGTATTTGTGGACAAGCATCCCTATAATAAAATAACATGGATAAACCAATATTCAGGAAAAACAAAGGCACCAAGAATGCAGTTAGTTACATGTTCAACAAGAGCCAAATAGACAACATTAAATAAAATAACTTTAAAAAAACACCTGTTTGTGGGATGATGCAAAAAATCCAAGACCATAGCTTCAACAGTAACACCCTTCTGACCATTGATGTGTTGAACAGAGAACTGAAAATAACATGAAACAAACCAAGGAGGACATCAAATAAAAATGAAGCAAAAACAGAGTATGGTTCACTTTCTTACCTGATTTGTTGGTGGAACAGCTTGAGCTTGATAACCTATTGTGGGAGGAATTGGTGAGGAATGCTGCTGATTAGGGACACTAGTCTGAAGATGTTACCACATGAAACATTAGAATACACATACGTATGGTACAGACTTATTAAAATTTATAACCATATATGTGCATCATATCACATCAAATCATTCAAACACAATTTACAGTTTTTAATACCCTTAATCTGGAATTGTAGAGATGCACATATATGCAACCGCTGAAATGACTAGCAATCTCATTAAAGTCAGTCACAGGCCTGAAAATGAAACAACGGGGTGAGGTAAAATATTTAACTGTATGAAAGAAATAGGTCAGCCCAGCCGTTCACTAATCACTGGGACAAGAACATAACTAGCCTTGGAATAGTTGTGACAATGATAGACATCCAATACAATTTAAAATATTGAACAGCTAAAATAATAATTAAAAAAAGCAAAAGGTATTTATATCATACCTAAAAGAGAAAACGTTTAAGGTCCTTTTACCTGAAAATGTTTTAATTGTCCATGGAGCCTTGCATACATTCCATCCCTAATAATGAGACTAAAATATTAGTACATAGTATATGAAATAAATTGTCTGAAAAAAAAAATCACATGTGGTAACAAACAACAACACTACAAAACATGAGCAAAATGATAAGTTCTGTGTGTATCTACTTATTTTCCTGCAGAAAAATGAATAAAATGATCATATGTATGTATGTATCTTTTTATTTTATGAAAAAAAAAATTAACAGTAATATGTATTTCAAAACAATTCATTTCCTTTCTGAATTAATCAAATAAAAACATAAAAACATTTAGTATTTAGAAGAAGAATCTGTTGAAAAAATAGGGAAAGGGATTAAAATTATTATCAATCTAGTAAATATAGTATTAAAGTTCTGTCTGAATAAACTTTTCAATAAATACCTATAAGAGAATAAAATAAGAAAATAAAACGAATTTACCTTATTTTATTTGTGTGCATTAAAATTTGTTTTTGGAAAAGTCAAATAAAAGAACTTTAATACATTAACTTATGCATAAGCCAATTTTAACTTAAGCAAGAAGCTTAGTTCCTTTTACCTTCTTAATTTCTTTCCTATAAGCATTTATTGAGAATTTATTCAAACTAGCCTAAATAAAATATGAAAATCTATGCAGGAAATGCAATATAGCATACAAGATAGCCTCTGCTTCATTTGTATCAACAGCTTCATGAAGCCTGCAAGTAAACAAGAAGTCATCAGACATCACTAGCAAATGAAAGAAGAGCAAAACAATGGGGGTTAATTAGTGTTGAATGTGGTTGTGATTATTATGAAAAGGAAAGAGAGAGAGAAAGGACCTTGGAAGGAACCAACCAAGAGTCAGGGCCCTGAGTGGTCTGAGAAGGCATGAATCCACAACCAGAGAAGGCTGCATTTCCGTCGAACTGGCTTGGACTCGAATACATCTTTCTTCCCTTGTACAATCACAATGCATACACAAATTTTTAATTTCACAATTTGGGGTACACACTTTCTAACTGTAATTTCCCAATCTTTAAGAGTGAGTCATTAAATTTTAGTTTTCCAGCCTAGTTGATTGTGAGATTTGCGTATTCAGGCATCAAATATACTAAATGATACCTATACATGTGCCCAAATACAAGATACACTTTCTTTCCTGATTTTCTTCTAATCCTCTAATCTCCAAAGCAAATCACTTTGAAGGGAAAATACTCAATCACACAATCACCCAAAAAATCAATAACATCCAGCAGTAACACAGAACTAACAGTTCGGTGCATAAACAGAAAAGGATATAACACAAACACAAAAGAATCAAAATCTAAGAACCAAACCCTAGGAAGGAGGAGAGACGAACCAGAGAGAAAAGGTCGAGATTGAGAGAACAAGAAACAAGCAAAGTGAGCGCGAAAGTGAGAGCGCTAGCGCGAGAACAATTTTCAAATGAACCGTGCTTTTGCTTTGGCGAAATTCGCGGTGGAGTGTATGAAAGAGAAAATAATTAGTTTCAAGCATAGTGAAAAACCTCCTGTCCGGTGATTCATCCGATTAAAATAGTGGCTAAGTGAATTATTGGTTTAATCGATGGATTATTAATCGATCTGGTTAGATTATGTATGTATTAAAAATTTAAAATTATATATATTTATTATATAAAAATATATAATTAATATTATTTGAGTAAAAAAAATTATTCATATTTTAAAATTTAAATTAAAAAAATTAATTTTTTCAAAAAAAATCAATTTTAGAAGAAAAAAATAATTGGGTAGGAATGGTCCAATCATAATTTGACCGATTTAATTTGGGTCAATTATATAATCGGTTCAAAAGTGAAATTGATCTGATTAAGTCATCAGATCTCAATCTTATTTTGAACCAGGTTTAATAACATTGATTTCAAGAGTAAATAAACATTTTGATTCGTTTAAAAAAATATATTTTTGATCCATAAACATATCACAATTTAGTTTTTCAATTTAATTAGTTTTTTTATTAAAACATTGTTAGTCGTATGTGATTAAGCAATTTCTTTGCTATTGATAAAAGATTAAATTATTTTTATCTCAAGTTATTTTATTAATTTTATAAGGGACAGATTACTTTATGAAAGATGCATAATTCATCATTATTAATTTGCAAGGGACTACAAAATGCAATATTATTTACAAATATCTGATGAAGAGTGCAAATATTAATTTTGGATGGAACTCTTTTACAAATTATCATAATTTGGAGGCTGACCACAAAATTATATTTAAATTTTCATATCCAAAATCTAATTTTGTTATGTTGTGGATTGACTAATTGTAATTTCAGTGCATTATACTCTATTAATTTCTCTAAACTTTATTTAGAACTTTATTTGTTAACTTTGGTAAAAATGATAGTATTTTGATTTTGTGAATTTATAAGTTAAATAGACAATTTTATTTTATAAAATATAATACATATTACAATCTTATTAATTTTTATTTTTATTTATTAAATTTTACACAATTATAGCTAAATGTATGTAATTATATTATACATTTAATTTTACACTTTAGCCATCTGAAGCACCAATAATGTACTATTTTCTAAAGAATAAAAATTTCAATTAATTATGTGTAAAAAGTGACTATTACTGTTAACTTTACAATTTATGAATTTATCATAAAAATATATATTTAATTTTGTTTACTGCACAAATTTAGTTATTTTTTACAAATTATTTCAAATAACTTACACAAATAAGCTAGTTGAAATTATTTATGAAAAATAAGTTAGTAACTTATACTTTCTCTGTTTTCGATTTTTTTTTAATGTTCTTTTTAATAAGTAAATTTTGACTACTTTTATTCTATTTAATAAAATTATGTTTAAAATACATTTCATTTAATAAAGAAGTTTATGTTTTATGTCAAATTAGCCGTTTAGGAAAATGAATGTTTTTAATTAAAAATAATATAATTAAGAAAATTAGCTATATTCTTAATATGAAATCAGTTTCTTTTTCTTATAAAAGTGAACGGAGGAAAAGTAAATTACTAACTTTTTTATTTTCAATTTTATCTTCTCAAAACTATTTGAAATTCTTTTTCATCCTTTTATTTAGTTTAAAATAATTTTATCTGTTTTAACATTCTTACGAACATCAGATGACATATTTATTTTCTTAATTATCATTGAACTTGGAATTTTATTTTTTAATGTTAATTATTTATTTTAATCAATTAATATATTATTTATTTTTATTTTACTTAAAATATTTTTTCACTAAATAAAAAATGATAATAAAATCAAATTTATAAAAAATTAAAATAATATTATTAATAAAAATAAATGTTAGAAAATTAATTTTAAACCATATAGTTTATTTTATTTTATTCTAATTTTCAAAAAATGAATTTTTTAAAAACAAAATAATATGAATAAAATCATTTATTATTTTTATATAAAAAAAAATTATTGTTTTACTTTTTAATGGTGAGTTATCAAAAATAAATTCAAATATTAAATATATATTTTTCGTCATTTAACATTTATAAATTAACTTATCAGTTATTTTTATCAAAAACTTTCAATTAGTTTATTGGTTAGTTTCACCAAAATAGTTGATAAAACTTTTGAGGATATTATAAGTTTTTTTTACTAACTTATAAGTTAATCATTTGGTGCATGAAGTTATTTTAATAAAAAAAATTATAGATTACTTCAAATAATTTATTTTCATAAGCTACTTGAAAAATAATGTGTTTGGGATAACTGCAAAAAACTATTATTATTTTAATAATCGATTATAATCATGATCAGTTTTTGTTTGGATGAGTTTGCTAAACAAAATAGTTTGAAAATGATTAATTTCATTTGGATGTAACATAATAATCAACTTTTACACATTAAAAAGGTATAAAAATAGCTGAACTAAAAAAAAAAGTTGTTGAAAAACAATCATAAGCTACAAACACAAAAAGAGTGTGGTCATTGCGGATACTGGATAAGCTACTAAATACAAACTTATTGGACCCCATCAGTGAAGCTTAATCGTAACAAAGAATTTTCCTGAAGTCGGTTTGAACAAAAAGTGGCCTTGTCTCTTAAGTCATTCATAGAATACTTGAACTACCGGGCCAAATTAAATCTTCCACAGTTAGGTTAACCGTTCCTAAATCATATTCATTAAGAAGTTATATAATAAAACTACAAGTCTATAAGGTATATGCATGGCAGATAATTAAAAATAACTAATTGTCAAAAGTCCTCTTCATTCTCACAATTATATATGAAATAGTAGCTAGCCAGTAGCATTGCATTCGTTCAAATTCAATGAATGCAACCTTAGGTAATTGCCAAGTAATGGACTTTGCTTTCTTAGCAATTGAGAAAAAGTTGTCGATGTTTCCATCAAAGCTGTGCCATGTAGGTGTGAAGATAAGTACGTAGATGGGCCTTAGTTGTCATATATCATATATAGATAATATATTAATTAATTCAAGCAGAAATGCCTTGGCATACTGACACAAGGCCATTTACGTACTTATCTTCGCAATGTACATGACACAGCTTTGAAATAATGCAGAAATACTGACACAATGGCCTAACATGTGCCTCAGACATATGACACAAGCACAAGGCCAATTCGGTCATCTCAATGATCCCAAGCCCTAAATTCATAGAACATTATTAAAATAATGCAGCAACCTATGTTGTCTGAGAAGCTAAGATGGGGGCCAAGTCTTACGGGTTTGGTCACGTCATGGCACATGCAATAGAGGCCAGCCAACTTTCATAATAGTAATATTTTTATGTAAATTAAAAGAAAAATTAGGTGACTTGGATTTGGAGGTGTCATAAGGTAAACTTTGACTTCAATAGATATATTAATAAAATTCTCACCAATAATAAAAATCAAATATAAATTTTTGTGGGATGATATCTTTCTAACTATATCAATTTTTATTTGTTAATTAATAATTGATTTTATCGCAGCCTTAGAAACAACGATATCATATATCCATCTTGCTTTACTATTCGTTTCCTTGTCAATACAAAAAGACTTTGAGTCACTCAAACTAGAAGTAACAGGCCACGACCAATCAATCTAATTAACAAAAAAGTAGAGTGCATGTTTCCATGACTCTCTAATGGTCAAAACCGTATATATATAAACTATTGTACACCTCCACGCATCCTATATAAACACAACTTGGTCCAACATTCTTTAGTATTGGAAAAAGCTATGATGGATTTTGAGTATCAGAAAATGTCATCAATGAGCAAAATTCTCTCAAGGAGATCCTCTATGGGGTGCTCCTCTCGCATCTCTTATTATAGGAGCAGTGGGGAAGGGGTTCCATTCAAATGGGAAATGCAACCAGGGATTGCAAAAGGACAACAACCAAGAGAAGTTCTTCCTCCACTGAGTCCTCCACCAGCACTTCTCAGCCTAGGGCTACCCAAGCCATGCATTCCAGACCCCAAACCTTCAACAAGGTCAAGGCTAAGGTTTTGGAAGAAAAGGGTAAAACGTGGAAAAAGCAAAAAGTCACCCTCATCGTCCCATGATTGTTTTCATGAAGATGATGTTATTGGTTTGAACATAGTAGATTGCTGCTCTGATTCTGAGTCTAACTCTATGGCATCACCTCGTGGTTCTAGTTTCTCTTCTTGGTCGTCTATGTCGTCATTCATGAAGAGTCCTACTAATACTATCAGAGAGGTATATGGAAGGCCTTCGACCTTAGGTTGCTTCCCCATGCATGTTATTGCAAGGCGTGATTGAAACAATACTAGTATGCAGTTATTACTTTTTTCATTAGAGTGATATTCGCACACACACATTATTTTTCATTTCTAAAAATTTAATCATCGTCTAATAATAATTTATCTGATCAGAGCCTCTCTGCAAATTAAGTCTAACGCTGCGACTTCATCAACTGCTGTAAAGATATTAGTTCATGTAATGTAAGAGTTTATTATTCTTTACATTGTGACGTTCTTGTAAAAAATTCGCGGTTAAGGGGCAAACCTTTCTTAATATATATGTTTTCTCATAGCACAGATCTAGGATCCAACTCCTAACACGCGCGCGTAACATGACAGTTACATATATGTGATGCTATCATGTCAAAATTATCTGTCAACCATGTGAAATCATGTTATACTTTAGCTTAGAGATATAGTGTGCTATCATGAAAAAGAAAAACGTAACATAACAATTACATATATGATATATGATGCTAAATACGAGCGGTTCTAAATCCAAGAGAGGATATTAATTTAGAAGTGTATGAATTATAGAAGCATGTCGATTCAATAACTCAATATCATAGGCCGCTATCCTTACTAAGCTGTCCACAAAATATTTTAATCTAGTCCGGGGGATCCAGAAATAGTCATTGAGCATGGGTATAAAGTCCATCTTTAGGTGAAAACATGCTAATTGACTTAGTTTGACAGATCTTGATTTGGTTTTATAAAACTAACTTGGTTAGAATTGAATTTGTAATGAAATAATTTATATTTAAAAATTATCATGTCTTTATTTGAAAATCATTATCTGTAACATAATGTAATAAAAATTCTTAATACAAAGGCTCTATATTATATCTTTTTTTAAAATATGTGCTTTTAAGAATAATCTTAATCATAAGAAACTATAGTCATACAATTATTATCTTCAGGACAATAAGTACTTCCCAAATAATTGCTGGGAATTATTCCTTGGGGCCATATTTTGTGAACCAGTATGTATATACATTCATAAGATGAGGCATAAAACCTTTTCCACATTCAACAAAGGCTATCAGCCTATCACATCCATTATCAATAGTAGGCCCAGTTAGTTGAAAGTATAACCTGCAAGCTGCAACCTATCAGCCTCATCATGACTCTTTACAAATAAGTAACTTGTTGGAGTTAACTAGTGCTTTCAGTGGGAGTTCAATGCTTTACGATACGACGTATTTAAACCATTTTGGGCCTACATGCCGAGCAAGGCAAGGGTATCGGTTGAAATAAGTCCAATGACATTGGAAGCCCTTAGAGTTAATAAACTCGTGCGGGGGTATTGACAAAAACAAAAGGTAATAAAATCCTGCAGAAAAATATATGAAAACAGTTTATGAATTGCTCAGCTGTACTAAATTTCACATATCCACACAGACAAACAGCTATGTCATTCATCGAAATCCATTAGAATAAATAAATTCAACAATAAAAGTCTTATTTCACCAGTAAGGTTATTTACATACGTAAACAATTAACATCAAGTCATTTGAGACGAAATCATTCTTCACAACTTCTCCCAATGTCCTTCCTAGTCTCCTTCTCACACTTTTCACCAGACTACAAGTCATACGAATTATTCTCTTCACCATTGTTTCTAGTTTCCTTTTTTGTACATATTCAAATAACCATAACCCATTTTTTTGTTATCTCTTCATGTGCAATTATTTCATATCTTACCATTCCTTTTTTTTAGAAGCATCTTATCATTCCTGTGTGGTAACACATCCATTTTATCTTATTTATGCTAGTCACATTTTTTCTCGTCTCTTCAGGGTGGTTCAGTTGTGTTCAAATTGCTAAGAAATGAGAAGAAATTTACAATTTTTTTGTGTAGGACCTATACCTTTACTACACTACTTTAATTCATTATCATGAAATATATATACGATCAGTTTATTTAAACTTAATTTTTTTTTAAAGAATGTTTCTTATTAAGTGGATAAGATTTGTTTTTAAAAAAACAATTTAATTTAAATAATAGCGGTTTAAACACAAATCAGAAAAACATCTGCTTATATTACTAAAAGAAACATTTTTTTGAAAAAATAAACTTAAACAAATTCACCCATAATCAAATGTTTTATGACCCCATTTGGAAGAACTTATAAACAACTTATTCATACTTATATTATCTATAAGTCCTTATGAGAATTATGAATAATCTAAATCAAAAATCTTTTATGCTTATTTTAATAAATTATGTAGAACAGCCCAAAAGGATTTGGCCTAGTAAAAGTATACTAGATCTGAAAGGCTTGAGAGTGTGTACATGGATACTTCACAAGGAAAAAGCATTTCCTTAGGCAGGGGGAATATCCATGTTGCTCCATCCCCAGGATGGTGGACTGTGAACTTCCCCTCCACAGTTTTTCTATAAAAATAAGGTGTATAGAATAGCTTATCTGCAACAACTCATACGGAAGTTTTTAAAAGACCCAAATCGATTCCCGTTATCAACAAATACAAAATTCAATTTCCAAATAAAAATTACCACATTTAAAAGCTTTTAATGCTTTGGGGGGTTCACATCACTCAAGATCCTAAGATGGAAACATTTTGTAGTAATTGGTGGCTTTGTAGGACACTAGGTCCCAAGTAATCCCTCAGCATTCATTTTTCAAAACTACAAATATTTCTTCTATAAATGTATGACCTGTATATTTCCCACCGAATAAATGAGACATGAATTTTGGAAGAGCCAAAAGTGATATTATAAAATATTTCTAGCTGTCAATCTTAAATGTTAGTATGTAGTTTGAATGGTTCTTGTGACATAAATATAATCTATTTTTTCTTGTAGCAGTTCCAAGGGTACAATAACACTAATTACAACACCATGCTAATAATTACAATGATATTCGACCATACTCGGGCCTCTTAACATAAACTAGGACAGTGCAGGATGAACAAGCAAGATTAGAAACACAGGCTAAAAGCATGCTGCTGTTCCTGTTGCACTGCAGAGCCAACTCAATTAATCATGATAAACATCAAATGTGAGTATCCTCAGCTTTGTTAATTACATACGGCCTGTAAAAATCAAGAAACAACGATATCACAACGCTGGCACCATCAATGTGACTGATGGAGAAGCAAGTAACAATAAATCTACAGCTGAATGTGACATAATGATAACTATAATTTTACCTCATTAGGAAGCGCCAATTAACAGTATGATTATACACGATAATGATTTCAACTTTATGATTGAATCCCAAAATCATATGTTAATCAACATTTCAAGCAAAGAATGAAAGTGTCAAATTAAAGAATCAACAGCACAGGCCACACAAATGGTTAATGCTAAATGTCATCATCGCCACCTTCCCTTTCTACACAAACACTTGCTACCACCAACAAAGGCACACAGACCATCCAAACATTAATATTCTGATCCCTTCTCCGGCCAGTAGAGGAATAAGTATGATGGAAATCCCTTTCTACTATCCTCTATATTTCTACAATTCTCAGTACTAACAACTTAGCTTCAGAATTTCAGGTAACGGATCAGTCTTATCTTCAAGACTAGGTGTCTCCGAAGGTGATGAATGAGTTCTTCCCATTTTGAACTTTGAAGATATTTTCAGAAAACATTGAGAGTTCATCACACATGCAGAGACAAAACGAACAGTAATCAACTCGACCTAAAAACACAGAAAAACTAGCAAATTTCATCTGGTCCTACCCTGTCAATTAAATTGTGTGAACTTCAAGCTATTGACAAATGTTCTTCTTCCTTAATAAGTTGTACCCTTACAAACAAAATTGCTTATTTCTGACCACAATAAACATACTTAAGATAGGAAATTTTATTCAAGACTGAGACCCATTGGACAATTCCTAACTTTCAAGTTGCATACACAAAATCAAAAGACAGGATATACAAAAATGTCAGATGCTATATCCCACAAAAAAATTATAATCTATCACAACTGAAAACTCAAGAAACACAGACTCGAAGATGTCCATGCAAACTTGCAAAGAGAAATCCCACAAGATAGTTTGAGGCCATAATCACTTTACAAAATAAAGTATACTACAAATAATTTTCCAAAGCTACTTATCAGTTATCAACCAACCACCACAAAACAAGTATTGACACTATGAAAAACCTTCAGAATCTTAATTATATTAAATAAGGTTGGTTGCTAAATTTACATAACAAACTTGCCGGAAACAAGAAACAGGCAAACATATATATGTAAATACATACCTCAGCCGGTGCTTGAATAATCGACTCCCTGTAAAGTTTGAAAAGCAATTCAACTTATTGAATCTATACATAATTGAATGGTTCTTAACAAATCAAAAGTACACTGATTACCTTGGCCTGTCAGATTTTGCAAGATGTTTAGACATTATTGATGCCTGCAATACAACACATTATCACATTATTCTCTACCTTAAATTTGAATGCATTATCCAATATAAATTAACACAAATCAACACTTAAAAATAATGTCAGGCAATTAGATTGAAAAGAGTGATTAAGAAAAACTCATTGGATTTATTGAAAGAGAGAACTGTTTGAATTGAGATACTTGTTTGAGTGATACAACCCCACCCCCACCCACCATCCAAAAAAAGAAAATTAATAAAAAATAAGTCCACATATATATTGACCCAGATGCTTTTCAAACTTCAATTGATGAAGAATAGAAGCCACACAGATTAAAAAGTTATACAGATTTAAATTAATAGTCATATGGTGATTGTAACAAGTATAGACTTGCTTGAGCAAACAAACAAAACAAAAGCAACACTGCAATATTTAGTCATATAACAATTGAAAATTAAGAGTAACTGAAAATTTCAACGAATCTAGCATAGATAGATAGAAAGACTCAAGAAAGCAGCACTGCCATTTTTTCCTATTTTCGCTCCATTTTCTGCCGTAGTACCAGCTTTACCTTGCTGAGAAAATTTTGCTTTTGCTTCCTAAAAGAGCACCAATTCTTGCAACTCATAACAGCAGTTTTTTTCAGCTTTCATTATAAAGAACTTTTGTACTTAGGCAAGCACTATGAAACATCAAAAGAAGAGCTTCTCTAACTAAAAACCAGCTTTTGTTGATTTTACATCACAATAAAAGTATCAAACAGGCTCTAAATGCCTTGGACCTAACTTGTGATTTCAATTGCATGAACAAAAAACATTACCTGCTCCTGTATGATGCTCCTTGCTTCGACAAGTTGAGCTTCAAGCTCAAGTTCCCTCTCAGTAGCCTCTGAAGTAACTTCTGCTTCTTTTTGAGCATCTTGCAATTGAACCATGCGCTCCTTCATATTTTAATTTTCAAGCAGTTAACAATCAAAGACAAGCAGTTCATATATGCAAATACTTAAAAGATAAAAATTGGAAAGTGATACTAATAAGTAATTACCTTTATAGAAGCCATTTTGTTACGAAGACTTTCTTCTATTTGATCTCTGGCCATGTGAAAAGGAAGGTCAAATACATCCTGCAAGTAGCAAACTCATTAATTTCAGAAGGCAGTTTGACACAGGGAATAAAGTATGAAAATTTAATAACCTTCCATACCATTTTCCCAACCAATGGAGATTGTGAAGGATCACTTTCAACTCTTTCATTGCCAGTGAAAGATTGCTTTGGTAGTCCATTAGGAGCATTTAAGAAATCACGCATATCCACCTGTAATCAGTACATTCACAAATCTCATAACTAGGTCAAGGAACCCGCTTTAGCGAGAGGGGCATCGCAGAATAAAGGTCTTCATATAGAGGGAAGTACAGACTAGAGACTGTAGGTGACATAAAATAGAAAATAGGATGAAATCAAAAAAAGAAATATACTGAAAGCCACCAATACCACAAATCGACTCCCATGTTAATGTTCTTCCAGTCCCCATTTAATTACTATGTCCATCCATCATTTTGCACTTTGCATCACAAAATAATCGATTCCCAGAACACAAAAAAATGATATTGTTGACTTCATGTCCAAACCAAAAACATAATTTTTTTAATAAAGGTAATGGAACGAAAGTAGCAAATCCATTCATGCACAGGTGTATGCACACACACACATTTACAAACAAAGATATTCACATGTGGGGAGAAAGGGAATATCAGGGAGATAGAACTCTTTAAAATTGCAGGCAAGATGGAAATTTAAAAAAGCAGCATACAGTAACTGAATGATAACAAAGTAAAAGTTCATGAAAGTTCAAAACTACATCAAGTAGAATCAATGAAACGTGAACAGAAGAAACATGTATTGCATTCATAATCTTATCTGTAAGTAGAAATTTCAGCAAATAACAATAATCACCTATCAGGAACCTACCTGCATTGATCTCAATAATGCTCTTAAATCAGCATTCTCTGCCATCAGTTCTTGATTTTTTGACTCATAAGCATCCACCTTTCAACATTAAAAATAAATTGTATGAGATGAGGATGTGTCCCGAATACAAAGAACTATAATGACGGAGTGAAAGTTTATCAATATGCATACAATCTTTTTATAAAAATCATTGTCAGCTTTCTTCCCATTCCATGTTCCACGTTGCCTCCCTTCCTTCTGTTTACACACATCATAAATACCAAATTATCATGAAATTGAATATCTTCCAAGCAAAGTCCAAACTACATGGATAGCTGGTACCTGAAGCAAATTCATTATCTCCATGCCTGACCTAGACTCTTTCTTCTTCTCCATCAACACTTGGTTTAGCCTCTCCTGCAAAAACAAAATACCAACCCTTCATCATTTCCAAATCTAATAATATGTGGACCCGTGTAAGTTCCTATCATGTAAAAGCACTAATCACCAAATATGGTTCTCATCAGAATAAAAACAAAATCAAAGATATCACACCTGCAACTTTATGTATTCTTTTTCCTTCTTTTTCATCTCATGCATTTGTTGAGTCTTTACTTGCTTTAACACCATTCAATAGTCAAAATTCACAAGAGTCAGAGGCTTTATCCATTTTGAAGTAGAGTCATCCAAACAAGACGCCACAATAAGCAAAGTAGATCAAACTTCGAACCTGATTACCAATAACCATTCTCTGGAATTCATCCCTCTCCTGTTGCAGCTTCTCAATTTGGGCCTTCAGAGCTGCAGTGTTTTTAGCTTCCTAAATAACAGGAATTCAACTCCAATTAAACAAAATCTAGTAGCATCACTGCATAAAAAAGAAAATTGTTGCATCTTGCATAATAGACACACTTCTGATCTTTTCATCTAAGCAAGACAATAACATGCTTTACGTTTGCCAAAATCAGATTTCCAAGCATCACCTTACCGTTCTAGTAATAGTGGCTATCTCCCTGTCTTTGACTTGTAGTTGACCTTCAAGCCTCTCCACTTTGGCCTCCAATCTCGAAATGTCAGACAACAGTCTACAACATCAAAAGTAAAACACATTGAACTCACACACAACACAATACGAGACTAACATTAATCGAAGGATTATATTTATTAAGCAACTACCGTTGTCTTTGATCATTAGCAGACTCTCTAAATTCCACGTCGCGCTGTCTCTGCTGCAGCAAGAAGTAAATGCAATTGCAAGTCCTCGCAATTGAAACCTACCACATTTTCCAAAACAACATCATTCACATAATGTACATACTACATACATTGGCGCAAAAAACAATGTACATGAAAGACAGAACGGGATCAGTTCAATTCTAACGGGGTCATTTGCGAAGAGATCGAGCGAAGCCGGGAAACCAAACGTGACGAGCGATTGGTTGAGATACTTAGCGCAATGCTCCAAATTCTCCGCATCGGCGAAGGTGTAGTCGCTGAAACAAACAAGAGAAAGCCAAAAGCCTACGATTAGGTTAAAATGCACGAGAAAGGGAAGAAATGAAGAGGAATAGGGTTTATTAACTAAATAAACTAACCTGGCTGTGAAGGAAGATTGAGAAGGTGGCTGCAAAGAAAAGAAAGAGTTAGAGAAAAATAGAGAGGGAGAATAATGTAAATAGGGATTCTGGGAGAGTTTTACCCTAAGATCCAAGTCTCCGTCAGTGGGAGGCATTGTTGTTAGAGAGAAAGAGCTTCTTTTCTGGGCTCTGCGTGTGACTCTGAGTAGTAATAGTGTTAGTTCTTAGATCTAAACTCTGAGATATTAAGCGGTGCCAAAATTTGAAAGAGGAATAAATGAAACGGGTGCTCTGGTTGGGGGCACTGAATATGTCTCCGAATAATATACTCTGCGGTCGGATCTGGATATTTGTCTTTGTACCCTCCAATTACACACCTACAGCTGGCATCTGATGGTCTTTTCTCTGAGTGGCTTGTGACGTGGCGGTTTATGATTGGTTGGCGAGATGCAATGTGGCAAATGCCAGCTATATTTTGGTGTGTGATTATGGCGCCTAACTAGAGAATCCTTTTGACTACGCACTCACTCTGGATTTTTGGTTGAAATGAAGTGAAAGCAAACATCCCTTGAATTAGACGTGCAGTGTTTTCTTTTCTTATCTGGTTTGGTTGGGATGCGACTTTCATCTCGTAATCGATGTTTATGCCTGTATATCTTTCGGGTTATAATGCACTTCTCATTTCGTAATCAATGTGGATTGTTTTGTCATGTCCCAACACACTTAACTCCTCCAGCCACTTGTCTTCATTTTATGATTCATTCATCACTTAAATTTCTGTAAAATGGTAAGTAGTAGCCAAAATGTACAGAAAATTGGGTTCATTATGCTTACCACGAGACCCTAGAAAATTATGATGTTAGGTCCTTTGCTATTAATCCTTCCATGTATTAAAGGGTTGTGTTTTTTTTTAGATAAAGGGTTTGTTATTTTGATCCTAACACCAACTGCTATGTTTCAGTATTACAGACATTGTGTTGAGATAAGAAATGTCTGGCCTTGATTTATCAGGTTATTTTATTTGTGGAATTGTTTTAATATTTTATTAAATGATTAATGATATTACACCAACCTCAATAATATATTTAATTCAAGTTAATTGGGATCAATGATAAATTAATCCAATAAAAAAGTTGAAAATAAAAAAAGAGAAAAAAATGAAAAATAAGACAAAAGAAAAGAAAAGTATAAAAAAAAGAAAAAAAAACTAAAAAAGAGTATGTGAAAACAAAGATAATAATAGGGTCTAATTATCCACCAAACTTATAATTTTTATTCATTTTGTCCTCAAGACATACATGATGTTAATATATATCTCACTTCATTAAATTTTATTTAATTATATTTTAAACAAATTAGTTTCAATCTACATCTATTTATTTATATCGAGTTCTTGTAACAAATTATTGTTTTTCCAGACAAATACTAATATTTTATATAATATATAATTTTTTGTTATTATCTATCTAATTAAAACCAATCTCACTTTTTTCTAATTATTATTGTAATTACATCAACTCATTTTAATATAAGATGATGCCTACTAAGCATTGTTCTTTTCAATTCAATGGTCTTGAACTTTTTATTTAATGTATATGTTGTCTTGAATTGATTTGTAATTAATTTTGAAAAAAAATATAACTATTTAAGAACTCGGGTTTCTCAAGAAAGTGATAAGTGACAAATTGAATTATTGGTGACATTTTAAAATAAACTAACTATACTTAACATTTATTGAAATGAAATTGTTTTTATATGCAAAACAATTTTTTTTTAAAAAAGGATGTGGTGTCTCGTTTTTCTTTTTTTTATCCTCGTAAATAATTATTATATAAATTATCGATACCAAACTCATCATATCTGTTAATGAAAAATACTGTTTAGATATGTATAGTAATATAGATATAGATAGATATGGACACACATGTAACATGATAGTAAGATATGGGAATGGGAAATATAACATGTCAATAAGGACAAAAATTGGAAAAAAAATGGCATTCATGAATCCTTGCCAAAATTGACTAATTAAGCAAAGCAAAGCAACGCCAGAATGCGGATTGCGTACGAATTGGTTCGTAATTATTTATTCTAATGTTTTCTTTCGAGTGAAGCATCATTTTTCTTTGTGGGAGAATTTAATTTTAATGACAATAATATTCTTAAAAGATAAAAAAAAATTATGGAACAAAAAATATTTATTTTAATCTTCTTTTAAACGGATTGTCTCCTTCAAAAAACTTCATTTTCATCGTCTCATAGAAATAAAAATAAAACTACTTCGACTCTTTTATATAGGAAATAAATCAGGATTAAAAATACTACTAGCCCTTGATAAATATTTTTATTTTATTTTTGGTTCCTAGTAAACAATTAACTTCTTAATCCTAAAAAATCATTTTTTTTCTAAATTTGTTTAGATAGCACTTTGAAAGTAAAATAAAATGATTTAAATAGTGTTTTATAGATAAAAAAACTAGGAATAAAAATTAAAAATTAAAAAAATATTTAAATCAATACATAAGTAATTCACCAATACAAATAATTAAGTTAGATAATTTTAATTTATAATGTCATAAATTTAAATTTCATTTCAGAAATACAAAAGATTTAAGTTGAAGTTATATTTAGGGTATGTTTGATCCAACTTATTTTAAGTATAACTTCTTCTTATAAGTAAAAGTTTGGTCAATTGTAAAATAAAAATATTTTAAAGAATAGATATATTATTTTTAAAGAGTATATTTTAAAATAAGTATGAGGATTGAGAAGTGTGACTTAAATTGTTAATAACAAAATAAATACATCCACTTATATAAAGAAAACATGAGTGTCTCATTAATAAAATTTACAATAAACTAAGGATATAAAAAAATAAGTAGTTAATATATTTAAAAATGGGTTTTCTTATAATTAATTAAGACAACAAATGTACCCACGTGTTTCTTGTATAAAACTAGGTAGTAAATATCATATCTTTGCTGTCAAATTTTTTTAAAAAAATAATAAACTACCATGCTAGACTTTAAAATTGTGAGGTATTGTTAATTAAGTCTCTACAATTATTAAATAAAATAAATTAGTCATTAAAATTGAAAATCAGAAGTCAAATTAGTTTAGACATCATTTACATTTAACTAACAACATTTCATACACTTATATAACATTTGAATATAAAAAATAAAAAAACACTTATATAGCAAGTTAAGTCCCCTAATGAGACCCATGTTGACAATGCCCTGTTTGTTTTCACTCTCGGGTAGTGTTCAAAAACTCTTGTCTTGGAGGTGTAATTATTTTAAGCACTTATTGTGCTCTTTTATGAAAATATTATCGCTGATAAAAAAAAATGTTGGCAAATACATGGTAGCCATATCACAGAACATTACTATTTTAATTTATGAAATTAAGGGTATGCATATCCCAACCAAAGATTAGTTTTGATGGGTTTAAGTTTTATAAATTAAGTTTAATGTATTTTGGAGAAAAGATTCATGTTAATGTTATACCTTGAGTCATCTCAAATCAGTCAAATGTCATATATTATTTTTTAAAATATTTTTTTTAATAATTATGCATTAATAATAAAACACTTTCTATTTAATTAATAGATGATATATCTGTAAAACGTTATATTATATTTATATTTATATTGTTTTATTCGGAATTTTATACAATATATTATAACTTAATTTAAGCTTTAGACTTATTTCAATATACAATTTAACCATACATAACATTAAAATTGATATGTTATGTATATAAATTATTGACCTATTTTGTTATTGTATGTTGGATCTTGGTTGAGTTAGATTTGATTTAGATAAATGTTTTAAAAAATTCAAGTTAATCTGAGACAAAAATAAATTCATCTTAATTTGTCTCATACTTATCTTTATTCGAAATTGTAGCTACCATCAACTTAATCTCTAAATTAAGTTATTAATAATATTGTATGTGATTTATCTAACTTATAATTGTTTAAATTTAACTAATAGTATTGTGTTTGAATTTTAAGTATAATTATATTAAATATTCAGATAAAATTTTATCACCTGTAAGAATCATATCGACTCAAATTATTTATCTTCTATGAAAATTATAGGTACGTGAAACATACAAATTTGAAGTTTTGAAGAGTTCAATCAATTTGAACTAAAGAGAAGATTATATTCCAACAAATTCAATTTTGTTTGACTTTTGATTTCGTTCGATTTTATATATATTTCATTAATTCATATTTAGAGAAAGTTTTATTATTTGTAGGAAGTGTTCTTCTTTTCTTTTTTATATTGCTTCTTCTGAATTCAAATGTTTGAACTTTTAAATGAAGACTCAAGGATGCTGAATAAGTAAACAAAGTTCAATAATTATTATTTACAAGGGTTACCTCATCTTACAAATTAGACAATGTTTTTTAGAATAATTTTTTTTGATTTTTTATTTAATTTTTGGTAGGTCAAAATATTCTCTAATCTATTAGATTAAAGACTAATCTCATTTATAGTGTTTGACTATATTTAGTTCAAAAGAAGTTTATATACCATCAGAATTAAAAATAAATTATTTCATTAAATAAATTATTTTCACTCACCCTTTAGATTGAATTTTTACAATTTCTATTACATGTTCTTGAATTAAAAACAGATTATTTTATTAAATAAATTATTTTACACCACTATATCAAACATCAATCCTTTGAGTTGAATTTTTACAGTTTCTAATACATGTTCTAGAATTCCAAGTGTTTAATAGAATAACAAGTTTTACAAATTTTAACGAAATATAATAACAGGTTTTACAAATTTTAACGAAGTATAATTTTTACTAGTTCGTATGACTGGTACTACGGAGAACTGAAGATGTTTGACTAAACATCAAACAATAATTTGTCAGTTGGATTGAGCATCAACCTCTCGTCTTCTGTGCAGAATTTTTTTATCAGGACATTCTGTGCAGATTAATTCAGAGGAAGAAAAAGAATTTTTAACGGTCCTTCTTTTTGGATACTATTTTAACTGTCTTTCTCGACAATTCAACGTAGAACAAAGAAAATGAAAAGTACACCACGTACCCAAAGCACGTATTAGACATTTATATGAATTGAATTTTTGAATGCGTTGTATTATACCCAGACAACAAAACTAAGTCATGTAATAAAATAATTAAATATAAATTATCAATTGAATTTGTATCTGCAGCGTCAATAACATGATATTTTAGAAAAATAAATATTTTACTAAAAATATTCAAAGTCAAAATAAAACCATATGGACTTTTCTATTGAGCTTTGACATCGTCCAAGAGCAAGGTGACTATTTAAAATTTTAGGAAATGGCAACCAGGGTAGACCGTAGATGGCGGTGACACGCACGCGCTGACGTTAAACTAACTTTGTAATATGCATTTTTGTTTTTTTCTTCTTTATGACTTTTTATTCAGTTCAATCAAAATAATTGCAATTACTTTGACCAATCCATTTCCTGAATATATTATAGTCACTTCTTGACTGTGGTCCATTTTCTATCCCTCTTGAACTTGTGAAAAGGAGTCCTACGTTGGATAATTTTCAAAGAGAGAAAGGAAATTTGAGACTAAGAGGGCTGAATTATAATTAGAAATAACTTTAGACCTTTACTTCCACGTGTTTAATAGAATCGTTAAACCAACTCTTATTAAATAGTCAACAATATGTTTAAACTTGAACTAATAAATAAATAAATATTAAATAAAGAACTTAATTACATTTACATTTTTAAAAAAATCTTAATATAATTAAGTTGTAATTTTGCTCAATCAACAAAACTTCCTCCATGCCTCTGAAGTTTGAACCGTGCACCTCCTAACCTTTTCCTCTGAGTCTGTCCCTTACCTTACATAGATTTGCCTATGATAACTAAATAGAGAATCAAGGTTGATGCCCAAGTGTTTGGATGCTATCCTAAAAGAATTTGATTGCAATATTAATCCCTATTGACACAGTAAAGTCTTAAATTAACTGGATCTTGTGAGATGAACCAGAAGTGATCACCACAATTTTGTTGTTGATTTGAATTATGAGTGGTGAATGTGAATGGAAACTTTTACAGTAAATGGGTGACAATGGAGTTGCATGGCTCTCCAGGTTTTCGTCTATGGAAGGTTACGGTAATGCACTTAAAACTGAACTATAGTAGCAGTGATCTTCGTGGTCTGCAACAAACTACTATGCCATGGATGCAAGCTAACCTTATTTGTGAGTTAGATGGTTCCCACGTGATTCACATAATCAAGATTCAATGTAGGTGTGCTTCTGCTGCTTACTTATTTTCAATAACTCAGCTACTTACTCCAACAAATTGTGGACTTAATTCATGGAACTATGACTTAATGCTCTGGCCCATTTAAGCATGTCGTCACAGCTTTATGATTTTTCCACACAGCATTCCCCTCCGAGTCCAACTCAGGCGTCTACATGTTGCTTTCGGACCAATTAGGATTGTAGGACTTGCCTTATTTTTTTTATACTGTTTTTTATGTTCCATGTACCAAAAACTTAGATAAAAAATCACACAAAAAAAAAACAACTTAAGTTAATAAATCGTTTGTGATATTTTGGTACACTAAAAAGAAAAATGATAAGAGAAATAAACTCATATCTCATAGGAATATGAGTTTGATTTTTTTTAATTAATGTAAGAATCTTAATAATTGATAATTTATAAGTATTTCTCTAAGTGTTTATTAAGTTTTGAGAGTTATCTTAACTCTGATAAATTCTCGATACTCAACTCACCTAAATAAATATTATTGTTATAAAAAAGGAAAAATGATAATTGCTAAAAAATTTATGATACAAATCATGTGAATAAAGAATTGATGATGAATTCTATCAATTTTCTTAGAAGAGTATCAAATTACTTTTAACATAAATGATTATCAAATTGCTATAAATAAAGTATTGTCTTCACAAAGACTTTTGCAATGATTGAGTAATTAATAGTAAAATTATAAACTACAATTGAGAATTTAAGGTAACCAAAATTAAAAGTAACCAAAATGAAAACACAATGGCAAAAAAGAGTAGAGAGTAAAGTAAGAGAGTTTGGAATTTTATCAAGTAATTTGCATTGCAAAAAAAAACTTGGGTTAAATCAAATGAAATAAATCATCATAATTTAAGTTCATTGAAGATGCAATCACTACTTATTCTTATTCAATTAAATCTATGTTATCATTAAACCACAAATTTATTCAAGCCTTAATCTCTTGTGTGAAAGCATTCAAATCCCTTGATTCCACTATTAATCCTTTAAATCAATGTAACTAATGTACTTGAATTTAGAAAAGTAATTTTAACGATGATTAATATTTTTTATCCTATTTGTATACATACAAATTATTGGTTATCTTTTTCAATAATTCATAAGAATTTTTCCATTACGGTTTTCTTCTATGTTTGATGTTTGTTTTTAGCCTAATCAACTTTTTTTATTCAACAAAAAGTTAATTAGGCTAAAAACAACCATAGTAATAATGCTTGATTGAACAAAAAAGACATAACAATTACATGAAAATAAGTTCAATTACATTAAACTCAAACGAATAAAGAAATTAGTTACTTATGACCATGAGAGAAATGTAAATTGATGATGAAAAGGGAACCCTAAGCATAAAATGTTGTTACAAATTCCTTTTGTGACCTTGGTGCCTTTGGGATGCAGGAATGGGACGTCTAAAAACATGTGTTAAAGGTTACTTTATATAGTAACTAGAATTGGACTTTTTTAAATGTGAATTTATCTTCTCTTCTCATTTAAATTTGTTTAGAAAGTGGAATATCTTAAGCAAACTTAATTCGCATGATGCTTAATACATAGCTCACTTAAACTTGTCCACAATGGATTCACTTAAGCGAGCTTAAAAAAATCATAGTTTTTGCTTACGGAAAAGACTTAAATGAGTCCATTGTGAATAAACTTAAACAAGTCCATAGTCTTTATAGGTAATTAACTTATGAATATACTTAAGCTAACTCAATAACTTTCATATTCATCAAATCCTTATTTCAATGCTAACTCTAATACATTTTCAAAGAGCTCCTCAATGTAATTCCTATAAAATAGATAAAACAAACAAATATCACATAAAAAGTGAGAAAACTAAATCCCTAAACATCATAAGTGTTTATTCAATAATTAATCAATTTAGGCTCAAACAAGGTCCAAAAGCTTCAGATGAATATAATAATTGCACAAAAAATATTAGAAAAGCTAGTAAAGGTGGGAATTATCAGTCCTCTAGTTTTTTTTTAATCCTTATAAAAAAAATTAAAGAATCGTTTTAGTAAAGGTGGAAAATTACCAATTAAAGAATCATTTTAGTAAAGGTGGAAATTTACCATTTGTCCATTTTAATTGTACAGATTGAGGTTAACATTCTCCCTATAACTTCTCGGTATTTCTTTGTCGGCGGAGTCGTTGGTTGTACACGTGTTCGCATCTTTACCGGTATTTGAAATCCCGCGTGTTAGCATGGCTGTACACAAAGCAATAAACAATGGATGAAAATGATAAGGAAGATGGGAACATGGGAAGCGCCAGACACGTGGGCAAATATTTTACTATATATTTACCAAATTAATATTAAAAGTAATTTATTTTAGAATTTTTAGTACTTAATATATATTGTTAGTGAATTAATTCACTTATATAGTTTCATTTTTAAGAAGCCATGTATGATGATTTTTTGTTTTATTACTTACATGTGAATTTTCATATTAAATTAAGGTAACATTTCTTCACATTCAATATATATATATATATATATAATTTTTTTATTTTTATTAGGCTAGTCTCAAAGAATATTAGGCATAATAAAATACCAAATGAAGTATGTCTTTAATAATAGTTATAGATTATATATATAAAATGGAGCCTACCGTAGTCGATAATAGTTGTATTAATTTTATGAATTTCGAATCTCGAACGTTGATCTCTATTTCAAGAATGCAAAACGTGGAAAAGACGAAACAAGAAGAAAAAGCAATCATAAACTCTAAAAAATGGAAAAAGCAATCAGTAAGCGGTATATGACAGAAATCTGAACTGATCTAGGTCGTATTAGCCTATTAGGAAAGACCAAAATTCATAAAACTGACGTTGAAATTTCTGATAAAGAATACGAAGGAGGTAATATACATTGAATTTTATTTGTATTTTTTTTACTGAATGAATATTATTTGTATTCACTATCGATATAACGTATTAAGTATATAACCGATGATGATGATATTAATAATAAACTAAATAAAGTTCATATTCATAACTTTCAACATAATTATCATAAAAATAATAATAAAAAGAAAAAGTAAATTATTGTTTTTTTAATTAAAAGTGGTAGAATAGAAGATACCTCCAATATTATAAAGAGAAATTTTAAGAACACACTTTTTGTATGACTAGAAGAAATGTTAATAATATATTTTTAATAGTAAACATTTCTAATGAATTATAAAAAATTGAATTTTACATTTTATTTAATTATTTTTCTTTTAATTTTATAATTTTAATAAATTTAAACTAATAAAAGAATATTAAAAAATATATATTAAATCTTTCATAATTATCAGAGAATTTAGTTTAATTAATTGATGTGTGTGATTAAGTAAATATAAATCCACTGCCTCACAAATTTACTATACAAACTTAAGAAGTTTTACTCTACAAAATTACCACAACCTACTTTTTTTATTTTATTTATTTATTTTGGAGTGGCACAAATAATTAGTACTTAATTTGTCGCTAAATGTGAGAGGATCTTCCCAACAAGAATTGCACACTAACCAAGATTTTAGTAAAGAATTTTAATATAAAAATTAATAGAAAAAGAATAAAAAAAATGAATCCAATCAGTCAGAAATAAACCGATGGCTCAAAAGACGAAAAATAAATTTACGTTAGTGTGTAAGAATTAAGAGCCTTGTTAATGAATACTAATTTATAAGTATTTTTTTTAAGACTCATTAAATCTTGAGAGTGTCTGAATGAAGAGGAGTTATTTAGATTTAATTCACCTAAATTTTTTATAAATAAAAAAGCGTAGGAATTAGGAAGGGAAGATTAACCAGGGTTAAGGGAGGTGTGGTTGGTGGATTTGACCGGTCTGGGTTGGTGGGCGTTGTTGGTTCAGTGTTGTGTGGTGTTTGTTTCCCTCCCAACAATATAACCCCCCTCTCCACTGCCACCACTTTCTTTCTTCAGAGTCTCTCTCTCTCTCTCAACTCCCAACTACTTTGTTGCATTTCACACACCAACTTCCCAGAGAAGAGAGAAGAGACTCTTTCTTCCATTCTTCAGCTCAAATCATTCATTTCACCACCATCATGCAAGACTCCAGCTCAATGAAGATCTCCCCTCTGGATCTCATGTCCGCCATCATCAAGGGCAAGCTCGACCCCTCCAACGTCTCCTCCTCCACCAACTCCGCCGCCGCCGCCGTCCTCCTCGAGAACCGCGAGTTCTTCATGCTCCTCACCACCTCCGTCGCCGTCCTCATCGGCTGCCTCGTCGTCTTCATCTGGCGCCGATCCTCCTCCCCCAAGGCCAAGCCTCTCGAGCCTCCTAAACGCGTCTTCGAGAAGCTTCCCGAAATCGAAGTCGACGACGGCACCAAGAAGGTCACCATCCTCTTCGGCACTCAAACCGGCACCGCCGAAGGCTTCGCCAAGGTATAATTATTTAAACTCAATAATTATATTTTTTTTTCTCTGAACCTCGCTTTAATTGAATTCCGCGTTTCAACAGGCCATAGCTGAAGAGGCCAAAGCCCGGTACGAGAAGGCCACCTTCAGAGTCGTCGATATGGTACTGTTATTACTGTAACTGTACTTCTGTTTCCGTTTTTTTGTCTGTTTATTATTACGCCGATTTTATGCTTATTCTTCGGGATTTTGCGAGCAGGATGATTATGCCGCCGATGACGATGAATACGAGGAAAGGTTCAAAAAAGAGACTCACGCTCTTTTCTTTTTAGCTACGTGAGTGTTTTTCATCCTTTATTTATTTTTGGTTTGTTTCTATTTAATATTTGTGTGCTTGCTATTATTTGGAATTTAATTTAATCTGTTGTTGTGGTGTGGGTGTAGATATGGTGATGGTGAGCCAACTGATAATGCCGCGAGATTTTATAAATGGTTTACAGAGGTGAGTTTGAGACTGTTCCGGTGGCATTAAGGTTGAGAGCGAAGTTATTGGATTATGTGTTGACTTTGTGTCCTTTTGTGGATTTAGGGGGGTGAGAAAGGAGAAGGGTGGCTTCAGAATCTTCACTATGGTGTGTTTGGCCTTGGAAACAGGCAGTATGAGCATTTTAACAAGGTTTGTACTGGATTCTTACATTATTCTGGCTTTCTAAGGTTTCAATTTGATTTTACTCATGGAGTTGTTGGTTGCTGTGGCATTTGATGCAGGTGGCGAAGGTAGTGGATGACATGCTCGTTGAGCAAGGTATTCTATTCTGTCCTCTATTCCTTTCGGTACTTAATGAATTCCCATGTGAATTGGCAGATTTATATTTGATTTGTGCAGCTTTACAATCACAATTGAAGGGAATCAATGTTTTAAAGAATAGAAAAAAGTTTTCTCAATTTCTCGTTTTTTAACAACTACAATATATCTTTCACTTCTGTGCAATTGTTTTCCAAATGTTGAAACATTTAGTAGCTAAACACTGTATATACTAAATACATGGGCAATGGGCAACCTCTCTCCTTGCCTGATGCTGCCTTTTAGGTGAATATTACTTCAATTATCTGGATCTGGATCTCACATGAGGATCCCACTGATGGATTATTTTTGCAAGAGTCAGGCGGAAAAGGTTTACTTAAAATTAGAATATTTGCATAGGGCCCCACAATCCTATCACAACTTTATTCTGTCTATTTTTTTCTCTTCACATGACCCTCACATCAGAGGGGATTGTGATCCCAAATCTTATACTTCATAAAGAATTGTGCAAGTAATTAAACTTTGTTGGTTGAAAAGTAACCTTTTGTTGATTCTTCAGATTCTATGATAATTAAATTAACACACCAAATGGAGTGTTGTAACTTGTAACATAAGTGGGTAATTTTTTGATGAATTTGATTTCTGCCAGGGTTGTCATTTAACATGATTCATATAAAAGCTGTAGGCAGCTAAGTTCATGCATAACAAAGCTTAATTATATTATAGTTGTCAAATATATGTTATTCTCTTTAATCTTTCACACTTTGATAGTTCTACTTCTCACCATGCATCTGATCCGACCTGTCTTCTGCAATTGTAGGGGGGAAGCGTCTTGTGCCAGTGGGTCTAGGTGATGATGATCAATGCATTGAGGATGACTTTACTGCATGGTATTGAAATAATTAATTAAGTTGGCATGAATATATTGGAGCAGGAATCTATTTTTTATGCTTTTTCCCCCTCCTTCCCTAACTATGTCTGCTATTGCAGGAAAGAAGAACTGTGGCCAGCATTGGATGAATTGCTTAGAGATGAGGATGATGCAACTGTTTCTACACCTTATACTGCTGCTGTTTTGGAGTACCGGGTTGTTGTTCATGATCCATTGGAAGCATTTGTCGACGAAAAGAAGTGGCATAATGTAAATGGTCACGCCATTGTGGATGCTCAACATCCAGTCAGGTACGTTAGAATAGTTATTTGCTTGCAAATCAGTTATGCCGTACTGTAAAGTATAATCTGATACGAATACTTAGTACTCATGCAGGGCAAATGTGGCTGTGAGAAAGGAGCTTCATACTCCTGCATCTGATCGATCTTGCACTCATTTGGAATTTGACATTTCAGGCACTGGAGTTACGTAAGTATCTGCCTGTGAAATATAACTGTAGAAAATATATGTTTATATAATGTTCCTACATTTTCCTTGTTCTTATGCTATTTTATTTCACAGATATGAAACAGGGGACCATGTTGGTGTTTACTGTGAGAATTTGTCTGAAACTGTGGAAGAGGCAATAAGGTTAATAGGTTTGTCACCAGATACCTATTTCTCAATCCATACTGATGATGAAGATGGCAAACCACGTAGCGGAAGCTTCTTGCCACCTACATTCCCACCCTGTACTCTAAGAACAGCACTTACACGATATGCAGATGTTTTGAGTTCACCCAAAAAGGTGCTTGTTTTGAGCTTGATGCTCCCTTAATTTGAACCTTATCCCTTTATCTTCTGAAGAGATTCACTTTATGTCACAATTAATAATACTTTTAACATATTTTCCAGTCTGCCTTGCTTGCCTTAGCTGCTCATGCATCTGATCCATCTGAAGCTGATCGACTAAGACATCTTGCCTCACCTGCTGGAAAGGTTTAATATTTTATTAAAGCACGTATCATGGGGATTTTAAGTAACTTTTTCTACTTATGTTTCTCATTTGTATGCTACTCTTGTCTGCCTTTGTAGGATGAATATTCAGAGTGGGTGATTGCCTCTCAGAGAAGTCTCCTTGAGGTCATGGCTGAATTTCCATCAGCCAAACCTCCAATTGGTGTCTTTTTTGCAGCAGTTGCTCCTCGCCTGCAGCCTAGATTTTATTCAATCTCCTCATCTCCAAGGTTAATTTCTTTTTATTGCTTTTGCATTGCTGTGTGTGCATTTGGTATTGTGTGGGCATGTAGTGACTGGGAAGAGACTAGTAAAAACGAAGACCAAGTTGGAGAAGCCTTATCAATCGTTCTTGCTTGTCTTTAGCCTTGTAGCAATAAAAAGTAATAATTAGTGCATACCTGTCAGCATATCTGGCAACCAATTGTGCCATATGTTAGGTGTTCTGATTTCCAAAGTCATACCAAAATATTTCTTAGCCAACCCATTTAACCCCAAACTTCCTTTACATTCTTAAATCTGAAGCTGTTCTCAATGGTCTCAAAACTGGAAATGTGGCATTGTGATTGTGATTTGCTTACATCTTCCTGAGTCTGCATATCATATAAGTTTTTTTATGTTCTTGTACTTACAGTTTGGCTGTTTGCTGTAATTGTTAACAGAATGGTGCCAAACAGAATTCATGTTACCTGTGCATTAGTACATGAGAAAATGCCCACTGGAAGGA
The DNA here is from genome assembly GCA_013407115.1 of Glycine latifolia. Classification (NCBI taxonomy): domain Eukaryota; kingdom Viridiplantae; phylum Streptophyta; class Magnoliopsida; order Fabales; family Fabaceae; genus Glycine; species Glycine latifolia. The sequence goes on from CM023957.1 coordinate 5,398,214, forward strand.
TTCACAAAGGAGTGTGTTCCACATGGATGAAGGTACTTATATTTGTTTCCTAATTATGGTTAAAACTATTTAAGATTGGCAAAGTATAATCTATCAAAAAAAGATTGTCTTCAAGTGCAAGTATCAGCTTGAATTTGACAAAGGAAATCGATGCCATGGTTGAATAGTAATTTTACTATCAATGTCTGATCACTTTTGATGACAATACCTGGTTATTTTAGATATCCATATTCTTCTGAGTTTATTTTTCTCCATTTCAAAACAAAACTTACCATTTGGTTTGATGTCCAGAATTCTGTACCATTGGAGAAAAGCCAGGACTGCAGTTGGGCTCCTATTTTTGTTAGGACGTCCAACTTTAGACTCCCTGCTGACAATAAAGTTCCTATAATCATGATTGGTCCTGGCACTGGATTGGCTCCTTTCAGAGGTTTCTTGCAGGTTTATAATCTACTTGATATTCGATCTTTTAATTCTTTCTTCCATCCATCTACTATGCCATTTATTTATTTTGTTTTTTATTTGCACTTTAGGAAAGATTAGCTCTGAAAGGAGGAGGAGCTGAACTTGGCCCCTCAGTTTTATTCTTTGGATGCAGGAACCGTCAAATGGTGAGTTATCTTATCTATCCTCCATGTAGATTTTTGAGTTACATAAAATTTAGATCGTCTTACCAATATTTTTTTAATAATTTTTATTAAAGGACTACATCTATGAAGACGAGTTGAATCACTTCGTTAATACTGGCGCACTTGATGAGCTCATTCTTGCCTTCTCTCGAGAGGGACCCACCAAGGAGTATGTACAACATAAAATGATGGAGAAGGTACTTAGTTTTTCTCGGATACAATTTATTAATTACCAATCAATGCGGTATGCCTTATCTTAATCAACGGTTCATGTGCCTGCAGGCTTCAGAAATTTGGAGCATGATATCACTGGGAGCTTACATTTATGTGTGTGGTGATGCCAAGGGCATGGCCAGGGATGTACACCGCGCCCTGCACACAATTTTGCAAGAGCAGGTATATATTTTCAAATAATAAAATCTTGAATTGCCTTAAATTGATGGCATGGGTGATTGCGAATTTGGTGCCTTATAGTTGCTGCTTCTACCTGCAGCAATTTTTTAATTCAAGATTTGTGGCTGTTAACATATAATTCCAAACAATATATCTTCGCTTCGTAGACATGTCTATTTTTGTAGAGATTGTCCCGTCTGGGAGGGCACAAGGGTTTTTGTCTTCTGTGATATTATTCACTGAGTTTTCCATTTCCACTAGACCTTTTGCTTGCTTGGTAAATTTTTTTTAAAAATAATCTGTGGCTAATCAAGTTCCTTTGTGAATATCAATCATATCAGGGTTCTCTCGATAGTTCCAAGGCTGAGAGCATGGTAAAGAATCTACAAACTACTGGCAGATATTTGCGCGATGTATGGTGATGATATCTGAATGCAAGCCGTGGGGGTGACGAAGATATTAATAAAACAGAGAGTTGTGGCTAGAAGATTTTGAAAGGGCCGTATTGTGCCACCTTTCATTAGGGCCCTCAAAATTGAGGGGGGGTGCTTGTTGCCATCACGACAACATTTCATACGATTCTTTTTCACTATATTTTCTAAAGGATTCTTTTTGGTTCGTGTAATTTATATACAGTTTATAACTAGACTATGAACTATTTTAATTTAGTTTTCTTTGTAATGTATGATGAACCTCAAAGAAAGGTTCAGATACGCAGACAATTCCTTGTACTGTATGAACTATAAAAAAATGTTTGGAGGTAAAGAAATTATTTTGTGCAAGTGTCATTATTAGATTTAAAATATTCGCAAAAATGCAATAATTTAGCTATCCCATACAAATTACAATTGGATCTGTTGCAATTTTCATTCCCCAGTTTATTCGGCAATTGTCTTTTCCAATTTCATACGGTATGAGGATATATACCATCAAAACTTCAATTCTTTTTTTTAAAAGAATGCAATAAAATACTGCATTCTTTTAATACTCAGCTTTATTCTTTTTAAGAACAATCACATGCCAATGCCATATTAGTGGTTTATAGTTGTTCGCCTACAAACTAGTCAACTAGCCCCTTTTCATATTTTCCATACCTCCGTTAATTAATTTTCATTTAATGCTGCAGTTCAACATAAGTACTCTTGAGATGGGTATAAATCTAATGTACTAGATTAAACTATACAGTACATCGTTGTAATTGTTCGCTAAAGCCTATAAGATTGAGCATATTAATCATATTTATTATTCTCCCCCTGTAATGATGGCAATTATTAATCTTACTGTTGATGCCGCGGCGGAGCATCGACAATCAATCATATTTAATTTAGTTCAACAATTTGATCAATTTTTTCCACCCTTATTACATCATGAGCCGAAATATTTAAGGAACAAAGTCAATCATTTTTTATAAAAGACTCTCGATTGTGACGGATGCCGCCTTCTATCAGCGAAGGTCAGTAAGAAAATATTAGATTAAGTTTGCTTGAGTTGAATTAATTAATGATTTTTTAAAAGTAGTTGTAAACCTGCAGTGGATAGCAGCCTTTTTTATATTATAGAATAATACTTTATTTATGATGTGTTTAGACAAAAAATTCAATTAAGTATTTATTTTTAAAAATTCTTATTACATGAAACTTATATTATGAATTTGGCTACAAAATTAATAAAATAAATTAAATATTCTAATAAATTTTATAATAAAAAACTAATTGGAATGAACTTAAATTAAAGCTTGTAAAAATTATAAATTATTTTCATTAATTCATATAAGTTCTTCGTAAACTTCCCTAAATGCATATTATTTCCTTTTCAGACTGGCCAAGGCGGTTAGGCTTTGAGTTGGTGGGGTATAGGCACTTCATGGCACCACAACCTACATTGCCGACTAATCACTGAGGAACCAACGTTGTAATAAATATATTTTTCATGTCTTAAGATGAGCAATATCCATTTGTTGAAACTTGAAAAAACCGACTGAGCTATGATATTTTCAACTTTCAATTAATATTTTTATAATTTTTTTGGTAAAATAAAATACTTCTTTCAATAAATAATTTTTTATATATACAAGTTAAGAATTAAATTTATGATCATATATTTAAGAAATAAGATTATTTATTAATTATGTTACACCAAAATATATATATATATAAATCAGGGATCAAATCAAAAGCTATGGAAGTTGCTAGAGAATTCTATGAAGCATGAGGCCACCAAACTTTCCCACCTGCATTATCGAAGTTAAATGAAGTACCTTGCTCCACTTGAGTGCACATTCCAATAAATTTCAGCCACAAAAAAAATGTGGGTCCTTTCCTTAGTTTGAGCAAAACACGGAATTTTCGGCCATAACATAGTGCACACGTGAAATCCATATTAGAGACTTGCTATTGGTCTAACCATGATTTATTAAGTTTTTTCCTTCTTTTTCTATCAGTTCTTGATAAATTTGCACACAAAACATTGACGCAAGAAATATTGCGTGTGATATACGGGCTTTTTTTTTCATTTAAGCAAAATTTAAAATAAATAAAAATTAAAATATTTAAGAAAGATATTTATAAATATAACAAAAATATACAAAATTAATCTAAATAAGTGATAAAAATTAAAAATTTAATCACTGCAAGTTCGAGTATAAGATTTTCTCTAAAAAGTAGATTTTTTTTTTTACAAATCTAGAAATATCTTTAAGTCAGTGTTTCGTGAATTACTTAAAATTAAATAACTTTAGTTAACAAATTTTATCATTAGAATATATATCTTATCATCAATTGATTATATAAACAACTGTTACTTAATTCATTTTTATCAAATCAATATTAAAATTTAATGCGACTTAAATTAAACATTCACTTTATCATTTTTATCAATAATAAATTTTTATGTAAATTTTTTAAATCTATATAATATTATAAGACTTACAAATTTTTAAAACAAATAACTCATTTAAACAATTATGTATTATATTATAAATACTCTTAACATTACAAGTTGTATGTAAAAAGGTTGAAAATAAACGAATGGAGTAATTTACTCCTAATCTTTTGAAAATTGCCAACTGTCCTTCAATTCCTTGTATTGAATTTACTATGTAGGCATTCATTTTGCACTAAATACTTATACCTAGTTTTCAAGGAGTATTGATCCTAAAAGGGAAAACCATAAAGAAAAGCTAGCAGAATTGTGGAAAAACTAGTCAACCTCACCAGTATTTATTTGAAATATATGAAAACTACAAGCATTAGAATGTGTTTTGACGAAGAATTTTAAAATTCTTAAAAAATTTAAATTCTAGGAATCTTCAAATGAATTTCTTTCATTGTAAAAATTTATAGTTTGGATAAAAAAAAATTTCTTTCATTTTTAAAATCCTATGTTTAAACAAAGTAATTAAATTTCTTCATTTTTTAATTTCTTATTTTTTTTTATAAAATATCCAAATTTCTTCTAAAATTTTGTAATTTAATTAAACAGTTAGAATTCTTTCATTTACAAAGTATTTTATTTTAAATTAAATAATTACATTTTCTTCATTTATATATTTTTTCTCTAATTATATTTTAAAAATATAAACTTCGAACATTTTAGAACTAAAGCATGAAATATATATATTTTCCAACAAGAAATGAAAATCCATATAAAAGAATAATTCGAATCTCATGTAACAATAAGCTCATCATTTAACATTTATCCCAGACATTTTTCCAACAAGTTTGAATCTCATTAATTAATATAACAAGATGACTTTGTAGACTGTTAAATGTAATTATTAAAAAAAATGAGTGGTTGGGATTTTTTATTCTTTGTTCTTTTCTTTTCCAAATTATCCATCTATCCCTTGGATTGTCGTCTCCACCATGATTATCAAAATCTTGAGATTTAAATCGTAGAATCGTCTGATTCTACTCAACATTCGTGATTTAACTTGTAAGTAGAATCGATTTCGTAGTAGACTCGGTGGACTTGGTGTAGACTCGGTGGAATAGGAGTAGAATCGCGAGTCGACAAGCTATTTGGTGAGCCCGGTTTATGCCAAACGGTGCTTTTCGTTCGCGTTTGTAGGGTTTCCAAATTCATTTTCTGGTTCCTTCGTTGAGTTCGATCACCTTCCTCACCTTCGCTGAGTTTAGTGCGTGCCACGTTGGTGCCGTTGCTTAGTCATCGTAGACTCGTAGTCGTCGCAGAGTCACTCGTCGTTTCGTCGTTCAGTTCGTGCCGGTGGCCGTCGCAGACGAATTCGTCCCCTGTCCGTGGTCGTCACGCTGTAAGTTCGTCTTCACTCTTCATTCTTCTTTTCCGTGCTTGTGCTTAGAGCCTTAGACTGTCATGTTTTGTTGGGCATGGCCGTGACTCACTGAGTTACACATTTCAAGTTTGAGTTTAGCAAAGCTATGTTTCATGTGAAAAGTACAGTTGGTTCTGTAATATAGAGGTAATCTAGGAACAACTGGGGGAAGCACAGACTCCACACACATGCTTAACTAAATTTTGTATCATACATGCTTGTGTTAGTTTTATATATTGTATACTCTGCATAGGTTGTGTTGCATTTAAGATTGTTCAAACACGAGTCACTTGTTAGATTCACGAATAGGCTAGTATTATATAATTATATACTATGTATTATATACATAATACATAACTAGGAAACTAGCATTTGTCCTGTGCGTGATGATTTTTTTTAATCAAGTAGTATTTTGTGAAAAGCATAGTCGGTTGACTTGGTTCGATAACATAGAGGTAATCTAAGAACAATTGGGGGAAGCACAAACTCCATATGCATGCTTAACTAAATTATGTATCATACATGCTTGTGAAAATTATAGTTAGTTTCTACTATTGGATTGTATTAGTTTTTTTTTGTCAAAACTTGTGTTAAATTTATCTTTGCAGAATACTTGTATTGTAGTTTCATTGTAGGTAATGATCTTGTTAATGTTGTGAGCCTACTAGTATGTTAAATAGAGTTCCATATCTTTGCAGTATACTTGTAGTTTCATTGGTTTTTAAATTGGTTGAGGGTTGGCCTCACTGCCTCTGATGTGTGCGTGCACAAATTGTATTGGCATTTATTTTTAATTGTATTGGCAAGTGCTTGTATTTATTCTACTGGAATTGATTCTTGATGCTATAGAGTCTATTTTTAATTTACTATTATTTTTTGTCTGAAATAGACTCTGACGAATTCTATAATTCGAGTCTATCAGTCGATTTTATGGAGCTCCCACAAGTTTACGTAGACTCTCAATTTTGACAACATTGGTCTCCACCACCGGTTCCAACGACGATAACATTGTTGAAACAACCACAACGATGTCGAATAAATTTGAGAAGTCTTTCACAAAAAAAAAAAAAAGATAGAAGAAGTCATCGTCGCCACTTAATCGATGACAAAGATTGTGTTGCCACTTAATCGATGACAAAGATTGTGTTACTGCAGCAACCAAGACAGTGTTGATTAGATCTGAGAAGCCACCACCGCCTGATAGATCTGCCACGATAGTGGAGGAGAGGCCAAGACCTAGCAAACAACACAACACAACACCAAGAGCATGCAAGAGTGAGGGCAAATAACATGATACTGAGAGCCCGGGAATTTTTGAATTCCTTTGTTTGAGAGAGAATTTAGAATTCTAAGTTTAGTTGAAAAACAAATTTCATTTTAAAATTCAAAAAAATTAATTTTTTTAAAAGTGCATCCAACCATATTTAAGGGAGATTTTAAATCCTCTTATTTATTACTTTTCTCATTTTAATTTCACTATCCAAACACATTCTTAAGAGATTTAGGTAGAATCACCTGAAGGAATGTGAATATCTATCATTATTTGGCCCATACCATGGTTTTATTTCTTCTGATAATGCTTAAATAATAGGAGTATTTAAATGACGACTTATGGATAAGTTTAAATGATATTGATTACTCTTGATTGCATAAACTGAAAAATAACCTGTTCAGAAGCATAAAAATAAAATAACAGACAACTTGAACATAGGCACCCTATTCACAAGCGAGTGCATCATTGATTCAAATCTCTACACATTAACTACAAAAAAACCTACACTTATGTGAAGATACCAAAACAGTAGAAATTCGAGTTCTGTTTATGTCATAGCCATTAGCAGCTTTTATCACTCTCTAGTCTTCAGCAGCATCTTCGATTTCCTCATCCTCCGGTACTCCTCGAAGGTAGAGTACATTGTTACATCTAGAAATACAAAGTTAAAAACAATGAAAAAAGACTTAACTAACGTATTCAAGGTATGACACTCTCAAAGGAGGTCAAAATGAAATAATTTATACAAAGTCAGCTGAAAGGAAAAAATGTACATATTTGCTTTCTTGTTGTATTGGATTTTTTATCATGTTCAGAAGTAAAAAAAAATAAAATGTTGCAGCATTATAATAAAAAAATTATATACATGACACATATAGAAGGATGACATATAGGACATAAATCAGCTTTGTCAATAATATCTAGGTGGTGCAAGTAAAAAGTATTTTCGACTTTTGAGCAAATATAACCCAACTTTATATCACTCTTTTCAATTTAAACAACACGATTCAGAGACCATATACCATGTTATCTTCTACCTCCCAAAATATGTTACAAAACAGAGTAAAAACAATGATTATAAACTCTGGTTTCCAGTGTTCACAATAATGTGAAACCAGTTAAAATTATAATGGGAATTTAAACTGTAACTTGGTTTGAAAAAGATTGAATATACTACTCTATCCAATCCGATTAAAAAGCAAACTGGGCTAGATTGAATGATTCAGTTTCTTGACTAATGCTATTTAAAATATTTCTTTAACATATCCACATTTTTCAAATAGCACAATTTAACCAAATGATTTGAATGTTTTCTTTGAAGAACTAGCTACTTTAGTAAAATATATGACAACAATTGATTGTAAAAACATGAGTATACTTGTCTTAAGTAATCGTGTGCTTTAACCTTTGAACACCTAAAAGACAGAAAGGCTTCAAGCGCCTTAAGCAGTGATACAACGACATTGATTCTTACGGTCATTTCTATCAGAACAAGAAAAATATGACAACAATCGTAAACATACAACAAGGAGTACGGTTGGGTTCAGTTTAAAAAATGGAATAAGAAAACAGATTCGAACTATAGGGTTTTAGGGGGTTTTGTCATTGATGATTTGATTGGTTTTCACAGTTTTTTCCTTGCCGATTAAAAAGCTTGATCGGATTATAAAACCTCATGCCTTATCAAAACACAAAAACTACTGTTAACAAATAGAATAGTTGAAATGGAATTTACCTGATTAAAATCTCTCCCAAATTTCCAGTAAACTGTCCCTCAATGTATTCCTCGGTGTTGGCCAGCTACAGAGATAATAAAAAATTAATATTAGTAGCGACTAAGCCAAGAGCCCCCAGACACCTAAAAATTAATTTAGATATATATACCTGCAAGTTCATATAGGAATCAACGGAAACGAGATAGCCTGAAAAATAAAACAAAGTAACAGTGAAATGACAGTAGAATAATTGATCCATAACAAAGCATCATACTCATACCCTTGTACTCCATTCCCCACTTCAGTTTCACAATTACAGGCTTCCCAGTCAAATTGTTCAAGAAAGGCTTGGGGTTAACTGGTATAGTCTGCAAAAAACACGAGGACGAAAATAAATTAGAAAATAAGGCACAATTAATCACATCGTGTGACCTTCTACACACTCAAAGCGAGCAAGCATTGAAATCACTCAGTTATGAAGATGCAGGTTAAGTGAATGAAATAAATGGAAGATGATTAAGTTAGGGGAGTGCAAGAAGAAGGTACTCACAGCCATTGTAGAATGCTATGCTATGCTCGCTGAAACCTGGAACTTGGGACGCTACGAAATCTCGCAGCGGTAATTAGGGTTTTGTACCCCAAGACCGGGATTTGGGATATGATTCGGGTTTCTTGAGAAGCCCACTGGTCATTTTACTTCTGCACCCCCTTTCAACTTTTCTTTTCTAAAATTACCCTTACCAGAAACTGAATTCCAGATTAGTTTCTAGTGTATATTTCCCTTACCTTCTCCTTCACCACACCCCTCCTTTAATCTATCAAGAAAACACCAAAAAATTTCTTTGTCAATGTTCTCATTGACTTCATCTTAAGTTGTTATCTCTCAGTGGGGGAGTGTGAGATTTTGAGCTTTGGAACCACTTTGTCAAATAAAAAAAGAAGAGTGAAATTAAGGAAGGGGAAATGAATATAAGATGCGCTCCATCGGATGAATCCAAACAAAGGGTAGGAGGAGGGTGTGTGTGTGAATGTCTTCAAAAGAGTTGGATGAATTCAAACAAAGGGTAGGAAGAGTGTGTGTGTGTGTATGTTTGCAAAAGAGACAGCTTAAAGGACTTGAGGGTTTTTTAGTAATAACAGTTTAAAAATAAGAGAAGTGGGTGAAAAAGTAAAAGTTGGAGTGTATTTAGCAATTATCTTTTTAATATGGCCTAAAGCAAATTTTGAACCCTAAATTGAAAACAGTAGTAGATAGATCTGTCCAGGCCCCATTGGTCATTCAATCCGCTGCATGCCTTCCATTATCCCATATTCCCTTCTCTTCTTTTGTAGTATAGAAGGGCTTGCTTAACAAAAATTGTAAGGAATTTATTTTGAAGGAAAAAGTGTAAGAGATATAAGTAAGTTAACTTTAACAATTTAATTACCACTGCCTTCCAAATCATGTATTAAAATGCATGTTAAGTTAATTAACTTTTATAATAATTATTTAAAAAATATATTTAACATGATTTTTAATCGATGCATAATATATATTGAATAGTAAAAAAATTAGTAGTTATAAGTATTTTATATTTATTTTGATAATTTAAATAGGATTTAATATTCTATATTTATTATTTTTATTTTTATAATAATCGCATGAGTACTTCCAGAATGTGTGTGTGACTATGTAGATTAAGATTAATCTCAATAATTTATCCTAGAGATTTTGTAATTTTATTTTGTATTTTATCGAACTATCATTCATATATGAAGTTAAATTTCTCTCTCTCCATATTTTAATTATCTTTCACATGAACAGTTTTTTCTTAATTGAATTTGCATCGGTCTTCTATTCGTATGATAAAATCATATATAAATTCATGCACCAAAACTATTCATTAAAAATAAAAAAATAAAAACATTATGTATTTTGTAGAATTGCAATGAAAAATGTTTTTACAAACCATATTCTCACTCATAAAACAGTAGACATTGTGTATGAACACTTGAGTCTTACACGACTCTATTATAATGTGTTGTAGTGTCTTTGCAGAGTCAAATGACACAAATTTCACTTAACATTGAATTCCAAAGTGAGGAATTTCTTATCCCAAGTTGCAACACAAGAGGTTCGCGTTTGTTGATAAAGCCAGTTTCAACCTGCAAATCGTAACTTGGGATACTTTGTGTTTTTGGTGGTACATACTTCAATTTAAAGCCTATTTGTTTATTTTAACACCAAAGTAAATGATGACATTGTGATCTACGTAAATTGTGTAACTCAACAATAATTTTTGAATGCCAAATTACTCTCGATGTATAAAATATATATAAATTTCTACCGGAAAATCCAAATTTTGTTAGCATTATGCGTAGAATTGAAGTTTAAAGGCAACTCGATCTTCAGCTTATTTTGCTAAAAGCTAAATAAATTGATTTAAAATAGTCAATGAAATCGGTTTAACCAACTGATTGAATCAAATGAAATGATATAGCTAGTTCGCATCCAATGATATAAAATGTATATAAACATTTATGGAATGCGTTATTCATTAAACAATATTATATAGTTTGTTGGTCCAAAGTAGATGAACCGACTAATTCAACAGTGTTTAATTGGTCCAAAAGTTCTTCCTTAAAAAAAAAAAAACTGATCCAAAATAATTTCACCATCAAATTGATATTCATAAGGAATCATAACGAATAAAGTATTCCATCTAAATAAACCAAATCAAGTTTTACGTTTCATGCCACGAGATAAATATGTAAACAAAACATCAAATCTCTAAGATCTAAAAAATTGATATTGGTTGTAGTAATTCAGCAAGAACAATAATATAAAGGTCAAATAATCTACAGAAATGGATTAACTACTCGTCAGTTTTTTCTGTCCGTAGATAAAATGTACGGTTTTAGCCTGTATTATCTTCAAAAGAAGGTAAACCCAACTCACTAGGGTTGAAATTCAACAGTGAGTTCAAAACTTGGTTTGCTGTATCAAGAAAATATTTGTCTAGCCTTGGATCAGGGACTATAACAGCAGACTTGCATGACATGTAAGCAGAAACGATTAACAAATTGAAGATAACACTCAAATTGCACAATATATTATTGTTAGAGAAAATAACATGTAACTAATTAGTAAGAAATGAGTAGACATCATCATGATTGGGTTTTATGAGAGACCACACTAAATGTCTTCTTAGCTTGAAATCAAGACCAGATAAATCACTATATCCATTTTTAACCACTGGTAGAGTTTAGTCACTTAATGCTTTATTACTCTTTTCATGTTATATTATTTACTTGCTCAACAATTAGCGAATTAACATTGGAATTTGGGTGGATGTTACTGCCTTACTGGGGATAGGTGGATCCCAAATGTCCAAGGATTTAGACTCCATTTTTTAAGGCTACCAATGTTAGACTAGATATGAAAGTGGTTGAGCTCATTATCATGGAGACTAATGGTTGGAATGTACACCTTTTACAACATCTATTATTCCTATATATTGTTGTTGCATCATGTCCTTGCCTATTTGTCATTTTAGAGACCTTAGTACACTAGTGTGGTAGTACAGTGATGATGAGAAATATACAGTAGTAAAGTCAAGTCATCTCCTAGCAAAAGCTATTATGGTGAGGAGGTTGATTCAACAATGTAAGCTCGTGATCCAAGGAAGAAAATATGGGAAGTGAATTCAAAGTCATGTACAAATTTGGCGTGGTGAGCTTGCCTCAACTCACTACCAGCATGCATAAATCTTCGTCGGCGTCATATAAAGGTCAACCCTTTTACGCTTAAGTTGTGGATATGAAGTTAAAACAATAGAACATGCACTCATAACATGCCTTGGATCAATGAAAATCTAGTTTGCTTATCATCTCTTCATTTGAATTGAGAGTAACCAGGTATCCTCCTTCATGGAATGGTTAAGACCATTTGTTCTACTTTCAAATGAAACAACACTTTCTAACCATTTCAACATTCTATGGGCAATATAGTTCAGTCGAAAACATTTAATACATAAAGGAAGAACTGTGACTTTTCAACAAGTGCTAGCTAATGCAAATAATCAACAGCTTGATGTTCCCTTGCATGAAACACATGAGTTTTCGCAAACAATCACATGGAAACACCCTGTAGTGGACTGTATAAAAATCAATTTCAAAGCATCAATTATTAAACAAAAATGCACTGGAATGAGATTCGTAGCATGAAATCATGATGGGAATGTGCTTAGGGGTAGCCATGCGGTACAATTGACATGGTGTTTGTGCCATAAGTTGTAGAGACTATGCTTTAAGTGGTTTATCCAACTAGCTATGGTTCACAAATGTTGTCTTCGAGAAAGATTGTCTCTGGTTTGTGAACATATGGAAAAACAATGTCTCTTATAACAAGGGTTACGTTGTTTGTATTGCTACAGACTACAAGACTCTTGGCACTATGAACCTTTTTTTATAAAAAAAATGCCAGTAAAGTGGCACACAAGTTAACTAGCTTAACTTTCACTTTGGGAGAAAGATAATGGGTAAAAGAGGTTCCCTATTATTTGGACCTGATTGCATACTTCCTTCTTATGCTTACTCTAAAAATAAAGTTTATAATATAAAATTAAAATGTCAACTAGGATGTGTTAGTAAATTATAAAACACTCAATCCAATCCAAATCGCAAGAAGGGAAATGCTTATTACGTCCATGGTACAACCAAATCCCACTAATGTATAGGGAGGTTGAGAGCCCTACAACAAAAACTCATTGGGATGGAAACATTTAACGAAGGAAGATTAATTGCTTAAATTGGAGCAACCTAACTAAGAACGAGAAAAATGGAGGCTAATGATCGGTTTGGTAGAGACTAAAGAGGATGAAAAAGGAGTAGGGATGCTAAAAGAACTAGTTTTAAAAAAATAACTATAATTATTATATAAATAGTTATATAAAAGTAAGCATAAAATTATAATCAATTTTATAGTTATGGATATTTTAAATAAATTTATTTTATTTTAAAATAGTCACAGTTATAAAACTATAATTAGTATTATAGAAATAAATATTTTAAATAACTTATTTTTATTCATCCACAACTAGTTATGTATTTGACTTTAGTTATAACTTGTTATATAACTAGTTTATTCATAATTAGTTATACCCATATTTCAAAAACAATAACTAATTATATCAAATTATATCCATATTTTAAAAATTAGTTATGGTTATAATTATAATATTAACTTATAATGTAGTTATTTATTAGATATATATTATTATAATTATGTAAATACTCAAATCATGAACACCCTAAAAGGAGTGAAATAAATCATGAAATTTTATAAGACTCATACTTTTATTCTCTACTTTAATTTAAAAATTTATTTATTTTCTTTTTACTCTATTAAACATACACTATGATTTCGACATTTTAAAGCTTTGGAGAATTGGCATGGGAGATAGTGTGAATGATATTGGGGATAAATGGATCCCAAATCTCCAAGGATTTCAACTTTCCTTTTTTCAGGCTACTAATGTCTATAATTATGATTTGCTATTCCTTGATTCCCTAATTCCAATTCTTTGAGAAATCTAATTTAATTACAACTACCAATTCTTCATCCTTAGATTCTATTAACAATTATTGCCCATTAATTGAAATAATTTAATCTAAATTAACTTCCCAAGTGATCATGCAGAAGATTCATTCTGAAAAAGAACTATAGGTATATAGAAGATGGTTAATAAAAGTAATTAACGAAACAAAGTTTGATCATATATCTATCATAAACTCAATTATCCTGTAAGTTTATTAAATAATCATATTATGATCATTGTTCAATTAATCAATTTAGGCATGCCAATAGTGATAAGTTCCCAACAAGTACGAAAGTAGTTTGACAATTTAATTGATAGAACTAAATTAGGAACTCTAATTATAATAAACTAGAAATTAGGGATTTCTCAAATACAAGTTACACTAGAATCCTACTGAAATTTACTTATCCATCATTTAAATGTCATGTAATAAATTTGTGTAAAAAAATGATGATAGACTAACAAAGAACTAAAATTATTAAATTAAAAAATAGAGGACCAAACATACAATAAATTCATTTGAATGATCAAAATTATAGAATCACAATTTATAAGTACTACAAGTAAATATAAGATGAGTTTGTTTAAGCTTATTTAAAAAAAAATTATTTTAATAAAACAAATAATTTAATGTTTTTCTAATATATTTGTTTAGATTGCTTTTACTAAGTAGTTTTTTTTATACTTATTTTAAGATGTAAATTCTACTTGCTTATTAAAAAAAAAATTTAAAAGTATTTTTTTAATTTAAACAAACTTACCCCTAAACCTTTCAATTTTGTGACTTGATTTTCTAGCTTTGCCTCTCAAATCTCAAATTACATTTTCCCGCGTTGTAGAGCCAAATCCCAAATTTACCAAAATATGGGTACATTTCCATATGGAGCGCACTGTATTTTCAGTTTTGGTTCAAAATTCCCGTATTCACTTGGCTCCACACAATTATTTCCGCCTCACGTGCTAACAGAATGTGTTTTCTCATAGACACAATTCCCAACGAAAAATATACACCCACTAGCCCAAAATTCAAATTTTCAAACCTCACAATCCGCGTCACACCATTTCCACCAATCAGAACTAACCATTTTAAATCCAACGGTGCTAATACCCATTCACACGGATCGGTAACAAATCCAACGGTGGTATAACTATTGTCGCATCTATATAACCCTCTGGATTCTCCCAGGCAAACCTACCAACTACCAAGTTTATTTGCGTGTATATTCATTTTGGCATCGAGGTTGGATCTCAGAGAGAGACAAAATCGTCAAGCATGTCTGGAAGAGGAAAGGGAGGCAAGGGTCTCGGAAAGGGAGGAGCGAAACGACACCGTAAGGTTCTGAGGGATAACATTCAGGGAATCACCAAGCCCGCCATTCGCCGTCTGGCCAGACGTGGTGGCGTGAAGCGTATCAGCGGTCTCATCTATGAAGAAACTCGCGGTGTTCTCAAGATCTTTCTAGAGAACGTGATCCGCGACGCTGTCACCTACACTGAGCACGCTCGCCGCAAGACTGTCACTGCCATGGATGTTGTTTACGCCCTCAAGAGGCAGGGGAGGACCCTCTACGGTTTCGGCGGTTAGAGAATTGGGGATTTCTGTATTGCGTCATGGATTAGGGTTTCTTATAGTGTCAATTTCAATGTTTATATTATGCAATAGTTCTTTAGCTTTAGTTTGAGGTTTAGCAACTGCTCTTGTTTCGCTTTGGGTTGTAGCTATTAGAACTTTTAATATGTTAATCAAGATTAACTGAACTTTTTATGATGTGGCCTGTTTAAATTCATTTTTATTTATGCCTTCTCGTTATTTAGCTTGCGCTTAACTATAATTTACTTGCAAGATTGTGCTATGTTCTTACGCTCAAGTTGATTTTCATTGTTCAATTTAAATGGTGGACATTGTCATCTGCCTGCGAAATTAAAAGAATGAGACGGGTGATTAATCGGATTGTAATATTTGTTGCCGTGGTTGCAATAGATGTTGAATGACCAACACATGTGTGCTTACAATAACAAATATTTGTTGCCGCGTTTAATCAATTCAATTGACACTCCCTTCAAATTGATGCTGGTAAGTCTAAAAGCATTAATTTGCTGACTGGGAAATTATGGCTTTGATGTGTCAATGATTTTCTGAGAATGTTGGCGAGTTGAACAATGTAGAAATGAGGCAAGGTGATAAGTTGATGGTCATATGCCTCTGGAATTAGGTGACAATCAACTTCTATGTGTTTGTTCTTTCATGCTAAACAAGATTTGTGGCCATTTGGATGACACTTGTATTATCATCATGTAGTGGAGTTGGTTTTGCTTGTGAAAGGCCGGTAATCCACATGACGCTTCTTTCATAGATTCTCTGGCTGCGGCAATGGGATTGAGGTAGCCGCGGAGAGTTGACGTGGCAGTATGAGAAATCACGACGACGGCATCGAAGTCGCGATTGTAGACTTGGTTGTAGCACGCGCAGCAGAAGAGCTAAACGCGGTCGACGACGATCTGGTGGTCGGGCAGCGTGAGCTGTGGCGTGGGAGAGGACGTTGGCGACGGAGGAATGATAGGAGACGATAGCGCATGACACATGCGCAGAGACGGCACCTTACGGATTACGAATCTGTAGCGTAGGAGATGACACCTTATAGATTATGAATTCATAAAGGTTCATACAGATTTGTTCTTATGAATTATGAGCTGTGTGCAATCTGTATGCACATTTAGGAATTACGAATTAGGCAAAATTGATATTATACTATTTATGTTGAGTGTATAAAAAAATTGACTGGTGTAAGAAGCATAACGCCCTTTAAAGTAGTTGTGGCATAACCAGCATTATGGGCCGATGACCCAAGATGTAACAACTTTCCTCTCCACTCAATCCACCCGTGAACTAGGCCTACAAAGTTAGGATTTAATTCTCACTCAGACTCAGATTTTATATTTATCGAAATATAAATGAAGTATTATAAGAGTTAATTAATTTACATTGTAAGAATAAAATGAAAATAAAAATTACACATATCATAAGTAGACAATTTAGTTATTAAGTTTCTTATTTTTTTAGTTTCTTGTTATTTATTAATTTTATACATTATTTAAAGAACATGAATAAATTAAAATTTTAAAAAGTTGAGGACTTCCCAAGTTTTCATAGCCTCAACGAGGATGGAGTTAGATTTAAAATTTTATTAATTGTATTGTTAATATAAAAGTTTTTATAATGTTAACTAATAAAAAATAGTAACTATTTGTATGAACTTTATGACAATTTATGATGATTAACATAATAGACCTTTTCATTTTATGTGCATGCATTATTTATTCTAACATTTTTTTAATCTTTACTTCTCCTAAACTTCCCCGTCACCCCATCCATCCTTGGACAGAGATAGAAAGAATCAAACTCTCAACCTATCCTGTTGTTAAGCCGAATTATAATATGTATAACTAAATCAGAATTGATTTATAAATGTTTTACATTTCATGCAATTAAATGTATTATTTATTCCTCTTGTTTTTATTCTTTAATTATATCACATCATATTATATTGTACATTTTTTTATTTTATTTATTTACATCAATTTCACAGTCTAGCATGAGGTGTGAGACTGTCATATTTTTTAGAAAATATACCTAAAATATACTATACTTTGGTGTTATCCAGTTTTCTATTTGGGAGGTGTCCCAATTTTCCATGACGGCGAGTCTCTAGGTGTTACATTCGTCAGGGGATTGTGTACCTAAGATAACAACAATACATGCAGCAAATCATATTCTACCTGAGTAAAAATTGATCACTGAGCAAAACAAGAATCAATTCTATAAACAGAAAAAGGAAAAATGCACCGCTTTGATGTTAATATTATGTTAAAATTTGCAACTTTAATAGGCCGGCAACAAACTACGTTCGCTGTTAATTTATACAAGCATTCAGAGTTTGAAAAAAAATTGGTTGGTTTGAAATTAAGATTGAGTTGACTTTGGTAATTATTGAAAAAAATTCAAGTGTCACATCGATTAAAAATAATATCAAAATAGAGTATATAAATTGAGAATAATCTAAAAATTAATTTTTGAGTTAGGTCTAAACTTACATTTTAATATGGTATTATCGGTTAAAGATAATGTCAAGATAAAACATATAAATAAGAAATAATCTTTATTCTAAAAACTAGCTTTTAAAGATAAATTATGTTGAATCTCACATTCTAAGAATAATAAGCAGTGGATAAGAGGAATGACAAATCAGCAATAATATTCGTGTTGTGTTTGTATTTGTAAAAGGGGCTTCAAGTGCGTATACATGGGCCTTTTCTCATCCGTGGCAAGGCAATGTTACCAATCACAAAAGCAGCCAGTAATAAGGCCTAAGCACTGAAAATATCTTCAATTGACGCCCTCAATTCTTCCCGTAGCCACAAGAATACCTACCCCTTTGGAATCATTGTATGGACACACAGTACTTGGCCTGTTCTTTCACAGAAATGGACACTGCAATATTCTCATCCCTCTTCTGTTTGGGCTTTCTAGACACCTTTCCCTATCATTGTTTCTTGATGCCATCGCCAAAATAACCCCAGAGCACCGCACCTTGAGAATAAAACTACAAATACAAATATCGTTGTATACACTCCAAACCCCCAAAAAAAGTGTGATGGAAACTAATAATTCCCTCACACCCTTCTTTGTTTTTTCCCCACTCCCATCTCTTTATCTTTTTCGTAATCACGTAATTAAAGTTTTTATCTCTTTAATGAGATACTGTTAGATATTTTACAAATTTTGATCTTTTGATAACTAATCATGGATTTAATTTTTTTTTTATAATTTAGTTATATTTAAGGATTTTTTTATTTCTTTTTATATTATATCATGTGAAAATTAAATCAAATATTTTCTTCTCTTATCTCCACTTCCTTTCATCACAAAAAATAAACACATATATATATACAACCATTGTCTCTTCTCCCTCTTTAAAAAACAATTACTTCTGATAATTTTCTTAAACTATGGAAGAAGAGCAAGCACACATAATGAAAGAATCAGATGACATGGAATCCCAAGAAGAAGAAGAAGAACGAGAGGAGGCACTCTCGCTTTGCGATCTTCCACTTAACCGCAATTCGAGAACTTCAAGCTTGGACGACACGTCGTTTAAGAAAATTCTCCGACTGTCCTCATTACCCGATCACGCCGGCGAGATTTTCAACGGCTTCAGCAGCAGCAGCAGCTCCGACATGTGCCCCGCCGACGACATCATTTTCTGCGGCAAACTCGTTCCCTTCAAGGCCGAAGAGCCGCTGAAAAATTTCATTGTCGAGGAGGAAATATCTCCCTCGCGCCGCCGCAGATCGGAGTCTCTCTCCTCCGTGACGCGATCGAACAGTGTTAGCACGTGCACCGGTTCTCGCCACCTCATGATGAGGAACAGCAAGAGCTTGGATTATAGCAGGTTGCGAGAGTCTTCAGCGCCAGAGGTTGATCGGAATTCCTCCTCCAGGAGCGTCGTGCCGCCAGAGGCCGCGGCGAAGAAGGCGACGAAGCCGCGCTGGTACTCTCTGATGTTCGGGACGATGAAGATTCCCCCGGAGATGGAGCTCAGCGACATGAAGAACCGGCAGGTTCGCCGGAATCCTTCGACAACGATGTTTCCCGCGACGGAATCCGGCAGGAAGGCTTCCGTGAATCGCAGCCCCGGGAAGGTGTCGTGGAGAATACTGAAGGCACTGAGTTGCAAGGATCACAGCAGCGTCGCCGTAACGACGTCGTTTCCGTTACCGCAAGCGTCGTAGGTTTGAAGTCACGTGAGGTGGACGTGACGAGAGGGTTTTATTGTTATGTTGACGCGATTGCCCTGTGGTTTGGGTGGAAAAGTTGGATTTTGGAGGGGTATTTTTGTCATTGGATTGTTACTTGAGGGAAAGGAAAATATAATATTGACTTCAAGTAGAAGGGATACGTACATTGTGTTCTGTGTACAGTAGTGAAGGATCATTGTTCTTCCAAGTGGATTAGGGATTAGGGGTTTTGTTTATTTATTTACAACAAGTTACAACTTTTTTTTTATATTTTAATTTTGCTGAATTCTAAAGTACTTGTTGTTCGTTAGGTTGATGGCTATTAATTATAGGAGTGAATGACAATCACGAGAAATCCGACAGTGACACAAAGAATGACTGCTCCTGCTTGTATTGTATGCCTCGAAATATTAGCCCTTTTTTATTTTTATTTTTTTAAAAAGATAAGCACTACTTATGTGTTAATGGGAAACTTCTATTTTTTCATGAGGATATTTGGGATGTTGACGTTGAATGATGATGTAAATATTTGTCATGGGACCCTTTTAATTGTCTACCTTTCTTAATCAAACCTTTATTTTATTTTTCTTAATTAAATTTTAATATTTGTTTTAAAATTAATTAAAATAATCTTATGTTATAATTTAAATGATCTATTATAAATTTAAAATATAATTCACATATCCAAAGATATTTATTATAAATTTCAATTGTATAAAAACAAAACATTTATCTTTTGCTATATACATAGTAATTACTATATATATATATATATATATATATATATATATATATATATATATATATGATACTCTAACAACTACCTTGAAATGGAGGTAACAGGACAGAGATCCAAACAACTGGAATAATAAGTTGTTTGATGAATTTAGGTTACCTTTTGGTAAAATATTTTAATTAATTTTTAATTTGTTTTATTAGCTTAAAATTTTATTTAATTATTTGATAAATAATTATTTTAATAACTTTTTTAGTAGTTTTTAAAGTTTTTTTTATAAATATTACTTTAAGTATTATTTTTCAAAATGTTAATTTTTAAGTTTTTATTTCACTTTTATCTTAAAATATTTATTTATTTTTCTTGTTATTTTTTAATATAAATTATAATTTTATTATTTTGTTGTATTTTTTATTTTTTAATTATTTTAAAAATTATTTTTATCGAACATTTTTAATTTATAAGTTAAAATTCTAACTTTTAACTATCAATTAATTTTTTAACTTTTAACTAATTTTTCAATTAATTTTATTCAACATAACTTAATTTTCTCCTTTCCGTTCCAAAAAAATGCTGTCCTGTCACTGAGGTGAAGTGATTACCAGTATATTTTTGTTTAATTGAGTAGATAATTCATAATTAATGGAATTATTTGAGGACAATGAACAAGTACAAAAAGTATTTGCAATTATTTCTATCACCAATTGACAGCGTCAGTTTTAAAGATCAAGGTTAAGGAGATAAACATGCCGAAGTTATTAAGAATACCAACATTTATTACGTTAAAAGTATACTAATGTTATTTAAATATTTTTCAATTACTCTTAATTACTTTTTAGCTTTTTTTTACCAAGGACTTTTTTGCTTTTTTTTTTCTTTAATTTCAGTCCGGAAATCTGATAGTATTAATAATAAAAACTTTTTTTTAATCACCATAGAAGAAAAAATATATGTTTGAGCACGGTAATATATTGTGTGATTTGTCAACAATTGATGATGGGGACATTAAATTAAAGACTTGAAAAAGAAAACGGTGAGATTTTTAAATTAGTAATTAAATGTAGTTTTTGACCTTTGAGTTATTTTTACCATTTTTCCCTTATGATGGGACGGTCTAGTGAAGTTGGTGAAAGATGCTTTAAATGGACTATGAATTGCGTGTGCTAAAAAAGCATGCTAATGACCCTACCATTTACTCAAGTGCTAGATTCTGATATGCTGTTATAGATAATAAGCCCATGTATCTGCTCTTCTCTAATAAAAAATAGAGTGTTTGTTTCAAGAGTAAATTTTTAATCCGAAGATTTTTTTTTCCAGAATATAATATGGGAATATTATTTTTGGTTATTATTAAAAAATATATTTAGGAGATATATTAGATTAGGATTTTAAAAGGTTGTTTTGTCATTAAAAAATTATGTGAATTTTAAAAGATTTTGTAAAATGTAATGATTTTTAAGATTTTTTTAAAAATATTTTATGATTAAAATTTTATAGTTTAAATTTTAATAAATTTAAAAAATATGAATTCATAAAATTTAAAAAATATTATAGAGTTTTAAGATTTTAAAGGATTAAGTAAATTCTTAAAAATATTTAAAATTATTAATAAAGGTTTATGATTTTTTTCATCTAACACTTTCAATAAAATTCATTTTACACAAATGATCCTAAACCTGTTAATAATAAATCAATTTCTCATGATATATTTGCAAACACAACCGATTCACAATCATCCATCATATTAATTTTATAAAAATTATATAATGCAACAATATCTATAGTAACATAAATATTCGTAGTCATTCTCATAATAATGATCCTACTAAACAAAAAATATGTCCAATAATTATTTCAAACCTTATTTATATATTTATCCACTTATATATAAGTCAACTTTTCATGTTCATTTATATGTATAAACATGTAATCAAGATGCATCAATTACAAATATTCAAAAGATCTCGTATATCAAACATTCCATGGTATACTATTTATTTGTCAGAAAAGTAAAAATAAAGTATGAGTGTATATTGCTTTCAACACAAGGGACTTGTTATGATATAAAAAGAAAAACATGTTAATTAACAAGAAAAGAAAGAAATAAAGTTTAATGAAATCTCAAAGGATTGGATGAGATTGTTGGATGTATATTTTCTACTAAATAGTCTTATGAAATTCATTAAAATCTATTATAATTTTTTCCCCCGAAATTTGTATACTTTTAAATACTAGAATATATCTTTTAAGTAATAAAAAATCTTAATTGAATATTAACATATCTTATTGAATTCTTTAAAAAATCTTAATAGTGTTGATCGAATACCATAAGACTAATTTATATTGTTTAAAAATCTTAACTAAATACCTCAAGACTTTTTATAAAATAAAAATTATTTTAAAATTCTATAAAATCCTAATTAAATACACCATCCTTAGTTAAATATTTGAATTGGTTGAAATTATTTTTTATATTATTAGAAATTATATAAAATATGTGTTTAATTGAGTTATTTTTTCCAAACAATATATATTATTATTAAATTGTCTTCGTCTCCTCCCGTTCCACGATTACATAAATGAAATAGGAGTAAAATTTGCCTATTAAAAAGGAGCATTGGAGGAGAAGGAAAAATTATTGTAAAATGTAAGAATGAAATTGACAACAAATTAAATTGCAAGAACATTAATGGGACAAAAAAAATTTAAGCACTTATCATGAAAGAATAATGAGAGAGTATGGGTATATATTGATTTTTACTCAAAAAGAAGTATTTATATTTCATGGGAAAAAAATTTGCTCGCCTTCTTCGAAACTAAATATTGATAAAACATGAAATTATATATTTTTTGGAAATAAAATATACCTTTAATTAATTTTTTCATAACCTCATAACTAACGTGAGATAATTTTTTTTTGAAATTATCAGAAATAACAAAATAGTATGTGAAACAAATACTCTCAAATATTATTGGATTAAGCAAATGGTGTTACTAATTTTAAGGGAAATTTTCACCCTCCAATGTCAATCTCCCTGTTTTTTTAATTATCCACATTATTAATTATATAATTCTTTCATCGTTCTGCTTGTTATTTTGTCTTCCCTACTACTTAACATAGATGTTTAATTATTGGGTACACAATGAACATTCCTTGTTGACGCAAATAAACTTTATAATAAATATTTTAATTGTTTAAAATATTAAATTAGTCCTTTCTTATAGTATAATAGTTTTTATTCTTAATATATCAGTCTTTTATTTTTTTCCCTGTTTAGTTTTTTTTTTGCCAATTGACATAGTAGTGGTTTATGATTACATAATTGCAACATTTTTATATTATCAATTATGATAGTTTTTATTGTTACTAAAATCAATAATTTAACAAAATAAACAAATTAATTTTTTTATAAATTTTAAAATGAAATAAAAATATTAAAGAACTAAACTGAAATAAATAAAGTTTAAAGGCTAAAATACTAATATCGCCTTATTTTTTTCCCTAAGTATTTCTCTAAAAGCACTTTTTCACATTCTCCATCAAATTATGCGCCAATTGCCTAAGCATTACGAAGTTTTCAAGACTACGCCACCCAGCTCTAGTGGAAAAAGAAGAACCTGGCTTTTGTCCAACGTTAATATCAATAAGAAGGATTAATCTTGTTCTCTTATTTATAGTTCTGTTTCAATTAAATAATTATTACTTAAAAATTTTAATTCATAGTAAATTATTGCGCATGAGTTTGTCCTCTGCATATATATAGAATTAATTTAATAAAATCACTAGGCTAGGTTTAGTGGTGGACGATTTAAAATAATATGTATGGGTTGTTAGATTTAAATATTAGTACGATCATGATAAAAAAAAGAATTAATTTAATAAATATTAATAAAATGTAAAAGATAGGATTTAACATTGAATAGCAATAACCTTAATTAATGTCGTTAGGATAATTGTTAGCAACAACCTTGATAAATAAGAACATTGAGTAGAAAAAACATTTAAAATGCACTGAAATTGTGGATCATTGTTTGTTTTGTATAGTTATGAAAGATAATATATGATAAACTTATAGATTGTAAAAGTCGTTGATGGTGAATTCGGCAATCACAAAATTATTATTCACAAAAGCTTCCTGTAATCAACCTACTTATTGGACTCTTTACTATAGTGGTTTTAGGCTTTTAGCCAAAAAAAGATTGTTTGCTTGTACTGGTGGCGTGGTAGTGATCAAGAATATGCCATGTAAGAATAAACATGTAATAATATATAATTTAAAAAATACTAATATATTTTCTAAAATAAAATGATATTTGTTTAAAATAGAGAATATTTAATACTTTTTAATTTAATCCAAAAATTTAAATGTCAGTTTTTTAAATCCAATGAAGTATTAAATTACAAAGATACAGAAACATTGTCTCCTTTGACCATTTTTTTTTATACATAGGAAAATACTCCTTTGACCACATAACTTATCTTCAGATGAAAAATGCGAGTCACTCGAATGTTTCTTAATTATTTTTATTTTTTGCTGAAAGGAATTTGAATGTGCTTTAATTGCAAGTATGATAATAATTTGTTTCAAGAAAATAATTCTCTTTTCCATTTTAAGAGGAAAAAATATTTGATTAAGAAAAAAGAGTGTAACCTTGAAAAAAATTTAATGTAATTACACTATGAAAGCGTAGTAGAGTTAACCATCTTTTGACAAGTTGGAGTGTAGGAGACAAAAATGGTTTCCATGATTTCCTTTAGGTTAACTGAGAAGCATATAATTACTATTATGTCGACAGGTATTGCGTGTTATCAAATTGTTATTTTTATACACTGTTAAGATAAAAAGTAATAATATAAATTTAAATTAATTTTAATTGTATAGCAAAAAATTAAAATATGTTGAAAATAATTATATTATAGACTAAAAGTATTTGCAATTTCATTTTGTTATAGATATCTTCTAATTTTTTAAATGAATACCTGAACATTTAGAATTCTATGCTTATATACTTAATATTTATATTTTATATTTTCTCTTAAACTAAAAATAAAAATTGAAGACCGAATATGGAAATCCCCTTTATATAATAGTGCATACTTTAAGGTTTATGTTTTTTTTACAACACTATAAGGTTAATGTTAAAATGAGAAAAGTTTGCAAAAAAAAAAAAAAAAAATCATTTGAGAGGAGTTATCCGCATAATTAGATTCTCTAATTCAATTTCTATCATAATTAGGGGATTAATATTCCTTCGATTAGAGTAAAGAGAGCCTTACCCCTGAAGTAAGCTAGCTAAGATTAAGTGAAATACCAAACGCTAACACAATTATGTTGAATGTTGATGAGCATCTAGTAATCATTTTAACTGCGAGTTCATTGAGGATTGGCTTCTTGAACAATGAACATGATAAAAGCTAAATTATCATAACTTTGGGGACTGTTCCCGTCTTCAGATGTAATGATTTTCACTCAACGAACACACTATAATACGACCAATATTATAGTGTCTACAAAGAAAGGAAATGCACATCGATTGCTTTCGTAATGGTCAGAGCAGGAAAAGAAAGACAGAAAGTTCCCTAATTTCTATCTAATTCTGCACTGCACTTGGAGTGGATAGCGTCTATGCCTCTATAATATATTATTTATATCCTCTGTCAAGTGACAGAAAGTTCCCTAATTTTTCCTATACTATTATTTCAGTCACTTGATTTTTCTTTTTCGAGCTACACTGATCACAATAGTGTTTGAAATGAATTGAAGTTAATCAACCTCAGAATAATTGATACATAATCAATGTTCCGCTAGCTTAGTGTAAACCAAGTTATAAATAGAAATTTGAACAGATGATAATTGGCACCTTCTTTGAGCAATTAGTTCTTTTGGACCTGAAATATAAAGTGTAGAGTAGTCTTCTATTTTAGTTCTTGTTATCCTAAGACTCGGTCACTTTAAAATTTGATTTTACAATATATATATATTGTTTTCTAAATTGAAGAGTCATTTATTTTGGTTTTTTTTCTATTGTATTTTCACTGTTGTTTTACACAAAATGAGAATTGAAATAAATCACTATTTGCAAAATCAAGAACTATAGTAATTGATGCTTGCGATGTAGAGATTAAAATAAGTGGAGGTTTTACTTTGAAAATATAGTATGATTGCCCATGTTTACAACTACTAATAAATTTTGTGGTTGAATTTTTTCTTATAAAATTTTCATATTCACAAACAAGGAAATAATATTTGCAGAATACGTATGAGATTTGTGTTAATTTCACATGCTCAACTCAACATAAGAACAGGTATGGGATTTGGAGCTCGAGAAAATTTTCTTTTTGATTGGTCAATGAGGATTAAGGCTTTTGGGGTAAAGATCATTAACACCTCATTATTAATTATCATCATCCATTTCACATCCTCTACCAAGAGGACTTTTAAAAAATGATTTTAAAAGGACTAAAAAAAATGTATATTACAAGGGCTAAAATAATATATTTAAGTCAAAAATTAAAAATTAAAAACTCTGTCCAAGTTATCTTGCATCTTTGATCCATTGGATCCCCTAGTTTGGAAAATCCGATTTGTACATGTTCCTAAGCAGACTTGACATACCTGTCGTTTACTGATAGAAACTCAAATGCAAAAGGAATGATGACAGGTTTAGAGAGAAAGAAGGCAAGGATGAAGAAGCTGCCACTGTTATTACAGAATCAATGAGATTAGTCTCCTCCAAAGGTTTCCCCTTACAACAGAGCAATGTGCTCAGCTTCATACATGTTTTTCTTCGATACCCTTTTCCGCATACACTTGTTATTCAACCTTTCACCAACTAACTCTCTGTCCAATTCCTCGCCCCACTACACTCTTTATTCTTTCCCTCCTGTCTCATTACTTTGGCCTCTAATGCATAATGAAATGAAATCACACTACTTTCAGCTTAAGCTTCATGTGTAGTTCCAATCAAGTCTTTCAAAGTTTTCGGTAGTTTACAGGTTTCAATTTCTAATGTTATCTTTTGATGCACTTTCATTGGCAATGTGAATTTTTTTGTTTGAAAAATTCCATGTATTTGTATATCTAATATTACCCTTCAAAATACCTTTTTATTCCCATCATTGCGGATATTTCTTGAAAAGCTATAGGTGATGGATACTTCATAACACAACCGATGACATTTTTGCAGGTAAAAATTCCTGCTGTTGAAAAA
Source organism: Glycine latifolia (assembly GCA_013407115.1). Taxonomy (NCBI): domain Eukaryota; kingdom Viridiplantae; phylum Streptophyta; class Magnoliopsida; order Fabales; family Fabaceae; genus Glycine; species Glycine latifolia. The sequence continues at coordinate 5,425,838 of CM023957.1, forward strand.
GGATCATTATGACCTCCATTTCATCCATATAATGGACCCACGGAAAGTATATTAATAAAATGCTATTTTGAAAACGCCATCTTTTCCAAGTGCGGAGATCAATCGTCCAACTATGTGGGGCATGGTACTAGTGAAACCTCATTTGAGGAAGACATGACAATTTGAGCTTAGACACATTAGGATTAATACATTGATTGAACAGACTTGGGAAAGGGTTTGTTCCAACTCAGGTTGACATTTTCAAAAACCGAGGTGCCAGAAAACATGCACAAGTTCTGAAAATCATGAGTAATTCTAACTAACCATAGATATTAGATATATACTACTTGAAAAACAAAAATTCTTTAGTAATTCAGCTATAGTAATCAATCCAGGATAGTGGCACGGAGCGACTAACCCCAAAAATGTTATGATAGGATGTTGCTAATTTTGAATTTTTTTTTATACAGCTTATATGATTCACACCAAATACTTATAAATGGCACTATTTCATAATTAACAATAAACCCTGAGAATGAGACATGAACAATCACCTCCATAAAATGCCCCTCTAACACTAATATAGAAGGCCATTCTCGGGATTTTGGAGACCATCAGCATAGTGGTGCTATAGATAGCACCATGAAATGCCACTATTTTGGCTGTGTGCTACAGAGAAGTGCAACACTATGCAATGCAAATAGTGGCCAGGGGCTGCTGCGCCCCACTATAGCATGCTATTGACAACTCTTTCAACTTCTACCATATATGAACACCATTGTATGAGTAATGAGATAGGTAATGGAGGACAAAGAAGGATTAGGAAGCACTATATTACTTTGCAGCACGTTATAAAAGTAAATGATAGGAAATAATGCTCTATTATTGTTAGCTTCCAATTCTCATGGCTTGAGGACCTGTAGAGACTAAAATGACATGGAAGAGTAATACAAATAGAAAGCTAGTTGATTTTTAAGTTACTTCTACAACATACCAACTGTAGCATCTAATAAATTTAATGGGAAGACTCTGTTAAAGTGAACTTGTCTCTAAAGTGAGCAAGTAAGGCATGTTTACCCATGATTTAAATTTAAAATACTCAGTGATCTTAACCTTCAACCTTCTAATATTCAGGGGGGGAAATGCCTTTGCTCACTTGTATAGAAAATTTTACTTTATGATATGTTTGGATGAGAGGAATGAAAATAGAGAAGCAAGTACTTTCTAGTAATCTATTGCCTAGTGTTCACCTAAAATGATTCATAGAATAAAAGAGTTGAGACTTCTCTGATCCAATCTACATATTAAAGCATTAATTTGTGTCTTCCGTATATACTCATGAATACTGAATTACTGATTCAAAAGAACTATTTAAATGCAGCACGAGTTAATACAAGCAAATAACAACAGTACTTCAAACGAGCTTTTCAAGGATCCATAATTCCTAGTTATTGTTAATATCTTCATAAGGCATTAATAAGTACTTTCAAGTAATGTATTGTCATTTGTGAAGACCAAATACAATCCATTGATGTAAATTCACAGCCATAACAACAGACAAACAAAGATTTTCAGATAATTCCAGAGTTCAAGGTACATGATCCATATCCAAGAATGCTATAAACACAACCAAACCATAAATCTCATGACCCAAAAATGAGAAAGTACAACCCCCATTAATCAACTATGATTACAAAATCAATCGCACATGTATACCCCACTCTCAAGTCTGTGACTAACCTCGTAGAAGTCTGTCTTACCATCTGAAGCAGGTCGTATAGAAACTCCAGACAATGACTGAGTTACTCGCTCAGAAAATTTCACATAACCAACCACGTCAATTTCTTCATCATCTTCGTTAGAATCTACTGGCATCCGTACTCTCAACCTGCCAGGAGAGCCCTTCAATGGAATCTCTGGCACAAGCCATTTAATTTCTCTTTCAGTCCTATTTAACACAGCTTTTGGAGAAACCTTCAACAGTGTCGGGTCAACAGGCAGTTTCAGAGTGAATGTAACATCATGCAGGGGAACTAGCAAATCAGGGTTTGAAGCATATTGTATCATCACAGAAAGCAAACTCCCAGTATGTCGTTTTGTAAGTCGAACCCTCAAAGGCAAAGGCGTCAACCTAGGAACCAAACTATATTTCATAATAGGTATCGGCTCCTCAGAGGCTGCAGTCCTCACATGAAACATCCCATTACCAAGGCTACTAACACGCGAACTCTGTATAACAAATCTTTTAACAGCTTCTGTTCCCTCAATTCGGAACGAAAATTCAGTTTCCTTATCACCAGCAGTTTTGGGTGGCAAAGTTCTGAGGTAAACAACACCCATCAATCCCACCCTGGAAAGCAACGATTCTCTAAACTCGGCACTAATCTCCTCCGAGATATACATCTCAGGACCCCTCATCTCAGTTTTCTTCACCAACAAATTCTCAAGCGGAGTTCCGGCACCACTTTCAGCCGCTGCTTTAGGAACAGCATCAGGCCCAGTCTGCAACAATTCAACCCCACCAAGTCCTTGCGGCTTATTAGGCTTGGTTGGACCCACAAACTCAGAAGGATCAAGTCCACCACCCCAAGCATCATTGAAACCTTCAAAAGCTTCTCCAATAGAAGCTTGCTCATGCCCAAACTCAACTCCGCCGTAGTTCCCTTCAAAACCCTCCACATGTATTTGCGTGGATTGAGTAGCCTCAGGAGGGGGCAATGTGGTCACATCAAGCCCCTCCAAAGCTGAGGTTAAATCAGTACTAGAAGGATCCTTTGTTTTTTTGAATCCTTCAACAAGCTCTTGTGGTTTGTTAATTGCATCACTCGCTGCAAAAGGATCCTTTTCCACCTGAGATTCATCCTGCTTCTGCGGCGGCTCCTCCTGAGGCTCCGGCGCGGCGGGGGCGAGGCTGGCGGCGACCTCGTCCCCGGCCTCGAGCGTCTCCGGCGGCAATTCGAAGGTCGCGGTGGTGAAGGCGTCGATGCCGGCCTGGTGTTCGAGGGAATGCACCTCCGCGGAGGGCCATGTTTCGGCGCCGCGGATCTTGTTCTCGGTGTCGATGGCGGAGTGGACCATCTTGGCGATGCTCTCGCCGTGCATGGTGGCGAGCATGGCGGCGAGGCGGATGTTGCTGACGCCGCGGAGGACGATGTCGAGGGCCATGTAGATCTCTGCGTACTTGCGGCTGAGCTTCTCCGGCGTGACGTCGACGCCGCGGCACGCCGTGATCACGACGCTCACGGCCTGGTTGACGATGTGGATGCACTCGAACACGTTCACGGAGTTGTCGTGGTCGGCAACGGTGATGCCGAGGACGTAGATGCCGTTCACGAGGCGGTACACAACGCGGTAGCGGCTCTCGACGCCGACGATGACCTGGCCGCTGGACGCCGCGAGGGGGTCGTCGCCGATGGATTCTGCGGCGTAGGCGTCGTCAGGGGCGGAGTGCTTGTTGGAGGCGAAGGCGCGGCGCGTGTGGCGGAAGGCGGAGAGGGCGCCGAGGGCGCGTGAGGGAGGAAACCACTCGCGCGTCTGGAGGAGGATGTCGGATCCATTTGCGGGTTGGAGAGAAAGCGCTAAACAAGACATCGGAGATTGGGATCAGGTTCGGTTAGGGTTCCGGCTTCCGGTGCGATGGAAAATTCTGATTTCTGCTCAGATCTCATACACTTAAAATTAAACCGTTGAAATTCTGCGAATTTGAAAATAGAAATTGGGAATTGAACATCGAATTTGCAGCAACATACACAATAAATTAATTTGCAGCAGATCTGAGTGTGGTGAAGGACTGATTATTGGACTCGCTACCGGAATCTTCAATCTGGCATCAATGCTTCCTTTCCCTCTCCCTCTTTTTTTCCCCTTGTTCTTCATTTTTTTTGGTTTTTGGTCGAACCTTCATATTGGGCCGATCATTTCAGTGACTGGGCCCATAACAGGCTAGCTAATTAGCTTCAGCTTCAATGAAAAACTGAAAATATTAGTGTTGGGAAGTTTTATTTTGAATCTATTGACCTTGATCATGCTTGATTTTCGTATTTTTCTAATCTATTTTTTCCCTCAATTATTTAATGTTAATTTTATATAAAATATCATTACTTTTCAAAAAAATGATTTGACATCACATCATTCGTGTCAAAGGTCTGCATATGAGAATCCATTATCCAATAGTGCGCAATGGCTTGCTCTTCAATTGCGTTGAGAATTTGGGATAAATAAAGATGATTGACTTAATAGATTTTCAAGTGTGGAATGCCAACCCTATATGTTTTGTTTCCATTAATTGATTTCTAAAAGATTTGGGGTATTCACATAATCTTTGAACGATAGATATTATTTTTGTCTAAAAAAAGTCTATCAATTTAATCCATTTTCCATATTTTCATCTTTCAAGAAAAAAAAAAGAAGATAATTTGCATCTTATGAAGACTAATGTAACTTATCCCAAGTTTTTCGCGAACTAAAATGCTTTCGTTTTAGCACTCTATAGTCTATATTTTTATTTATTTATTGACAGATTAGATTTCCAGTTGGGAAATACACGACCCTGCACTGTAGGTGCTTGTGTTCATTCTTGAAATGATGTTTTATGTGTCTATGAACGAACACATTTCATGTTCATATTCTTCATTGGTTTAATTCCAGTGTCCAAAACTCGTTAAACAATAATTAATTTGTGTTCAGAAGCATTAGTCCAAACAATCCCGTGAAACCAACCATTTTGACAACAATAAATTAATGTCATCATAAACAAACACAACTTGGGTATAAACGTGGACAGTTATTTTGTCTTACCCTTGGTTCCTTCAGAAGTTAGAAACATATTATTATATAAATAAAAAACTAGTACAATTTACCCATTACTAAACGTGTTTGTTCATGATAGATAATACACTCACTCCACCCTGTCATATTTAACTTTGAACTGAAGGTAACATTCAGATAGAGATAGATATAGTGTTGCAACCAAATAAAGCGGAACTTGCATTAAATATTGGATCAATGTATGTACATTTTAATAGCTGAGAAACTAAAATAGACAGGTGTCCCTGTAGGACGAAGAGGTTGGTTATCCTATCAGTATCCACACTCACATAGGTAAATTCATCTTATTCTCAACAACGACAAAATAGAAGGTGGCACTCACTGTCCCTCTAGCTATAACTTGTCCCACCAATACTTGAAGGCAGTGGCTGAGATCTCAAATGACCAGTGACCTTGTCGATCCACCAAGACAAGAAAAGCCCTATAAAAGCCAAACATTGATTGATATAATATTGCCACCAGCCAATTAAAGATAACATTAAGATATATTTAATGCCTCCAAAGAAAAGCCAAAGTCTTGAAAATTTTAACTCAGTAGACATCTCAACTAAGAAGACATAAATAATCAGATCTCAATATTTTTCAGACACAGACCATAAGCAGCTAAAAATAATTTTCAGTTAAATTTTGATTTGAATTAAAAGAATTCTATGCTTGGGATGATGAAAGCTATTTGCATCTGCAATGAGTTGCGTGTGGACAAATCTACTCGTGAATAAACTATCTTGCAAGAAAACCAAACAAACCACCACAAACCATCTGCAGAAAAAGAGAATGCAATCTTTCATTGTTCGAACCATGTTTTAAGGAGAAAGGAAACATCTTCCTGTTAACTTAGACCACAAACATACTTGCAATTGCAACATTTTTAGGTTTTATTATTTTAATCATTACAGAATATAAAAACGTAAGTTATAAGGCTGTAGAAATACCTCTCTGAGTGAAGCAGCCGTTAAACTCAAGTTGAATAAAGTACAAAGGGAACTACAGAGAAATGCAAGAAAATATCCTTATTTAGCAATGTTCTATCTGGCAGAAAGGTCTAATACAGATAAAGACTAAAATGTTGAAAGATAAAATTCAAAAGTCCAGCTTGTGTTGAAACAAAAATTGTCCAGACATCTAGAGATATGAACAAGTTACGGTTTACAGAATAATAATTTGTTTCACTGTACTACACCAAATACAATTAGTAAAATTAAAAGCAAAGCCAAAGTGACACCCCAACAATCATTAACTACCAGTTGATGAATAATTTGTATCTCATTGATCCAAAAAACAAAATGTAAGGGTATAACTTATTGTAATTTTTTTTTGGCATGGTCAACAAGATAATGAAGAACATTTGGTAATTTCGATATTGTGCATAAAAGAAACTTGCAGAAGAGGGTGCCTCACCAGATTTCTAAGGGAGAAGGATAGCTAATCAGCAACAAATTATTGACAGTTCCTAGTTATGAGAACCATCATCATGATCTGAAAACTAATAACTAGCTTGATCTTTCTCTAGATATTGGCATGTTTTCTATCTGAATAGTGATTACCCTCAGTCCTCATTCTGTTTCTTTCTTCCCCAATAAATTAATCATACAAATAGAAAAATAATAATCTTAATCTCAACCAATGATTTTTAACAAATAATAATAATAATTGTCCACTATTGAACAAAATCTGTGCATCTTTCATTAATCATCATATCAAAGATGAAAACAACTAACAAGTTTCAAGATCTTCAAACGGATATGTTACTCACAAGTCACAACCCAGTTAGAAAAAATGCCCACATTAAATTAACTTTGTTAACAGGAACATGAAAGTAGACAAGTAGTATAACTTAAATAAGCAGAAATTGGGGACAAAATAAATAGACAGATTTCCCAGTGGTAAGAATCCTTTAGGAGCAGGAAATTGAAAGTTTACCAATGAGAAAAATGGTCAACATTAGAGCAAGAGTAACTTGAACAGAACAGCCATATCGCAAGTGCAAGGGACTTTGAAACTGCCTCTGGCTCTGGCATATACCTATGCGCCCAAAACGCTGTAGAGTACAAAAAACTGATTGTAAGCAAAGAAAAATAGGAGAAAAAGTTCCTACCTTATGAATTTATTCATCTAACCTGATTGAACATATGAGCTACTCGCATGGCCTGAGGATACTCTTCAAACTTTTGTTTCCAAAATAGATTTCTGGATCCTTTTTCTTTAGGGGTGGCATCAGCAGTCCGTGTAGGTTTATCTCTCTGCTCATCTTCATCAGCAATTACAATTTTTAAAGCACCATAATTAGGTGGACTCCATGTCTTCCTTGTACTAGTTGTTCTATCTGTTTGAGAAACTACATCATCATTACTTCTAGAAACAGCATCTGCTTTTATTTCTATCACATAATCTGTATCCTTGTTAACAGATATGACATCCTTAGAAGACTTTTCACTAGCAGATATATCCCGGTTGTGGAAAGTGTTTATATCTACAATCTTATCTTCTTTCTTGGCTTGTTTCACCTCCATGCATTCATCGTTAGTGCTTTGTGTGGTCTGACAAGTTCCAGATAGAAAGGCAGCCAGATCATCTCGCTCTTCTTCATCAAGGTTTACCCACCGAAGTGGTTGCTTACCTTCCTCGATGTAAGATTCCCTCAGTGCAGCTTCAACCAGGGTAATTTGGCTTTCAATAGCAGAAATAAACTGCCTATGCCTAGTGGATGTATTGTCATCACCGTGATGTCGGTAGCTTAGCCTGACGGCTTTATCAAATTCTTCCAACTGTTTCAGCATGTTCAAAACACTCTAAGGAACAATTTATCTTTGAAAACTTAAGATTTTTGTTGCATATATATATGTATATACACACATATATGGAGGATACAGAGGAAGAGGAATTTGATATTAACTTACAAGAAAAGCAGTATATTGACATACCTGCCATTTTGCGGTACCTAAAGCAGTTTGCAGCTCTCTGCATAGTTCATTTAATTCCTCAGGAGTTGACCTTTCTCTCTTCTCTCTCAACCATGCCCTGTACGCAGATTCCATTCTGGATAAAAAGAAACATGAAACGTATGTAAGACAGATATGAGTCATATGACAGCCCAATATACTTATACACTATAGTGCATTCAATACATGACCAAGCTACCTCCTAAATAAGGAATAACTCAACAAAGGACATGGCAGTGCACAAATTATCCAAATAGCTTCATTCATTTTGAACCCAGATATAAGATGGGAGTCTACTGTAAGTTGGCATGCATATCATTTGCATGCATAATAAGATCAAATAAAATGTTAACTTAGCAATAGTTCCAAATTTTGATACAAGGAAAAGATATATTTTAGATTCCCTTACTTCTTATTCCTCCTTTCTTTCTATTATTCCCCTCAACTACCAAAAACTCCATTTGCAAGCAAGCGCCAGAGGAAAAATCTATCAAATTCTTTAAATAAGTTAAAACCGAAATTGACAACCCTCAATGATAAAAAAAGTCTATTTAGTAAAGAACAAATGAACTAGAAACAACGAGAGACACGACGATAGGAAAAGCAACACACCAGAACCAAAAACAATGGACACATACCCAACATCACCTCAATCCCCAAGATGCATACTTTAACATCAAATTCACCTAATCTTGTGATTAAATTAAACAAATCAAGAACAACTGAAAGTGGTCCAAAACAGGAACCGTGAATCAAAGAGACCAAACGGGGAACGTACATATCAGCTGATTCCTGCACCTCTTCCGCCGCAGAGAAAAAAACCGTCCTTTCGCCATAGATCAAAGCTATTAGCTACCAACATCTTCAACAACACCCCAAAATCAAACGACGCACGCGAAAATCAGAAAAAGACAGAAACTTCAATCCTTCCAAGCTGGAAAGAAGAAAAGAAACACACACACGAAGCTATGTCTTGTGAAGAACAAACGCTGTTGTTGGGTGGGGTGGTTCTTTCTCTCTCTTCCCTTTTTGTGTTACGGCGACAGAGAGCAAGGGACGAAGAGAGGGAAAGAAGCCTTCCAAGAAAGAGAGAGACGTTTGAGCGATCCTTCTCTCTTTTATCCTCCACGTTTTGTTTTGTTATTGTTTTTTCCGGGCTCAACCAGTTTCTCTTTTTTCGGTTTGGTTATGATCAGGTGTTGCAACTTCTACAATGCTTTTATGCTTTTTCACTATAGTTTATCCGCCACGTGTGTCACTCTCCACATGGCAAAGTTAGAGTGTGACGTGGAGGTTTTTTATTGGATGGTGTTTTGGGGGTTTTATGGAAGTCCATAGAGGGATGGAGGAAAGGAGGAGGAATGATGGCAGAGGAGGAGGAGAGAGGCGTCGGCGGTTAGAGAAAGAAAAGGACAAATACTAGGCCAGTGCATTTATGGCTGTTGCCTCATCTTTTAATTACTGCTATGTTTTTATATTATTTTATTTTCTAAAGTCTGTGATATGGAAAATATTCTTTCCATTGGTCACTTTGGGCTGATCATTTGGCTGGTTTAATAATGCCATTAATTATGTCACTAGTGATAAAAGAAACTGTTTTCCTTTTCCCCTTAGGACAAAATGTAAAAGAGGATAGAATAGAGTTCGTACCTAAAATGCATCCTAGTCACACTTCACTTACCAAACTTGTTCTCTTGTTTCAGATTTTTGGTGGCCCGACACAAGAATTTGTTTACTTCGGGCTTTTTTTTTTTCAATTTTGAAAAATAAAAATAAAAACTAATTTAATAAAAGATTATTTGTATTGGGACTTTTGAAAAAATGGATGTTATCCTATTTAAAAGACAGAAAATTACAAGCAACATTGAATGAAAATAATAATAAAAAAAGGTGCTACTAACTCATTTTTTGACACACTTCTTTTAATCCTATTTTTAGTGGTCAATTTTTTATATAAAAATATAATATCATTACTAGAATATGTAATTATTGATACATAAAATATTTAATGTTACCAATACACCGTCAAAAAATGTTACCAATACATTTCAATTATTCCTTAAAAAAAGCTTATTTATTGATTGTTGAATGTATTGCATATTACAAGAAGTAAATGATATACTAGCATTGCATTGGTCTTAATAGAATAGAGTTCAGTCCTTAAAAAAAATAGAATATAGTTTAGATGTCTTAATTAAGTATGGATAAAAAATGTAACTAGAAAAGACTTCAACAAAAATAATCAATCAGATTTTTTTTTGGCTGAGATTATCGATGAATATTTTATACATTTATCATGGTAAAAAAAAATAAAGGAAAGTTTTTAGAATCAAATCAACCGTGGGGTTTGATTAGTTAAATTAAGAATAACTCATAATAGTTTGGATAACTCAAAAATTCAGTGGAGCAAAAAAAAACAACAATGATTTCTTTGTTTTTTTTTTCTTTCTCTATCTTTTAACTTTTATTTTGAAGCATTCTTTTAATAAGTAAAAACTCGTATAAGTATTTTAAACAAAAATAAGTCTGATTGAAAATATTTAATATATGATAGAAATAACTGTTAATGGATTTTGTTTCACATAAAAGTCAAATCTTAAGAGAAATAATATGTATTGTCTATGCCAAAAAAAATACTATGTATTATTGAAGTGACCATTTACTCGTCATATAACAAGAGTTTAAACATTATTTGCTGTATCTCGATGACAAAAAATATTTTCCAAGACAAACAAAATAAACATGCATTTTGGTTGTTAAAAAAATATTAAAGTGATATTTTAATGCTTAAAATAACATTCTCTCCCATCTTTGTCGGTGGCATCCGATGTGAAGCCAATAGAACTTATATAGCAGTGCATGAATCACATGGTCTGATTCAGATAAAAAGTCAACGCATTTGTGTGAAATTACGAGTGAGATGCGTATGATATATTTTTTCTATATTACTTTCTGAAATGGAGATAGATGCGCATGAATCTTTGTTTTTTTTTTCTGTAAAAAAAAGTGTAATTGTTTTTTGTTTGGACACTATAATGCCGATTCTCAACGTAAATTGAGTTTTAATTAATTTTTCAAAGTGTGATTGTTCTTTAGGTTGGGCCACTATATGTCAATTTACGGTATAAATTGAGTTTCATTTAACTTTTCAATACTAATCTTGATAGGGCTTCTGCAAAATAATAATAAAAATGATAGTGCTTAAGGGCAGACCACCACTAAATGATAGCTAAAAATTTACTCTATTATATTATATTATATTAGTTATTAAATAATTTTAATATAAATTATTAGTATAACATTTTAATATCTAATATATTTTCTTATGACCTTATTATTTAATAACAAATATAAAATAATAAATATCAATGTGTCAACTCATAATATGACAATAAAGTCAATTTAAAATAAATATATGCTAAATATGCATGACGATGAATTTCATTAGAGCATTTTTAGTGGTAGATCTTAAAATGAGATCTTAGACCACTTTTTGATAGTTTCTATAGAACCACATAGGATTAAAGATCTCTTAAGATCTCTCTAATTTTTCTTTAGTGGTAGATCTTATTTTGAGATCTTAGGGAGAGAGAAAGAGGTAAAAATTTATTCTTTTTTGAACTATGTGCAGATCTTGAGAGTTCTTCTACAAGAACTCATCCTCCATGTTGGAGATCTCTTCACCTCCTTTATTGGGAGATCTAGTGAAGATCAGATCTTGAGCTCAAGATCTTTGCTCAAGATCTAGCACTAAAGATGCTCTTATAATAGTTATCGGCACTTTCTTGACCGCATATTTTAAAGGGAATGTAAGTGCACATACCATACCTTTATTTAGGCGAATCTTCCACTAAAGCATTTTGGATGGTAGGTTTTGCATTAGTTAGCACTATCAAAAGAACACGTGGCGCCAATAGTTACGCAAGCAACTGCTTTCTTCTCCCTGAAAAAAAAAAATCTGGAAGGGGAACCATTCATTTCACCTAAAAAGAAATTATGTGCTGTCTGTGACAGCAAAGCTTGACGGATTTTAATAATACAAAATGACCGTTACACTACAAGGTCCAAAAGATCGTCTTCCTAGCGGCACAATGATCCAAGATGCTCAAAATTAGCCTAGGATGTCCTCAGCCATGCACTTGCATAGTTCGTTCTTCAACATGTCCATGCCAGTGTGACACGAAGTTGAAACAGAACAGGCAATTCGTCTTTGTAGATCTTTAAAATCCATAGCCAATTTTTCATCCCAACTGCAGTTTTCTCTGAGGACAAAAAATAACATGTCACTTAAAGAAACTTCATGATTTCTTTCTGCAAATACAGAAATACTAGTAACTAATTAAGGCCTTCACCTGTCGTCAAGATCGATCTCGCCCATATTTTCCATCATATCATCAAAGATATCTTTGAGATTTTCAAGAACTTCCAGCTCATTTTCCAAGCTTCCTTGCAACTGTAAAAGAAAGATTATATACATTAAAAAGGTGAATCACTAAAATTTGACGAACAACGCAATATGTAAACTATATTATAGGAAGAATAATGTATTGGGTGCATGTTTCTTAATAACCTTTCTACTTTTTATTATCTTTTTACATATCTTTTTATACTTTACAAATAAAATATTAAATGACAAAATAAACACACTGGATGTTTTAAAATGTTAAATGGGTTTTCAATATTTTCTATATTTAACAAGTACAAAGATTAGGAAAAATGTGTTATAGGAATATTTAAAATTAATCTTGCAGGAATGTTGACTCTGGTAAGGAGTAAAGGGATATGTAATGTTTTCGTTCTCTCTGAGGGGTCAAACTATACATTGCATAAAATGCTTCTAGTAAAATTAAGTTTTGGGAACAGGATAGGATCAGAAGGAGAAAGAACAGTACAAAAGTCTTTGTTCTTAGCATGGGACTTCGAGATCTCCTAAGATGGTCCAATAATGGAGAGGGAAGGCCATAATTGAACATCCCGTGATCCTTGGAGAGCCAAGTACCACGCACCATGTGAGTCGTCCAGTTGGACACAGGTATATCCTCATTAGAATCAACGTCGGAACCGTCAATGTCTGCAAATGACAATTAGTTAGAATATCAATCTGACAGACAGGACTAGCTCAGCAAACTTGCAACAAAAGGTGCAATAAATTCATAAGGGTGTTACTCTGGATTTGTATGGACAGGGGGGAATGGAGTGATACATTACCTAACGGAATAACATCATACGGGTTGTCTCCTTGAGGTAAGAAACCATAAAAGGTAATTAGATGAGAGCTGGAGAAGTTCCCGTAGCTTAAGCAGCATTCTTCTCCAGATCTGCATGGTCTTGATAGACAAAATTTCAGTGAATTTGTTGCGGGATCCACTTTGCCATAGTGCATAACATGTGGGCATAGCTGTTGTCAGGGTCCAAAAGAGGAAAAAAAAATTAGTACGTGTCAAACGCTGCTATGCAAAATCTGGGTATTTCTTAAATTACAATAGTGAATTGCGTGTAATCAATACATGTTATGAACCGAAGTAAATAATTGTCAAACATCAGATATCACAAAACTGCCAGTAGAAAATAACATTATATTGTAGAGCTCACCAATGATGGGTATCATCAACTTGCAATTATAATCTAAAATCTACAAGAAGTTTCAACCATTTTCCAGAAGAATATGCTATTCTCAATAACGTAATTTACAGCCCTTGTATTTTCAAATTCCATTACCTTTAGTTTCCTCATTGAATTCAGTGATCAGTGCATAATATTTGAAGATCATAAACTTCTATCTATATATGCAAAAGGGAAGGGAGAAGCAAGAGAAAATTTGAGAAAGGGAGAATATACATACTGAATGATTAAGAAAGCCAGCAAGAGGGATCAAGCATGTTCTTAGCTTTCCATCAGAATACATGATCTTCATGCTATTAGAGTACCAAAGTTCACAAGCCCATAAAAATTTCTCCCATGTGTACAGCTCTGGTGGAAATATATCAGGAAAATTATTGCACAGAGCAGGGAACAACTCATCATATTGAGCACGCAAGTGCTGCCACAAAAAGAAAGAACAAAGAAAATTGTCAATCTTTACATGCGGGCACCTTTCAACACTATATAGTTAACAAGAAATAAACGTGCACCAAGAAGGAATAATATCATTTCATTTCATAGTGATTAAAATTTCATGAAAGAATAAAGGATAAAAAGGCTGCTAGATCTGATTTTAGGGTAAATTGCATTCCCTCAAGATATGTTTGGCAATGAGGGAAGGAAAGAGAGAGGACAAATTTTTATTTTTAAAATAAAAAAGAAAATGATAGATTTGCATAAATTTAATGCCCTAATCTTTTATTTTTATTTAATTCTCTTCAGTTAAAAAAAAATGTCCTCCCCCATTTTCCCCTTCAAAACACACTCTCCAACCTACCCTTAAATGGCATTACCCATCCCTCTATTTTGAAAAATTAAACTCATCACTTGAGCAATTAATATGTGCTACACTTGGTCAATTTTGATGTGAACAGGCCTCTTAAGAGCAGTTTTTCTCTCTTTGTGATCCTTGGCATCAACGGCAGCTAGTTTGAAGCTTCACTGTTGACTTTGAAATTTTAGAAGATGAAATGAAGATCAAGGATGAAGCCCCAAAACTGATAGTAAGAGTGTTGAAATTTTTATTTCATCTTTTTGTAGTTCCACAACTATTTTATTTTGCATGCAAAGCAATATACTACCAGTAATACAGGTAGTAGCAGGTTAATCACTTAAAAGGATGTTTAGGACTAGGATTAGAGGGAAAATAAAAGGAGGGCAATTTATTTTTTTTATATTGAGAATTATATGATGTTTTATAAAAGTAAACAAAAGATTAGGAATTAAGTTTATGTTAATTAATCATTTTATTGCTTTCATTTATATAAAATGAATTAGAGAATATTTATTAGAAAATAAAATGTTGTCCTCCCTTCCCTTTCCCTCCAAAACTCAACTCCCAAATATACCCTAAATGATCCCTCATTTTAACAAGCTATATTTTCTGGGTAAGTTCCAATTCTGGCTCATTATTTTTGAATTTAATATCATCCTTAACATTAATGCGATCAACAACTTAAATCCTGAATAAACTAATAAGTGTAGTTCAGTAGTTTCAATACACCTCAAAGGAGGAAAAACCTTCAATCTAAAAACAAGCTGATCAATAAAGAGGTCATAACCTTGGAACAATTGATTACCTGTCTTGCTTGCATTATCTCTTCCAACAGCAAGGTTCCATCTAACATTGTAATTGCTTGAATGCTGAAACTCAAACCTGCAAAGTACAATATCATAGCTATAAGGAAAAACTGGGGAAAGAAATTATAAAATTTGCAGTGGATAATGATATTCCTACAAATAAGCTATAATACTAATGTTACAACTTACATCTTTATTTACCTATAATTAGCCTAGGTATCTGATTACAACCTTGCTTTTCATCGTATCATTTAGTGCATACAGTGGTTGCAAAACAATCTCATATAATTTCAACAAAACCCCACAATAGAGCCCAAAAAAGAAAAGTAATTAACAAACTGTTCATCAAAGTCATTTAATAAGATTGAAGCCTATCAATAACTATATTTCCGATGTAAAAATATTAACTCGAAGAACATGCCAAACAATCAGATCTCTAGAAGAAAGACCAGCTAGTCAATACATACCATATCATCTAATACAAATCTCAATCTCATTATTCCCTTTAACTTTTACCTGCAAATGTTGAATATAATTTGTATATCTTTGCTGGTTAAAACTTCCTTCACCTTATAATGAAGTTAGCATCTCATCACCTAACTGAGCTTTCTTTACTATTAACCATGAATCTATGATGCTTTTAATCTTAACAGAGTTTCAATAACAACGTTGTAATGTAATTGATTATCATCTGTGTGAACTTTTTCCTCCATCAAATAAAGCAAGCAAAAGTAAAACCACCATATTAGTCCTTTCGACATAAACAAGCTAAAAGGATAAGAAAACCAGGAAATGTTTCCCACTTGATACCAATAAATAGCCAAGCACCTGTAGAGTTGGACTCCGATGGGGTTTTGAAGAGGTTAAATAGGTAAGCAGCTATTAAAAGTAGAGATCAATAAAACGGGACAAAAGTAACAGACCTAGAGCTAAAGGAGTCTATTCCTCATGAAAAAAAAAAATAGAAGGGACACCTACTCGTAAAGGTATCTCACTCTTAAAAAGTTATTACTCAACACTTCCATATGGTTGATACCAAATCTGACAATAGAGAAATTCAAGATAAAAACTGAGTAGTCAGTGGACACCCTATAAAACTTATATAACCGGACATCCATTGAATTATTAGAGTTACATGTTTACAGGTACTGTTCAAAGCCATAGAAAAGCACCTGTAAATGTTTTAAGCATAATAACAATGACTTGCAATTTACGGGATCTGTACAAAATTCATATCTATGTATGTGTATAAAGCATGTCAAAGTAAAGTAAGATTACCTGTATTAAATTTTTCTGGGAGTGTGTCAAAGTAAATTTTGAATTTTGAATCACAGTTGTACTTTTCTTTCATACTCCATAATAGCAATATTGTCTCAGATGATATGCCATCAATCTCTTTGAAGACACCGTACTGTAATGGATAAAAGCACTTCTCAGTTATGAAGAACATAATGGTTTGGTGAACATATTACATTTCTCCCTTTCTGTTTATTTTAAGAAATAATGTCACCTACAATGGATGTGCATATCCTTATCCATTAAGAGGGATCAACGAACAACTATACTGTAAGACTTTCCAACAGAGAGAGAGAGAGAGTGCTCCCATTAAGGATGGTCACGATAACTAACATCCTACATGAACTTTTTTTGCAAAGGAGATAAAATGCAGGCATAAAATATGTATTTATATTCAACTCTGAGATAATATGATACTATTTTGAATGCAAAGAAGGTAAAGGATAATTTATTATTGTTCAATGGTGGCTTGCAACCAATGGCAATTAGTCTATCATAGGTTTCTTAAAGAAGTTTTAAATAAACTATCTTCACTTTTTTCAACAAGGAAACATACCATATCGGTTTCATGCACAAGCTCCTCGGAAATGATAATGGACACAGGAATTTCCAAAGCAATGTCTTCAACTTTTAGATCTTTCCTTGCTATTGCACCCCGACCGGCTCCTTCAATATCTGTGTAGATTAAGGGGGAAAGAAATTTGTATTATGTGTGTTAAAGGAAAGCTAATACCTGTGCAAAAGAAAGAAAATCATCCTGTAGAAACCACTGAATCAGAAAGCAACTAAAACACAGAGAAAATCATGGTGAAACTTACAAGCTATTTTTAACTGTGTCATTACACCATTGCTTTCACCCCATTCTATCAGGCCTTCTTCTTGGTCACAGCTGTGGGTTTTTTTTAACTACTCCCTTCGCACTGTTTTTGTCCCCAAAATCAGAAATTAAATCAAGAATTGTTTGGCGTAACCCTTGCAAGATATTCGTATGGAGATGTGTACAAGTAGAAAGTGATATGTCAGTGAGCAAAACAATTGAATTGAGAGCCTCCAACTCATTCCTGGGACTGTACGACTCCATTGAGGTGCTTACATCATCTTCAGCAAAATAAAGTTCCAGCTTCAGCTCAGTAAATAAGTGAAGTTAGCATCCTAAAAGTGAAAAGGGGGAGTAGAAAAAGACAAAAAAAATATGGTGTAAATGTAATGCATTTCCGTTTTTCTCATTAAATAGATCTAGAAGATAACCAGATTATGTAAATATGTGTGAGAAATCCCAAGACTATGACAATCCCTTAACTCTAATCTGTCCTTAGATTGATAATGAGTAACTCAGTATACATTACAGAATACAGAGAGTAAAACAGGAAGTAACCTCATTTAATTGTATGATTCGTGCAATCTGAAGCAAGACCTCCACTGTAGCATTCAT
Source organism: Glycine latifolia (assembly GCA_013407115.1). Taxonomy (NCBI): domain Eukaryota; kingdom Viridiplantae; phylum Streptophyta; class Magnoliopsida; order Fabales; family Fabaceae; genus Glycine; species Glycine latifolia. The sequence continues at coordinate 5,443,532 of CM023957.1, forward strand.
CCAGCCAGGTTTTGAAGAGCTCTTGAGGTATATCCGTTCTTTGGGACTGAAGCCCTTACTTTGTAGTAATTTCTGATAAAATGATGCAGAACAGTCAGTAAGTAGAAATGGCTTAGGACTCATAAAAGATAAACCACAGGCAGATATTAGCATAGCTTAATCATTGTGCAATTACTTAAAATTTACATATTATGATAACATAAAAGGGAGTAGTTTGCTGCAGCTTGTCACCTAATATTTGTCATATTTGAAACTCCTCAACGAAAAACAAAAAAGTAAAACTTAACACTTAAGAACTTGATTGTCTTATTTTACCTTCTTTTTGTCAAAGAAAGGATCTCTTTCAGATAATTCAAGAACAATTGAACACTCCTCATCAGTATCCATGACTGCAGCTGCAGGGAATAGTTTGAAGTCAAACACTAATCACAAGTAAAAAAATATAATGGCAATAATTATTGGGAACCTAACCAGAAGTTCCTCATCGACACTTATAAATCAGTCACTATTTATCATCGAAACGCTAGAACACGAAATCCAGAACTTAACCACTTACACTTTCTACCTAATTTGCAATCCAACATATTCTTCTACAGTTACTTTTCTCCTCGTTTATATACTTTAGATTCATTAACATTTCAATATAAGCCTGATTAACTGAAATAATAGTAGGAAAAAAAAAAACCAAAATATGAAAGAAAAAAGCAATAGAATGAGAACAAAAGAATTAAAATATCACATTCTTATTCACATCTGCGAGAAGCGAAGTTAAAAATGAATGTCAGAAACTTTTCTAGTAATGCACTAGTTCGAATCGTACCGTATAATGACTGCGAAATTTCTTCGATCACTTGCAAAATCTCAGCAACGAAACAAGCACAAGTTGAAATTAGAATCCAGGTTAGAAATTATCACTGCACGATATGCTCCAAATGAAATTGCGATTGCTTCGGAGAACAGTGCGAGGTTCACTTCGTTGTTCCCTCCCAACGAAACGAGTAAGAGGGAATTTGAGCGGCAAAAAAAGAGAAAGAGCTAATGACAGTAGTGTAGTGAGCCGCAAAATGTAGCCATTTCGGTTCGAAGTTTGCCCTCGCGTCTTCAAAAATTGTTTGATCCAACGGTTATGCTGTCATACGTTTTCAATACGAATCGTTTGATCAGTGAGATCACAGTATTTTAATATAGGGACGCAGCACCAGAATAAAACTCCTCAACGATAATCATAACAAACATTGACCCGTTAGTTCACGGGCTGATGGGCCTGTCTAGTAGCCCACCTTTTGCTGGGTCATTTTGAGGAGGCACTTTTTGCACTATTATATTTTTGTTGCACCACAACTTTTTTATAATTTTGATTTTAATATAATATAAAAATTAAAATTTTGAATATTACTTTTTAAAAAATTGAAATTTTCACTCCATAATGTAAAACTACTTTTCTGGAATTAAATTATGGAAGTGACGGTAGAAATAATTTAATAATGACAAAATTACAATAATTAAATAAATACACGCAATTCGATCATTAATTTTCGTTCTCATACAAATAGGAGGAAAATTGCATTAGTTACAATAGAGCAACTGATCAGGATTAAAAATAGAGACAAGTTAAGATGAGCATTTTTATGACAAAGATGAAGAGACAGATTATAAATGTCTTTTGAAGAAGCTGTAGGGACATGTCTTTTTTTCATACGGATCGAACCCTCCTGCTTTTAGAACGCGTCCCTATCGTTTTACAGAAACATTTCTTTTTTCTTTTAGGGAGTTAATAATTGTTAAGGTGTTGTTGATTGTTAATTTGAATGGACTTCAATAAGTTATTTTGTAGTTTTACGATGAAATTATTAATGTGATTCTAGGTAATATATGAACATTAATTAGTCAGAGTGAAGCTAATTTTAAATTCTTCATATAAGATTTTGGATTTAAATATTATAAATACATGTAAAAAAACAATTGGAATGACACCCTTACTTAAGGGGAGACTCACTAAATGTCATTACTATAGTTATCTAATAAATATTTTGACTATATGACTTTAAAATTTTGAAATTAAAGTGAATGAGCTAACTGTGATTCTTATATAGCTTTTTCATGGTGAATTTCACGTGCCAAACAAATATTTAGGATTTTATTTAGAGTTTTGTCTCTGATCCACATATCGCAACATCATTATGCCTTTGAACTTTAATTGTTGCCTTTGTCTCGTTTCTTTGCGTTTTTTTTATTTAGGTTACATCTTGTTCATTTTAAGTTGTTTTCAATTTAGAATTAATATAATACTAGTACTAGAAATCAAGTACGAAGACCTCAAAGATGAAAACAGCCACCTCTATGCTCTCCTCTCTGGGCCCCCACTTCCACCACCTTTGTCACTTTGTAACTTCTGGAGCTGTTCTCTACATGGGGTGATGAACTGTGGTAATTCACTAATTCTAGTGGTGGAGGTGTTCACACCGTGTGTATGTGTTCAGTGCAACAGTTTCATGGTCGAGACGTTCAAGATGCAAAAGTAGACCCATAAATGGTTATCTCAAAGGGTCGGTAATGAATAAAATAATTAAAGTTTGAGTTTTATGTTTATCGTTATTAATTTTTATGATTAATTATAAATTTTACCACTTAACTTTTATTATTTTGTGAATTTTATCATCTAAGTTTGTCTTTTGCAATCTTAATGTATAAGTTTCAATTTTTGCTTATTTTATCAATGTTGACAATTTAAAAAAATAAAACTATGTTGTTAGTTATTGATGTGATGGTAAAATATGTAAAAGTTTGAGTGATAAAATTTGTAAAATATTAAAAGTTGAATGGTACATTCATGAAAAAAATTTGATAGTAAAATCTTTAAAAAAAATGAAAGTTGACGGATAAAATCCAAAAAAAAACTTAAATAATAAAATTTTAAAAATGATAAAATTTATAATCAAGCCTAGCTTTTAAAACAAAAAAGCACATATGTTGACAAAAAATCTCACATCACTTTTTTTTAAAATAAAAAAAATCTCAATTTTACTTTATACCTCATTTTTTAATATAATAACATCATAGCTTTTAAAAAAAGTTTAAAATAGAAGAAAGAAAGCCTTTCAATTTTAGCTTTTTGTGGTAGCTTTTTCCCCCTTCATTAAAAGGTATAATTTTGCTTTAGCACAAAGTATTTTTTGTTTAACTTCACATTTTAAGGAAACAAAAAGAAGTTAAAAATAATTTTTTTAGAAGAAGGTAAAAAAACTTAATCACATGCTATCTTAATAAAATTGTTTCTTATGATTGAGAGAGGTCCGAGTTTGTTTTGAATTGATTGTGTGTAGAGAAATAGTAACTTTATTATTTAATAATTTTTCTAGTAAGAAAACAATGGGTATAAGTTTTCAGTGAAATCCACATACATTTTACCTAATATGATAAAGAGTAGGTTAGGAATAAAGTATTTGAAGATGTTTTGTGAAAATCAATTATTTTTTGTTGGTTCATTTTTTTCATGCAAAATTAAACCTATCGACCTTTGCACACAAAACTGGTCCCATTCAAATAGTTATATCAAAATTTTTTTCTGTTGAAATACATATATTCTATATAGAATAAAATTAACAATGAAATGTTATACTAAAGATGGTCATCTAGATTTTTTTTTAAGTTATCAATATAACCATTAGATACTTTACATTTATAGCATGTTAAACAATAATATTAAAATTCTTTAGTGTAAATAAGTTTTTTGAAACTATAAAATTAATAAAATCATATCTAAGATAAATAATATATATATAAATAAAAATAAATTAATTGGTTTATTATCAGTTTAAAAATATTTAACAAAATTTGTCTGGTATAATTTCATTAAAAATTAAACAAAATTAATTACATGAATTTAATAAAAATTATATTCTAAACAAAGATAAATTTAAAATAAGATAACTATTCTTTTATTAATTTTAAAAAGTCCAACTTTGAAATTCGTCTTAAGCTTAAATCAATTTTGGACCGGCCATGTGTTACACGCCTCTGTATATAGGAATCAAATGAAAAGTTATATCGGATTCAACTTTGAAAATTATACAACATGCATATGGTTTATGGAATGTGGAATATGCTTCGTGAGCAACCAATCTCGTTACACTGTTGCATTTTATTCTTGGCCTTTATTTTCCTCGGGTCAAGGTAGACATAGAACAAAAGAAATTGTGATTCCATCGTTCAAAGGTTCTATATATTGTTGAATCCATATATACGGCTCCCTTTTCCCAAATCTTGGGACCTCTTGGAGGAGGGCTTCTTGGCTAAAAAATGGATATAATATTTTAGATTAGAAACTTTACACGTAAGAGAGTACACTAATTCAGAAGTTCTAAAGTTTGTCAATAATTGAAGAAATTTCAATAATTTTTATTATATGTGAAGGAGATCTAGACAATCTTCAAATAAAAATAAATATAACATCAATTTATATAGCATTGTTACAATCCTCTAAATTCATTATTGTATCTTTTATTTTTATATTAAAAATATTTTTTATAGATAAATATTAGTAATTAGTATATTATGCTAATAGAGTGATTGAAATTTAATAAAAAAAGTTTACTATAATTGATTCAAAATATGTGAGTATTATAAATCTCTTGATGTTGTGTTTGATTTATACAGATAAAATCAAAATCAAAATTTATCACCTCTTTGTCACTCCAATGTCTAATCTCTCTCACCCAACCACCAATCACCTTATTACTCTATAGAAAAGGTTTTAGTTAAGGAAGTGTTAAAGTAATAATAAAATAACATTTATTATTATTTTAATTAATCAAACTTGTTACAAAATAAAGCAATTTCAAATATCAAATAATTTGATTCAATTAAAAATAATTTTAATAAGATTAAATTAAGATCAATATTGTATTCAAATCAAATTCAACCTTTGTTTTATATAAATAATATGTCAGATAATATTTTGTCTGAAAATCGATTTAAAGCAAACCACAAAGGCACAAACACTCGCATTTTAGATTATTTTCAGAAGTCATATGGCTAGCTAACTACATTACACGCCAAAACTTCCAGTCATTTTAGCTGAAGAATCCTTTCATTTGGCAGCTTGCTGCCATTATTTGTAAATGCCAACCATGCATCGTTCGTTTTCCTTATCTTTTTTCTATTCAAATTCTCATTTTATACTTTTATCATTGGACAAAATGTTCACCATTCAATTCATGCATTGTTCCCAATAGTAGATTATGGGTATCTGATTCTTTGTACTAGGAACGGAAGCGATAAATCCATCCAACGGTTGCAATGAAAAACAAATTCCACCCTTAATGTACGGTGTGCGATAGTAAAACAAGCAAGTAAGGACCCTCACCTGTTCTGATTCTTTTGGAGTTTTATGGAATCAAGTATTTCGATGCTTGTCACTTAATTTGGTTTTCTACATAGAGTTAGCGGCTACCATTTCTTTTAAGGCAAATAAATAGAAGAAGAATGTAGCATATGCCGGTTTAAACGAGTTAGATGAAGAATAATGATCCTCATTTCTTAATCTTGTAGGAGAACAGAATAAAGTAATTCGATAATTCAAAATTCACGGATTGCATTATTTGGTCCAAGATTCAGCTAAAATCTTAATCTTAATCCTATCTGAAAGTAACATTGACATTGTTGTTGTATGTAAATAAGTTGGCTCCGTTGAAATTATTCGGACCTTTTGTATTGAAGGGAAGAAAGGTACGGCAAAATGGTAGGACAATTTTGTTGGGATAGCAAAAAAAGCCAAAACCACATCACATCCATTCTACTTGGTTTTGGTGGGGCATCTTATATGGCTCAATGGGGAACCATTAGAATAAAAATCTTTGCATTGATCTCCAAGCAAGAAAATGACACAAAGACGCTGAGAATGAGAGAGAGTAAAAGCAAAAAGGACTTGTTAGCGCAGCGCAGCGTCCTTGTTTTGTTTATCATTTCATTAGCAATCGACAGCAACAAAAGTAATATTGTGCAGCCTCTATATATAATGTGTGTTTTACTTATACGTGTGAACGTGCTTTCCTTTTTTTTTTTTTTTGAAAAATATGTAAATGTATATAAATTTCAAAGTACTTACAAAATACTCGGGCATATCCCAGCTAAGCAAAATAAGAAACAACACTTACCAAAAAGAAGTAAATAAACGTTTATCGGAAAATACAACCCCGACACACAAATAACAAATTTGTTAATACAAGTAAAAAATATGAGCAAATCTAATCACACAGAATTTAATTCTACTAATATAACTAAATATATGCTTATCAAGTATCGCTGATTCCAAATACAAAAACCGTACGTGAAAAGTGTTGCACGTGTTATTGCTGTTTTTAAAGTACTTTGTAGTAATGTAAATTTTGTATTCAAACGAAGACCAATGATCAGTTGCACTCAATAATTATTTCCAATTACTAGGAAAATTTCAGGCTGCAGAAACAGGCATGAATGTCATTGTTTTTCCTTGTGTATTTCTATATATCTGGCACAACTTTTTTCTGTTTCGAAATTTAGAAAATAAAATGAAATTGATGAGGAACATGAAGAGGTTAAGGTCTTCTCTGCTGGGATGAATATATTTTTTCATACACTTTTAATATGAAAATTTCTACCTTGTAACTCAATTAGGAATTGATCTAAACGCGACTTTTAAAATAGTTATTGTAAAATTAATATTCATATCACATATAATAACTTATTATTAGATAATAGTATAAAACACTTTTAGTATATAAGATATCAATCTTTGACGATGAATCTGGACAACCTGAGCTTTTTCATCTTTGAAAGTTGAAAATGAAAGTAAAATATGAACATTCAACCGCTAGTATGTTGTTAGGTTGAAGACAATTCGCCGCCACATACACCATAGATTTGTGAGTTGTGACAATGGCTAGAAAGGTTCCTTCTTCCTAATAAAAACAATTTCGTTTATATCTTTTTAAAATAATTTACACGCAGTACGCATAAATATATAGTGATTAAATTTGTATATCTAAAAATAATTGGTGTTAACTTATCTGTTCATAATATAAATCGAATGATGAATGAAAGATACGAGAAAACTGTTGTTTATTTTTTATTAAACCCATGAAATCAAAGTTTTCTCAAGAGCTTTGTGTTGATTAAGAAAATAATAAATTTTCCTTTTTTTTTTCCAAGAAATGCTTGATATTAAGTTTTTCTTTCATCTCCAATGGAGAGTGCTTGTATGAGTTTCTTAGAGTCATTTATTCATCTTTTTGTAGTTCCTACATTGCCATGTCATTCATAAGAACTCTAACCAAATTTTGCTCCAATGCAAAAAATTGCAAGAAACTCCAAAAAATTCTTTTGATTGGTGATGTTTGAAAAATAAGAAACTCTAGAAAGAGTTTCTTATATTAGAAACTCAAATTTTTTGTAAAGGAACTCTCATGCCACCTAGATACTCTCCAATGCATAATTTCTTCTAAGAAATAATTTCTTATCCTTAGAAACCCACTATGCACCTCCCATTGGAGAAATTTTAAATTTATACTTTTTTTTACTGAAATTTTTAATTTTATACTTGTCTTTCCTTAAAATGAATACGAATTATACTATAATTCATTTTAATGTAAATGCATTTTTCAATGTTTTATCTCCTGCTTTAATTCATTTTCAAATTATTGACAGACAATTTTAAATTATTACTATCAACTTTGGGATTTTAGAAGATGAATAAAGAATTTGAGTGGAATTCTAAAGTTAATAAAATAAGTGCTTAAATTCTATTTCATCTTCAAAAGTCCAAAAAAAATTAATAATATATTATTTAAAATTAATTGTTAGTAACACAGTTCTAGAAATAGTAAAAATGTTTCCAAGAGTTTCAATAATGATTGTTAACTGTCGATAAGAGATTTATTTATGTTAAACCAAAGTGAATACAGTTTTTTATTTTAAAAAATGATGCATTATTTTTAGAATTAACAAGAGTAATAAAAAATAATAACACTTTGATCAACAAGTCATTAATTTAAATGGTTCTCAATCCCTTAAGTAAGGTCTTGGATTTGAGCATTATAAAATATAAAAAAATACATATTTATGAAAAAAAAAAACTTCACTAAAACCTAGTACCAATAACTTGGTTAAAAAAAATAAAAAAAGACACCCCTTTTATAAAAAATATATTATCTTCAGTGGTATAACTCCAAATATATTCTTTTTTCACTTTTTGTTTACCTTTTAATACTACTTTAGATTTTTGTCAAACCAACTTTTAACTTTTAAGCTAATTAAAAGTAACTTATAAAGTATAGACTACTAATTACCAAATACACTCAAGAACGGTAACTATTCATATTTTGAAATGCTTCCAAATTATGAATTTTTCATATTTTGTCATCCAACTTTTTGAAATTCTGCATATTTTGATAAATTTTCAAAATCATTTTCTTATCGTATGCCTAAATTACCTATATGTTTACTTATTTATCTAATACAATTATACATATTTTATATAATTTTAAATGTATACTTTATATTTTATTTAAATTAAAAAAGGTATTATGCAAAAAGACAGAATACTTAATTAATAGTTCTATTCAGAAAGAATGGGGGAAAAACCTTACTAATAGTGCTAATTAATATGTGTGTTGCAGTGCTCCAGCTGCAGTTCTCCGCCTACCCACGAGACTAGAGCCCAATGTAGAAACTCCAATTAAATTAAACGCTCAGAAAGATGGAGAAAATGCCAGCACGTGCTGTATAAAGGTTCAAAAAGGTAAGAACTAAAAAGAATGAGTTAAGTAAAGGAGGAAATTCATTCTGAGGTGTGACTCTGAAAATCTATTGATTATTGAGGCATTTAACGTGTTCTAAGCAGAAAATACATAAATAATAATATTTTTATACAAGAAAGATAAAAAAAAGGAGTGTTTTATATAAATTACATTAAAAAAGAAGTAAAAAATAATTTAAATTAAATTTAAATCTTATTTTTAGCTGTAACTTAAAAGTAAATTTTAATATCTAAAAAATCCATGCCAAATGTTATTTACAATTTTCCTCGCCTTCAAAGTTTTAATTATTCTAATAAATTATTGTATTAATTTAAAGTTACTTCATATTTTTTATGAAATTTTATCTATTGATACGTGTTTTTATTTCATTTACATAAATAAAAGATAAGAAATAATTTATTATTCTAAAATATTAAACATATTTTCATAAGATAAAATTCTTATTTTTAAAAAACTAATTACTTGTTAAAAGGAAAATATTAAATCTAATAAATGATGAATATTTTTAAAAAAATTATAAATTTTCTATTAATTGTATGTAAGAATGGGATATTAGATTTGTACTATTAAAAAACATTATCATTTTCTTATTATTTATATTTTTTCTATTTTACTCTTAATTTAAACATAACATAATCGAAGAAAAAGTTGGATCTGAAACAAATTTAGTGCATTTTTTTATTAATTTAGAGTGTTAGAGATTGTGATTCTAATATTTTTCTAATAATAATTTTAAAGGAAGTTGTTTGTCACTTGTCGGCACTTACCACTTTCCCATGGGCCAAGCCCTTATCGATAGCCTTTGGTTTTTGGTACATTCCCTTTTTCTTAACAGCACTACTCTTAGCTTGACAACCTGATAGCCTTTACAACTCAATATCAAAATCAACAACCAAATATTGTCAATTTTTTTCTCATTGCATGAGAAGACTTTCTAGTTGGTTTTGTGCCTCTACCTTACTTTTCCGAACACAAAATCTGGGTCTTCATCACTTGTTTTGTTTTCCACCGATTAATTACTTCTCCCCATAGTTCCCAAAACACCCCCTCTAAATCTAATCCTATCCACCCGCACAGTTATTTTAAGTATTCCAATTTTTAATAAAAGGTTAACCGTATCAATCCAATCAGACACTGACACGTATGCCAAACTCGAATTAAAAATAAATAAATGAGCTTTTACGAACATTCTATCAATCACAGTACACGACGAGCGCATGTTGTTAGTAGAAATATGTATTATTTATATATGTAATAATTTTTTTACAATATCTTATGTAAATCTGTACTGTTTTCTTTTCCTTAGTTATATACTCATTTATAAAATATTTTTTAGTTTCTTATTTCTTTATCTTATATAAAATATTATACAATCTTAACGTACAGCTAACATTTCTCTTGCCAGTAATCCAGTTGTCTATTTTATAAGTAATTATTAATGAAAAAAAATCACTTTTGCACTAGACGTCTAGACAACAATCACGAATCTCATCTCAGTCACTACAATTTTAAACGGCACGTTCAGACCAATAAAAAAGACAAGTTTTCTGCTATGATAGTGAAAACGTTACAGGTCCATTCTTTGCACTTTTGTGTATGCGTTGGTTTCCTCCTTTTTTTCCCTTTACCGTGTGACTAGACTCCAGTGAGATATCAACTGTCTTCAGAGCTTAAACTACACAGATGAATTTTCGTTGGGCATGGCATTTCTTCACGTTATCCTACCTACATAGTTTCTAATTTGTGTCAGAGTGAGTATTTATAAATTTAATCTATGAAAGTAATTTTAAGTAATATTGAGTTTCAAATAAGTATTTTATATTTAAAAATATCTAAAAAATGATTTTCATGAATGATATATACGTGAACACTCCAACGTGAACACTCCAATATTGTAAATTGTAATACATTTGACCTCTTTTTCACTCCTATTTCATCATATCAGGTTATCATAAAAATTACAATGCACAATCCCAAATTTCAAAGCACATAAATGAAAAAGAAGAAAAAAATTGTTATTTTCAAAATAAATTGAGCTTTCTCACTAACATCCAAACATATACTACATGCATATTTAGAAACCTGTTCAGTACCTTACAAATTATTACAATTTACAAAGAGTTGCTTTGAGCAAGGTATATTCAACATCCAGGACAAGTTACCCAAACATAGCTTAAGTGGGTGTTTGTTTTAGTCCCCATTTATTTGGGGTGAAAGAGAATTGAAAAAAAAAAACAAAATAAAACAAGAAAAATAAAATCTACACTTTAAATTTTTTCATCTTAATTCCTTTTTATTCAGTCTATGAAACTCTCTATTAAAGTGACTTATGGTGGATTTGCAGCACGAAGCCTAAAGTCACTTCATAATCATCGATTGCTTCCCGAATCGTAATAACCATCTAAACGTGTGCTTAGTGGAAGTCCTTTACTTGAAGCCTATAGAAGTAACTTGTGTGTCATTTTAACCTATGTAATGTCAAAATATTGATATACAGGCGTTTTAAACATAAAAGCAAACACACCAACATTCGGTGTCCAACAAAACATTATTACTAAATTAATCCCAATTTTTCTGTCTGCAATATGTGTCATGATGATTTTATCATAACTAATTTTATATCATAAGTCATAACATTGCCATGATGATTATAACCAATTCAACAAGTTTATAATTTGAATGTAAAAATAGGCATCATCACAAATCGCTTAGAAAGAGGATAATATGAAACCACAACCCGAATACTGTATGATTCAAATTGGTATAATTAGGTAATAGTCTTACTACCCTACTTATTACCGATATTCCCTACACGACACATCAAGTCACCAACCTTTCCCATGCCATGTGCACCCAGGTGTTCACCAACATCCCAGCTGGCTCCCCAAGCATGTCAGGGTGTAAAGCCCAACCCAGAGTCAAAAACAGTATGTACTAAAGGGAACAAATCTTAAACTATATAATCCCGATGCAAATAAACTTTCCCTACATGTCTAACAATAAAGGAGTCCATTATTCAAAACTAAAAAGAGACACAAGTATGTGACATGTTTTTAAAATTAGAGGCCCCTAGCCTCTTCTTCCCCTGTATCTCACAAGTCATAATATACCCCCGTAAAAAAAATTGTTGATGATGATCGAGTACAACTACACTTGGATAGGATATTACAGTGTAAGTATTTCTCCATTCCCATTCTATTCTATTCTCCCTGTTCTTTCTTCACTGGACCGGGGAACAAAACAAACAAACAAGTCTAGAACAACATTATTATCATTCATCACTATATATCACTTGATCTTTTCTTCTTCTTCTTCCTCCTCCTTGCAATTGTCCTCAATCTCTGACTCGTGCTTAGGACTCTCACTGTCCAAAGCCCTCTTCTCTTGCTCTTCCTCTTCTTCCTCCTCTTCAACCCCATTTTTCCCCCTCAGAACTCCATTTTTTTCATTCATCTCCGCTCTCAGCTTCAACGTCTCCAACAACTCCTCCACCGCCTTCTCCTTCTTGCGTCTGTTCTTGATCAAAACCTCGCTTATATCCGCCGGAGTCATCCGCGCCACGTCGACAACCTCCTCCAGCCGCTTTAAAATCGACTCCTCCAGCTCACACTCTTCACACCCCAAGTAATTCTTCAGCAGAATCTTCAGCGCGGGGAAAGAACAGTAACTCATGAAGATATGCATATCCATTCTCCCACTCCGCAGCAGAGCAGGGTCAAGCTTCTCAATGTGGTTGGTAGTAAACACAAAAATCCTCTCACTTCCACAACAAGACCACAAGCCATCAGTAAAATTCAACAACCCAGAAAGAGTAATATTATTTCCACCCTCCTCCCCACAACCACCGCCACCGCGTATCTCCGAATCATAGTAACTTCTCGAAGCAGAAACGGAACTCGAGCTGTTATTGTTCTTTCTGTTGGTGAGATTGATAGAGCAGTCAATGTCTTCAATAACTATAATCGATTTGGAGCTGGTTTTCATGAGAAGCTTCCTGAGTTCAGAGTTGTTATGAACCTCAGTTAACTCCAAATCATAAATATCATAGCCGAGAAAATTGGCCATAGCAGCAATCATGCTTGATTTACCAGTCCCTGGAGGGCCATAGAGAAGGTAGCCTCTCTTCCAAGCCCTACCGGTTTTATGGTAAAAAGATTGTCCATTGGCGAAGTCCTGAAGATCCTCCATGATCTGTTTCTTCTTGTGAGGGTCCATGGCCAATGTGTCAAACGTGCTTGGGTGCTTGAAAGGCACAGATTCCCAAGGGTGGCCCCGCGAGTCCAGGGAGCCACCCCTGGAATTGGTGTAGAGGAGCCGATCCTGATTCTTCCTCCGAATGTCGCTGGCTTTCTCCATAATGTAATCCAAGTAGGAGTTTAGTATGAAGGACTTGTCTTTTCTTTTTATGCGGAGCGTGAAACCACGCTTCTCGTCGGGGAGTGGGCGCCACGAGAAGGTCTGGGCCTGGCGCTGGGTGACCACGTGCTCCCACAGCACGTTCACGCCGTTGAAGGTGTCGACGATGTTGTCATTGTTCGCGAGGCCGAAGGTGAACCCGGACGAATTCACGGCGCGTGTGAGGCTCAGCCGGTTGCCGGTGATGGAGACGGAGGAGCTAAGGTACAGCTGGACGGCGTTGTAGAGCTCGTTGGTGTTCACGCCGTCGATCTCGGTTATGTCAAAGTAGCAGTAGGTGGAGAAGCAGTGGAAGATCCGGTGGAAGAGCTTCACGGAAGCGAAGCGGAGCTCCGGTGGGAACACTGCTTGGAGGATGGTTTGGCAGAAGGCAAACACACCCAGAAGTGACGCCAACGAGGTCCAATATTCTCTCATTTTTTATTTTTTTTTAAAGTGGTTTTGGTTGGAGAAAGACAAGAAGAGAGAGAGAGGAGGCTGGGAAATGTTACTGTAATTTAATGGGAATGGGGTTGGGTGTATTTATAGAGAGTGAATGGGTTTTGGAAGGGGAAGAGATTCAAGAGAGGGAAGCCAAATAAAGACTAATGATATACAAATAATATTTCTTATTTTTTATATTTCTTTTATCATATCATAAATACTATTAAAATTTATATATATTTTTCTCTATCTAAGTGTTAAATAATTCAATAGATGTCATTGTAACATTTTTGGGGGAATAAAGGGAAGGCAAAGGTGGTTTGATATGTGAAGAGAGTGAGTGGTGGGCCAAGGGGTGGGGGATTATAACTCAAATAAGTACACAGAGGGTGGAAGAAACAAACAAAAAGGTTTTGGGGGAAGAAATCACAAATCAGAGATGGGGCCTAATCCATTGGGTTCGGAGCTGAACTTGAGAGCCAGCCAGTGTAGTGTGTGTTTACGCTACACTACACACCTTTTCAAAGGATTCTTTTTTTTTCTTCCTTTACACTAATGTGGAAATTTTATTTTTCAACTTTGCTGCTGCTGCCACAGATGGATAGATGGATGGATGGCTGACGATGATTCTGAAATGGTATCAGAATGCCCCGTTTCAATATCTTTGCAATTGGACAAGGAACAACTAAGTTGGAAAGGGAAGGTTTTACAGCTGGTTTTGCAGGGATGTAAATAAATAAACATCATCTATAACTAGAGTGGGTTAAAAAAAATCACATAATTAGAAACCATAAAAAAGAAGGTTATTGTTGTTGTTGTTATTATTATTATTATTATTTCAAAACTTAGTCTTACCTACGTACCTGATGCTAATAGGGATGTGTCATATGTGCATGTGAGTTTTGCAGGAATTAATTAGTAGTAAAACCGAGAAAATCATGTACCATTGGATTTGGGGTATAATAAGTAACGTCCTTTACCAAATTCGCGGAGGCTTGCACTTTAATTATTGTGCCTCAGTGGAAAAGGGGGTTCACATTGATGCAGCGCATTGGGAGTGTGGGATTATATTTCAATTTGTTCAACCAGTTAATCCATCTATCTGTGTGAATTTAGTTTTAAAATGTTATCATTGCCACTCTAAACAAAGGAGGAACGGAGACGCATAAGAATATAGGGGGCCCTATAGAGCCGAAGAATTGATTGAAATTTGGAAGGTCATATGACCCCACCACACCCTTGCTCACATGTAAACACAATTTTCTAATTCTACTTTTCTGAAACATTTCTTTGTATTATCTTTTCATTGAGATTTTGCTCTCACTATTACTACTACTACAAATTAATGTGGTTGCTTCTCAGTTGAGAAAAGATTGGGGAAGTAGTTAATTGAGGGGATCAACATGGAGGGATTCGGTGGCCAGCTCGCCTACAATCAAATACTCCGTATCACCCTGGATTCGAGAATCGAGGCCATTTTGGAAGCATAAAACTAGGGTTTATTTAATCTCATGTTATTACAAGTGTCCAATACAGAATGGGTCCAAACTGCCAACCTAATCGTAGCATTAAAACACTTCTTTCCTTCTCTTTCTAGACCTCTTTTTTTTTTAAACAAAAACCAATAACACAAAAGTCACTAATAGTGTCGAGTTATAATGGATTTTTTTAATCAGATTATCATTCATAAAAAAATATAATTGATTTTATCGTTCGACTAATAATTTTCTTATATCTCAATTCCTTTAGTTATGATAAATTTCAGGGTACTTCACTTTCACATAACAATTTTATAAGAAAAAAAATATTTTACTTTATAACTTTAATGTGTAAATCATAGAAAAACACAAAAGAAATCATAAAAAAAATTACTCTTATTTTCTTAAGTAGTCTCTTTAAAATACTTGTTAGTATTTGCCTACTTTATATTATTAAATGATATATCAAATAATTTTTCACCATCCAAGACGCATTTAAGAATCAAATAAATGTATGTTCTAGATGGCAGTGAGTTGAGGAAAAATCAATTTTAATTTCAGAATGAACTTAAAGCTACTCTTTATTGCTATGCAAAAACCACGTTTTTTTAAACATGATTGCTAATCACTCACCACGATTTTGCATTTACTCAAACACACTATGAATTGGTTATGAGAACCAAAGAAAAGTACAACCAAAAAGCATGGTTTTCATTTGAAACAATGCACTTTAAAGCAACAATAATGATCAAAATCCTGAATTTAGAGGTAGAGATAGCTACAATAATGATCAAAATCCTGCATTTAGAGGTAGAGATAGTGATAAATAATATGGATAAACAAGTTAAAAAGTTGTGGCAGGAGCGTGGGCAAAAGGCGTGATTTGGATCAACGGTTGTGTGCGTTTGATCAATTCCATTATTTTGTACTTTGTTTTCTCACTTTATACGTGTATCCAGAAACGTGCAAAAATTCACAATGCACTTCATTTCCATTCAAAGGATGTAGAAAATTATACCCAATCCATTGGAATCTAGTTATCTGGCTGTGGGGCTAGGGATTAACGAGGGAAACAATGGCTCACTGGTTGGTTGTTGTTGACTTTGGCCGTAACAGCCAGCGCCGGAGAAATTAATGTATGGTATAACTTATATAAGATTATGTGATTTCAACTATAATTTTTATGAGATATGTAACTATATTTTTTAATTTATGAAAATATACTTGATAATGTGTTAGATAAAGATAAGATTGTTTAGGATGACATAATTCTGGATTATACAATAATTTTTTCTGGATAGATGTGTAGAAGGAAAGGCAGGGAAAAAAGGGGGGCAGAGTAAAAAATGGCCAACTTGCTAGCTGTATTAAATAGATATTATTCCTATAAATTGAATTGATCGCGTTATGTTGTCTTTCAATATTTGGTTGCATTAAGTAGAATATCTTTCCTATAAATTGAATCAAACGAGTTATGTTGTCTTTTAACTATTTATATTTTGTTTCGATTCTGTCACGCCCATATTTAATCAAGTCTTTGAATATTGGGTTGGTGAAACTAAATTTTCTATTTTTATGATATATGTATTAATTTACTTCTATTATCACATCTGTTATTAATTATTATGACATTTTAGTTATCATAATATTTAGTCAAGTATTTGAATAATGAGTAGGTGAAATTAAATAATATCAACTGTAGAAATTAATATTATGTCATTTTAATTGTGAAAAATTGATAATATATGTATTTATTATTGGTCTCTACATGTGATGATCATGATAGATTATATTGCTCACTTAATAATTAATGAGTGTCGTATTCTAATCAAACTAACTATTAAACCAGTTATCTCATTAGAGTTTATTATGCGTAATTGTGAGAAAACGATAGTCATAATTGACAGAGCAATTTTCTCTCATTTGTTATTGTATATGAGATTAAAAATCATATTTAATTAAAAATGCGTTTAAGATCATAAAAAATATAAAAATATTGAGAGAAGGATGGTAAAAAATGTATATATAAACTTGTAAGAATGAAAAAAAGAATAATAAAGACGTCACCCAAATTAGATGCATCAAAGATAAAAATAAAAAAAATTGGTAAGGAATGAATATGTAAATGGAATATGGATGAACTATTTTAACAAACTTTATAATGGAGGTGACGATAAAAGTGAGGTGGACTTGGAGAACGCTTATGATGATTCAAATAAAAGATTTGTATATAATTAATATACATGAAGTTAAGGAGGCTTTAAAGATGATGCAAACTAATAAAGTTTTGAGATCCGATGACGTCCCTGTTGAAGTGTGGAGAGACATGAGGATGTGACAATAGAATGGCTAACCAAATTTTTTAATAAGATTCTTCAAACAAATAAGATGTTTGGTGTTTGGAGAAAAACATGTTTGTGTCTATTTACAAAAATAATGATATATTCAGAATTATTCTAACTATAGATACATTAAGCTTATGAGTCATACTATGAAGTTGTGGGAGAGAGTTATTGAACATTGCTCGAGAATAGAGACCAAGGTTTATGTAAATTAATTTGAATTTATACCAGAAAGATGTACCATGGAAGTTATTTTCTTGATACGATAATTAATGGAAAAGTATCGATAAAAGAAGAAAGACTTACATATGATATTCATAGATATTAAAAAACATATGATAGG
Source organism: Glycine latifolia (assembly GCA_013407115.1). Lineage (NCBI taxonomy): Eukaryota > Viridiplantae > Streptophyta > Magnoliopsida > Fabales > Fabaceae > Glycine > Glycine latifolia. The sequence continues at coordinate 5,461,329 of CM023957.1, forward strand.
ACCTAAGAAAAGTTTTATGGTAGACTCTTAAGAAGAAAAAAATACAATTAAATTATGTAAATGCAATCAAAGGTATGTATAATGAGGCTACCACGTTTGCGAAAACTTATAATGGAACATCAAGTTATTTTCCTATCATATGTACACCAAAGTTCGGCTCTTAGTCCTTATCTTTTTAGCTCAGTGATGAATGAATAAACAAAAAATATTCAAAATGAAGTGTCATGATGTATGTTTTTTGAAGATGATATTATGCTTACTGATGATGCCAAAGACAGTGTTAATAGAAAACTTGAATTATGGAGAAACACTTTAGAGTCTAAAAGATGATGATCAAGACTATGTGCATTTACTTGGTCAAAAAAGATGTAAATCATATAATTAGAGCAAGATGAATGAAATGGAATAGTGCATTTGGATTGTTGTGTGACCGCAAAATTCTCCTTAAGCTAAAAGAAAAATTATATAGAACAATTGTAAAACTTATAATGTTATATGGAGTTGAATATTGGTCAACATATAGACAACATGAGCATAAAATAGGGGAAGCAAAAATGATTATGTTAAAGTGGATGTGTGGTTATACGAAGATGAATAAGATAATAAATGAAAATATTCGACAAAAGGTAGTAATAGCATCAGTGAGTGAAAAGATGAGGAAACATAGTTTGAAGTGATTTTAGCATATAGTGAGACGGTCTTTGGATGCTCCCTTAAGAAATTTTTTTTTATCAAGAGCTCGACACAAAAAGAGATAGAAGTTGACCGAAATTTACCTAGAGAAAGAGAATTAAACAAAATTTAATGGAGTCAGATATAAATTAGCGGATGGTGTATTATAGGACAGAATAGAGAAAAATTATAAATTTGGTGAATGGTTAGACCGATTGTTATCTTTATATTTCAAATTGTATCTTTTTAGTCATTTTTTTCTTCATATTTTCCCTTTTTCTTTGTTTTAACTTTTTTTAATCTCTTCATATTTATCATTAAATTCATCTATAATCACCAATCCTAATTAATTTAGATTAAAAGTGTTGTTGAATTAGAAATACTAAAAACTGCGTGACAATAAAATACTATTTTAAAAACTAAACACCTTGAAAAAAATAGAGTAACTAGTCTTTTTCTAAAAATATAGTAATTTTTTGAGAAATGTATCATAAATCAACAATTAACAAAACTTATCGAAGGTACAATTAAGGTTCAATAATCACTTGTCTAATTGTGTTTAGGTTTTGCAGAGAAGTGAAGTGACCACTCTGAATCGGAGTCCCAAACGCCTAGTTAATGCTGTTAATTGTTACTACTGATAAATACGGTATCTTATACGTAAATTAGTTTAATCTTGAGGATTGTGGAGATCAGAATCATTTTTGGGGTTTGTTTATCTGATAGGTTCTGACCCATCGTTGAATGGTAAATTGGCAATTGGTACGTTACTCTACAGTCACAATAACATGGCAATGGGACATGCCAAATTAACATGAACATGGTTGAGTTTGCAAGTACAGGTTGCAAGTTAAAAGGTCACCCATTACGTAAAGCAAACTCTCTCTACGCCACAGCTCTTATTGCCGTACAAATTTCACCATCACGTAAAACCAGAAGATGGTTACAGAACAGAGACCACAGTCACGCAGTCATGAGTGCCTGCGTCTCATCAGTTCTGTGCACCGTACAATTTGGTCCTTCCTATGCAAAATCAAACAGTTTTATGATTAATACCGACGACACACCGAATGAAACCTTGTTGTACCTATTTCTCCAATAGACTAATAGATATGAACATAAGTTAATTGTTAATATAAATATTAATAATTTGTATCTTTTAATCAAATAAATAATATTTAAATTGATGAATCTTGGAAGAATATATAATAAATTTTGTGTATATTTATATTTTTAATAAAAAGTAATTATAATTTTCAATGAAACTACTATATACAATAACATAATAAAAAAACATATTTCTCTAATCTCTACCAAATCTGATATCAATTTTAATAATTTCGCTTGCTGAAATAAATTTGAAAATTAATTGTAATAAGTGAAAAAACATAGATGTTAAAATTCGCAAGATGATGATATATAAACGGTAAAATGTGTAATAAAGTAAAAAAAAAATATAATGAAAGGTTAGAAGGTACAACTCTACAAGATTTTTGTCAAACAAAGCAACAATAAATGATTTAATTAAATTGAGCTTGATTGCTATATGATAGTGTAAAGTTTTTTTATATTGTTAATCAATCACAATTCATTGATAAAATATGTAACTTTTACATATTGTTTGGTTCTAGGGAAGGGGAGGGATTCTTTTTTAAAATCATAATTGTTTGATTCAAATTTTAGGAAAGGATGAAAGGAAAATGGAAGGAGCCAAAATTCATCTTCATCTATCTTTGCTCTCCTTTAGTATTGGAGATTTGGAGGAGAGGAAAATGAAGATGACTTAAAACATTTCAATTGAACTGATTAAAATATATATGTTTATGTTTTGAAATTTTAAATTATTAGGATATAAAAGTAATTTTTTTAAAAATATCTCTCCTCTCTTTGTGAATAAAAAAAATCACTTGTCTCCCTCCATTACAATCTCTTCTATTCTTCTATTAACTAAACATAATGTCCAATCAGAATAAATATTGATTTTTTTTTTGCACATTTAGAGATTAGAGCCAGAATATTTAGTCAAAACTAGAAGCCATGTAGGAATAGGAACACAATTGAACCTATATCATGCTTGTAGGGAAAGTGAACTAAACCGTTTTTGACTAAGGTTTTGGCAGTTTAAATGTTTAATTGGTCTCTTTAAAAAATGTGTTGCCATGAGAGGCATCTCCATGACAAGAAAACTTAAATTGACAATATAAAAAAGTCTTTAGTGCTTGTTGTTTTAACCCACGTGAAAGGAAATATGCCTTTATCCAAAATTCTCGATTTTCCATTATTGAAATGCAAGGAGTTGAAACCAGACAATTTACACTGCAACTCACATGACCCGATCTTATGTGTGCCAGTCTACCTCTACTTATAACCTGTTTTAATCCTCTAAAAAACATGTTTATATATTTTTTTGACTGAAAAAAATGTTTTATATATATGTATGTATATACACTTGAAAATAGACATAGCCAAATACACCTTTTTAAACCAAACTTAGAAAATTTCAGTTCCGTGTTTTTCATTGCCTTTCACTATTGACGAACAATAAGACGGGATAAGATTGTAAGAATAACTTACTTGTTTCTTCCTTTTATTTTATTTTTATTGAATAGTCACCAAGAATTGTAGCCACCTTCCATTCTCTCTTACTTTAGAGATGCTTTATTTCTTTCCATTAATATCGATCGTCCGAAAGCAAATTTGCATTGAATGGTAATGAATGACTTGCTTAGGTTTGACCAAAAATGTAATTTAGAAACTAACCGAAAACGAAAGGAATAAACCTCTGTATGAAACTTCAACTGATATATTTTTCTTCTGTATAACATTCACTTCATTCCAAAATAACTTTTTTTTTTCTTTTTTTAACTTTTAAGACCGAAGGAAAAGGCAATGAAAGATATACAAACTTGAATATTTGAATGTACGACTTTACGGAATGTTGCCAAAAACTTAATTTCAAACTATCATTATGCTAATTTGGCTCTTTCCTTGTACATTTTCGTAAAGATATTAAAAGAAAACAAGTAATCATCTAGACTTTTTTATGATAAGTTCGAGATTGGACCACCCAATCCCTTGTTATTATTCTTACTGGTTAAATAAATGAGAAATTTAGTTAGTAAGAAAAACAGTACTAGCATGTACGTATCCTTTTGAGGTTTTTTTTTTCCCATCAAAGAAAGTTGTGGTATTTGTCCTGAAACTCACCATGACTGAATAGAAATACTATAAATTATTCACCAATAAAATTTTTATATTTGAGATATGAGTATGATTCATACAAATTATTTTTTGGTGGCATATAGTACCTTTTGGTAAATATACGTCTCTCTGAGCCTCTTTATGATTCAAAGTAATTAAGTTCACTAGTTTTTCTCCCCATAGTATATATCCGTTGAAATTCGGTCTTATCAAACTGCGTATAGCTACTTACATAGCTAGGTTAAGAAAGTGAAATGATGACACCGTAAGAAGAATCTATACAACATGCCAACTAAATATATATTATTTGACCCTACATACGAACTTGCATAGGATGGAAGGCTTATCGTAAAAATTTGGATTTATAGCGTGTTCAGTTTCTATCCACGACCATGCACATATAGATGAGACTAGAAATTGGAACATCCATCTTTGTAAAAAAATTGAGATAATTGATGGTGATGTTCTTTTTTATCCATAAATATTAATTTATTAATGTTATTAAAAATATCAATTAAAAATTTTAACCTATAATCTTTTTTCGATTTTTTTATATTTCTCCATCAATCTTATTTCTCCTGTCATATTAAAAACTACTCTGAAAGGAAATTTGCTGGCTATAGCTTTACAATGATTTGTTGGTGTCCCTCGCCACTTTTTTCTAAGTTTCAATCAAAAGTAAAATGAGCAAATATTAGTAGTAAGTAGTAACTGTTGAAAGGATAGGGCAACTAGTCTATACACTAATAACGCCGCCACCAATCTATGTATAGGGAAACAATGAATGCTCTAATGTCTCAATCTTAACCTACTAATCCTAATTATTTAAGCTTTTCTGAGCTTTTTCGGTTACGAGATTCCAACATTTATATGATTATTGTCGGATTGGACGTAACTAACGAATTGCATTGCAAATGGGTTTTCATTTTAAAGCAACCACTACTAGATCAAGAAAGAAGCAACACGAACCATGTAACCATTTGTTGGCGAAGCAACAAATCTATCATGATTGGCCTAATCAATGGTCTCACCTATTTACTTTGGGAATGTGAGTTGCCAAGTCATTGTTAATAGAGTAATATTATGTACACCACTATTTTAATACACATATACTTGTTACAGTTACTTAAATAGATATATGTCCAAGTGTCTCACGTGGATTCTTTTACGTTAATCAATAATTGAAACGCCCAGTTGTCACAAAAGAGCTGCACTCTGGAGCAGTGTGGATAAGATCAATGTAGTATTGATGGAGGATGCCGTCATTCATTATAGGTAAACTAACAAAAAAAGTTCTTAAAAGAACGAGTTTAAAATATTCAAGTAAAAGTGTGTTCTTACATTTAGACTAAAAGTTAATAATAAATAGAAATAAAGCATCACACTTTTGATGTCATTATTTATTATATAATTTATTAAAATAAATCCTATAAAAAAGTAATTATCATTTTCCCCCTTTTTCTTATCAATGGAGAGAGGTCGTAGAGAATACTATCACATGCTACATTCTTAGTATTATGAAGGGCTAAAAAGAGACAAAGAACATCAAATGGGAATTGAGAAAAAAAATCTCGTATTAAATAACATCATTGAATTTTTTGTTTTTTAACTGAATATGATGTGATTCATGCAAATAACCTTACCCAGTGAAATAAAACTACTGATGTTGTACATCCCATCAATGACTCCATTAGTTTTATGAGGTAAAAGATGAATTGTTCACAAAGTCACACGTAAGAATTTGTTCACCCTTAATTTTCACGTTTTGGTCTACTCAGACTCAGCCTAAATCCCCTTCAGGCTTCAGCAGAACACAGTACGGAGCAGGATCGACACAGGTAGAGCACGTATGGTGTATTTAATACAAGGGGAAAAAAAGATGGAAAAAGATAGAGAAGAAAATAAATAAATGAATAGAATAGAAATAACGTGAAAATATGAGCGTTTAATTTTAGAGAAATTAGAAAGAAATATCAAAGAGAGAAATAAGAAAAAAAAATTGTCCGACAATCAATTATCATACTCAAAAGTCCATTGTTTTTCTTTATTAAAAAAACCCATCGTTTTGCTGTATTAATTAATCAATTGTACTCTGAAAACCAATTATTTGCGGTTTGTTTACAACCACCACAAATTTAAGTTTTAAATGCTTAAAAAACGCCACAAAAAATTACTCACTTTGCCGATCATTGTTCATTACCAGTGTTTGCAGAGAAACAAAAAAAATGCAAAGAGCCACACCTTTTTATTTTATTTTTCTCCATTTCTCTCTCTCTCTACTAAACACTATTTTCCATTTCTCACCTATTTTCTCTCTTTATTTCTGCGACACCAATAGAAGTGTGACTCAGTCATATTCCACTGAGTGATCAAAACAATTCTGTTGACTAATTGTCAGCTTATGGATAGAGATAGGGAGGTTCGCCTTCAGCATGTCTCGCGAGATGAATTTGGTTTCTGATTATCTTGCAAATGAAGCCCATAATTATGAGGTAGGTATTCATATTGTTGATCAAACTCTGGCCGAGTGTAGGCTACTGCTAGTTGAAGATGTTGGAGGGATATTTTGCCCCGTTCTGTTGGTGTGTAATTGGGGTGTTTTCCCCCCTCCTCAAATGAAAAAAAATTGAATTTAATATGCACTTAACTCCAGGAGAGTTCGGCCACTAGTCAAGTTTGGAAACGTTATTAAGAGAATTAGCAGTCAGTCATCCGTGCAGTCGATGCAACAGAAATATTAAATTGTAACTCACGGAAGTAAACAGTATCCGAAAAGTTAAAAAATCCTTCATACGCATCCATTAATGCCTTACAACTCACGTGTCTTTTTAGGTGGCAGAGTCAAAGAGCAAGTGTGGAAAACAGATGAAGCCAAATATAATAAAATGAAACCTATTAAAATGTGAGGTGATATGTTTTATAGGAGTATTAACATGTTTTGCAAAGTTATCAGCATGTCGCTTAAAAAAATAATAAAAGCGCATATTACACTCATCCCTTAAGGTTTAATAAAATTCAACTCAATATCCCTCTTTTTTTTTTTGTCCTACACAAATCTCCCTTAATTTATACTACAACATAACACCATATATATTTTCCGTTAACAGAAACCTCTCTTGTATTCTTATATGGTTATATAAATCAAGGGAGGTCAAAGTAATATTAAAAAAAATGAGATATGTCAGGTGTACGCTCATTAGACCTAACATAAGAGTATCAGTGTAATTTCCCCAGAGTAAAATAATCCATTTGTTCCATTTCTTTCTTTCTTTGGGTCCTTCAATCCTATCAGTATTCCCATTCACACATTAAATAATGCATAATAGTAAGAGAAACAATACTTATGTAGCAAGTTTGATCCCACCATATACTTTCCACGTAATATTATACAACTGTTTGTCTTCAAATATATCTAACCAAATTTTAAACAGAAAAAAGGAGGAAGGGGCAGAAAAGAATTAAAAAGAAAGGGTTGATCATCAAACAAAAATTCCTATTTAGAAGCATATTCCAGGTGGTTATCGTAATAAAGAAATCAGAAGCATTGATGCATTTAGTCAATGGCAATGATGAGAAAACCAACAGATACATACATGAGAAAAACTGGGTAGAGTGCAAGAGCTTTTCTCCTGGGGTTGACTGCAGAACTCATGAAAGGATATGCAGCCCAAGAGCTCCAAGCCAATGTCACACACACAACAACCACTTTCACTATGACATTGTCCTTCAACATACAAATTAATGCACCGATGTCCAGAGGGAACAAGCAATAACCCAACAGACTCAGACTCTGAAAGAAAATAATGTGTCCACCCTGAAATTTTGAAGAGATGAAGACAGTCAAATATTTGCCCTCATTCATCTGAGTATATTATTGAGAATGGTTAGGTACACCACCCTTCAGCATCACACAAAAAGTTTGACGCTCAAAATATGACTAGATGAAGAGAGAGAAAGAGGCTATTACCAGAAGAAGTACATTCAATGTCAAAATTACAGCGCCGGCAGCAAGTAAAGCAAATGCAACAGCAAAAACCTCAGACTGAGACACAATCAGATAGAAAGATGTTAGAAAAAAATATGGCATTCACCAAATTCACTTAATTATACAACACATGCATACTACAAAATCCAGTGCACAAGGTTCCCACCTAGTGAGGTTTGGGGAAGGTAGATGTACACAACCTTATTTCCAGAGTCTATTTCTAGGGGATCCAAACCCATAATAACCTCTAGGTCACAAGGCAGCAACCTTACCATTGCACCAAGACTCACTCTCATCATGCAAACTACAATGCAGGCAAAAAGAAGAGTATAGACTAGAGAGCCACCAAAGTGAGTAGAACATAGTACAAAGGACCAAGTAGTGGACTAAAAATTTGAACCCCTGATAATATTTAGTTTACACACACAATAACCATCAATCTAGGAGCAATAATAATACAGTAATGAAGCCAAAAAAAAATTAAAGATGATGGTGAAATTAATAGAAAAAGAACATAAAAATTTAGATAATAAAAAAAAAATAGTAGAATGAGAAGTGAAAGAATGCAACATAGGATAAAAAATAGTCCAATAATGGGTGAAGGAATAGAGATCAAAACAGAAGTAAGTTTTTGAGAAATATTTTACCCAAAAAAAAACCCAAACAATGATTTTCCAGGGTAAAAATCAGTTTTTGAAGTCTATATCATGGTAGTGGCATTATAGTGCACGAAAAGGCACTATTTTTGCCACTAATGAAAACCGCTCCACTATTAATTCCATAGTGGCACAAGGCTGCTCTGCTACCCCGCTGTAGCGCCCTACTGATTACTATGACATGGAGAAGAGATGGATTCTGTTGAAAGATGCAATTAGGAGTAGAACATAGTCCAAAAAAGGACCAAGGGAGTGGACTAAGAAATTTGAACCCCTGATACAATGTTAACTGCTAGCTTCCATGCCATTTGCTCCCTGGAAAGCTCAGTAACCCAAAGCTATGAGTACCTCAGCTCTTCAGGGGATTTCAAATGACAACTCTCACTTAGAGTACTTGCAGTCGATTGTTTATGAAAAAACTAGTAAAAGAAATGGCATCCACTTAGATAACTTGTATCTTTGCAAGAGATTGACAAATGCAAAGTTCAAATAAGTTTGCAAACTTGAAGGAATTTAAATTAAGACAAAGTTTTATAAAAGATTAGAAAAACAAATCTTCTAGAAATTAAAAATACGTGTCTCAAAAATCATTTAAAATAAATCTACACTCAGACAAAGAATATGGCCAATGTTAGTCAAACAAATGAATTCTAAACTAAAATTAATACATAAGCAGACGATAAAAAAGAAAACAAGGCTTTTACTTCTTTATTTTAAAAATCGATATGTTCCAATATTCCAATCCCTATGGTATAAACACACAAATGGATAGATAATCAATATATATTAAGCTTTGACAATATATGAAGAACTAAATGCCAAAACACAAATTTAAGACCAATCCCAGCAAGAAATTCAATTCTATATGTGATGAGATGAAACTGAGGATAATTAACATGGTTATCAGTATCGTATGATTTGCAATACAATTCGTGCAATAGAATACGATACGATTCTTCAGCTTGGCAATACAAATTGTGGATTGAATCGATTTTGTGCTGAATCGCACATGAATTGTGTGAATCACAAATGAATCATGTTAGTCGCATGTTGCACATAAATCTTGCGATTCTTCTGCAGCAGGTTGCAGAACCTTGCCATCCAAGGGCCGTCACGTCACACCTGGCCGTCATGGTTGCAGTGGTGCTTTTTGTGGCCAAAAATCACAGAAAATGCGGCCAGAGAAGGCAAAACACGTCACACTGCAGTTCTAAACCTTCTGTTCTACTCATGGCTGCACTTGCTGTTAGTGGATCAGAGAAGAGAGATGACGGAATTCATAACCCTAACCCTAAACAACAGAGTACTCTCTTTTTTTCACTTTAGTAACTTTTGTGTTTTAGTTCCAAGACAAAGACCATCTCACCATCAGTTATTGGACCATTTTGTTCATATGTGACTCTAATCTCTTAATCTATGTATAGAAAAAAATAATAGTCAAATCTATTTTTATTATAATCAAGTTTTATTTTCTAATCAAATTTAACTAAAGTTATTTTCTAATCAAAATATTTTAGAAATAAAATAAAAACTATTTTGAAGCTTATATATGTATAGATTTTTCATATTTTTTCTTTGTGTTAAAATGTTCCTAGAGTTACGTTTCTTAATTATTGATCATGAATCTGATGATTCACGATACAATTCTATTTGCGATTCAGAAAATAGGCTTACTAATTCATGATTTGAATCCTGATTCTACTACCATGATTAACAATATATAATTTGGAAACTTGAAGCAGAACGATTTAGGAAAAACACTTTGTAGAAATGGTGCTCCACACGACATAAGTTGTACATGTGCAGCAAACCAACGGACACAAACTCTGGTTAGAAAAATGTCAAACAAAGCACCATGAATCCTAGCAGGCAGAATCAGAACCATCAACTTAATTTTGAACGGATAAACCACCATCGAATTCAGTAATGTAATGCAGAAATAATGTAACAAAAAGAAACAAGCAAAGTACAGCGAAGAAACCAGCCATGACAGATCAGAAACAGCTTTTAGACATTGTACATAATATACATTCACTCACTAATTTCATTTTATGTTTCTACCATACATATACAATCACGCACCGCAGTAAGGAAAGACCAAGCGATCGTTGCACACATTCACAATAAGTAACGATCAATATCAAGCACAATGTCAAACCCCTAAGTGAATTTGAAGTTCCTAACCTAGGATTTTTAACAGACAGAAATTTGAGCTGAAGTAGCCACTAACAAGGTCAATACCTAACAGTAGATCAGCTGAGAGACGCAGATCAGCAAATCGTAACAACAGATCAGGAAAGTGATATTTGCGATCTGAATAGAAAAACCTAATAATGAATTAGGAAATACCTTTTTGACAGAGGCAGACCAAGAGAGGGTGAGGCCGAGGAAGACAATGAAGAAGAATGGGCCCCACAGATCCCAATCCCTGAGGGCCTTACCGGGGTCATCGCGGAAAGGGTTGGGGAACACAACAAGCTCGAGCTCTCGAGAATCGTGAGCAATCTGAAGCTTCACGGTGTCCCAGACGGGCTCAGTGGGCGTGTTGGGGGGGGGGCCGAACCCGGAGGAGGAGATATCGGCGCGCGGCGGGGGGGGGGGCGGAGGGACGGCGGAGACGGAGGATTTGGGGAGGGGCGGCGGCGGAGGGAGGTTGGAGGAGATGAAGGGGGAAGGGGCGGCGGAGACGGAGACGGGGATAGAGGCGCGTGGGGGACTGGGAGGTCTCGCCGAAGGAACTGATTGGTGAACGCTGGCATTGATGAGGTTCTCGATCTCGTCGATGTCGGATTGGGAAGATGGGTGAAGGGGTATGGTATCGCTGTGCGACATTTTTCACACCCAACCAGGATCAATACACAAGGATCACTCCACTACTTCTTCTTCCTTTTGTCTCCTTAATTTACCTTGCGTCTTCATATAAACTATTCTTATGTTACGTTATTATTCATATAAAATTGAATGCAAATGTACCAAACTAACTTTAAGCAACGCGCAATCATGCATTTGATGCGTAATATTAAAAGATTTTTTTAGGAAAAATAAAAGATTTTATTCTAATAGTACAAACTCAGAAAATAATAAAATTTTGTAACTTTGTCACTAATATTGATTTTAGAGTTTATCACTACTCAAAATTTGTGATATTAATTAAAAATATTTTTATATGATTTTTAAGATAATTATTATATTTAGTACTGAGTTATTATATTTTTAATGTATAAACTATATTTACAAACATCCTTTTTTACTGAACAAACATTCTTTTATAAACACGTAATTTATTACTTTTGTTCGTTCCAGTTGGATTTCGATCTGTAGCGAAAAATACCATTTTCTTTTACATTTCTTTTATTCTAAGTTAAGTCCTCATGCTATAAAAAATCAATTAAACTCCTCATTGATATAATATTAATTGTAAACTTCTAATATATACTTTATTTTTTCTAGTTATTACTTTGATATTTCACATATTATTGATTCTATTTGCCAATATAAAATATAATAATTAATATTTAGAAAATTAAAAGTTAAACATATTATGGAACCATTTTTTTAAATAAAAAATAGACAGAAAGAAATAATATAAACAAGTCTTGTGTCTACTTTAAAATTAAATAATATTAATACTTTAAGTATGTTGTCCCCGTGTCATTTTCTCGTTGGATTTCCTTAAATGTTGAACATCAAATCCATTTTCTCCATATTGTGGTTTTCTACTGGCAAGGTTAAAAACACAAATGCAAGTACAAAACAAATAATCATAGGATAGTTACTCTTGCTGTTGCTCAATTCAAACCAGGTGCCGAAATATAAAGCATATAATCTAATTTGCAATCAATCAACTGCTCAGGATAATCATAGGAAAGTTCTCCGAACACTTTCCTGGTGTGTATTATTCCCCATTGGAGATGAGGGAGCTGGAGAAATAGAACGATAAAATTGGTGGCCATATGAGAAGATATCAGGGAGAGAAAAAAAATGAAATGGGACATCAGGCATCCACAAATCCACCTGATCATGAGTCACTGTATCAAATAATAAAATTTGGCCCAAAATCATATGCTAGATCCTGCATGGTATAATAAACCAGCTACAAAACCCTCTAGCCATTATGTAAGTATTTCAAGACTGGGTCCTCCTTCCCGGTGCCGCTTTAGAAGATTTCACAAATATTACTAGTTTCTTTGGTTTACCTTATGATATGATAGCGCTTAACGCAAGCCACCATGGGCTTTGGAAACAATGTAAAGATATGATGGTAAAAGTTGAAGTCGCCAAATAAGATTTAATAGACAGGCCAAGTTAAGGCTTGAGAGCAAGAGCAAGACCGAACTTGGTGGATGAACCAAAGATCTTCGTGGAGTCATATTCAGCAGACAGAGTTATAAGTGAGTTTGGCCTCCATGCTCGTTGGCATTGGAAGGCAGCTTTGCCATCGTCACTGAACCGAGTCTTTAAAACTGTCTTTGGATCTATTGACTGTGAGCTCCCAATAGTAAATCTGTTCTCAAAGGTGGAAAACCTGTGGGAGATTTCAGCAGCAACCGTAAATCCATCAGGGCGATCAACATAATGAATGTAAGATGCCTTCAGGGTCTGTCCTTTATCAGCCCTGCATAGTGAGTCAATGTCATTATGTAAAATATATACCCTATCAAAGCAGATAAACACAGTAACTTTCGTAGACAAAGACAAATCTTCACAAACGCTTACACAAAAGAGCCTGAAAAGAAATACCCCCCCTCTCATACATTAATTTCACTAACATATATACCTTCTATAGTATCCTATCAGGAGTTTCCAAAAAACACTCAATTAAATTTGTTACTAATAAAAGAATTTCATATACTGTGTAGTGCGTACAGTCTAATGTTTATAACAAAATATCATGTAGTTTCGAGAGATAACTTTAATTCTCAACTCATGCTTTTAAAAAAAGAAATGTTCACTGCACAATGAATTTTACAATAACTGTACAACAATGAGAAAGAGAGAAGCATGAGAAGTAATGGGTCATTATGGATGATGTGATTGTGATCGTGATAGAGAGAAAAGTGTTATGTATAAATTGATGTATTAGTTGTTGTATGAATAACAAAAGTCTTTAAAAAATCACTGACACCACCTCAATTTTCAAAGTATTAGCTAGTATAGTATCCTCTCCCCATAAATCATAGACCTCACAGAAACCCTTTGAAAACATATCTCAAGGGTCATAGAAAATTTCAAGTACACCGTACTACAATTGTCCACCTTAACATAGAATTGCTTATCTACGAAACTTGGGAGGCAGAAGATAAATTTGAGTTTAAATGCACATAATTTGCAAGAGTTTATTTTTTTCAATCAACTAAAAAAAAATAAAAAATTTAGAAATAGAACCACTGTATTTCATTGGGTAGTCCACCACGTTTATTTCAGTCCATATCTATATGCAGAGCTTTAGTTTTTAGGCTTCAGAATTCGGTGATAACTTACTTTTTCTTTTCTTCAAAAATAAATAAGTAACAAACATGCTTACAAGATTCACATTTTTATCTAGCCTTTCTGATAGGTCTTCTCAGATACTAATTGAAAACATAAAAAAGAAACAAATAAGTAGGTAACTGAAACATCAATAATAACAAGACATTAGGGCATGAAACTGAACACGGAAAATATGGTACCAACATCACTTACAGCATAAGTGCCACAGAGAAATCTGGTTTATTGAAGGCAACTCCAGCATTATATTTTATGAATGAAGCAGAAGTTGTATTAAATCCAACTTCAGCACCCAGACACAGATCTTTGCTGCCAATTGCAGCTGAAAGTTCCAATAGAGGGGATGGATTCAAACCAATACTAGAATCAACAGCTGCATGAGGATGAAGGTACTGCACATCCAGCTGAGGTAATATTGCATAGTCAGATACATTGTAAGAATGCCAAAGTAAATTCATTGCTTAAATATTGCTAAGCATAAAAAAAAGGGATGGCCCAGTGCAGGAGCCAGGAGGCTCCCATCATTGCAGGGTTTGGAATGGTCAAACTGTCAAACATAAGCAGCCACAGCCCCATGATCATGACTGAAAAGAGGCTGTTTCCAGGTTTTACTAAGCTACTGCCCAAATAACATCAGTTTATCCTTGATAGTTGTTACTACTCTTATTACCATTCCAAACCCTCTACCACACAGAGAAAACAGAATGCATTCTTCCTTAAAACTAGATGATTTGGTGCACTAGTTTATCAACTCATGATTTCTGATTGCAACCAATCTCGATGAAGTGAATCAACTATCATCAGCAATATTCCAATTGCCAACCAAATTATTTTCAGCATAACTTGAGGTAAACTTTTATCATCAATTCCTTTTCTTGTATTAGCTAGGCTCCAACAGAGTCATTATATTTATGAAATTCTCATAGATATGGAATCAAAGGTAACATTTAAAATTAAAGTATTTTCAGGAACAAATGAAAGCAATGCTTTACTTAATTCAGTCTTATAGGTTATAATCATGCATTAACATTGTCTCACACTGGGAAAACTAGATTTTACCCACCTTTCCTGACTTGTGATCAGGTATGTTGAAGCTCAAAGCTGCTTTTGTACCATGCAAGATATCATTCACAGTCACTTTTGTATATATCTGAAGAGGTAAATCAGGGAAAACATCATCATACATAAAAGATGGTAAAAATTTCAAGGGAGCATCATACTTGTTAGAAAATATGAAAATATTCCATCCTATCTTTGAATATCTTCACCCTTTAGGATTAGTTTCTCTATTTCCTAATTATCTCTCAAGATTGATTACCAAATTCATGATTTGTTTCCTATTTAGTTACGATTATAATCAGTACAAAGACTGTATTCATTGCAGTAGCCAATAGAATATTATCCAAAGTCTATATTCTCTTTTATTTGTCTACCTACCACTATACCTAAGACCCTGTAATTTCAAGAATACTAACCACTGCTTTCACTAACGTAGATAACTAAAGCAATTTTGGAAAGCTTGCACTTTTGCTACAATCACCCATTTAGCAACACTGTTTATTTATCACAGGAAGCATATTTGAGTAAAAGTAGACTTCTATTTCTTACCTTAGAGTATGTATCAACTTTCACATCAACTGTAGTATTTCCACTCTTGTAGAGTGTACTTATGTCACCAACAAAAAGTTGATCCTTCTTCAATCCTGTTGCTATAAGCCCCTGCCAAATGGAAATTATAATTTGAAATCAGACAAAATGGATAGAAGGACGGACTAAAAGGTTGCAATCATTTTAGACTATTTAATAAAATACAGAAATTAATGCAAGTTTCCAATTGTCATGAGTATTCATCCTCTTTAGCGGTCATAAGAATGTGTAAACAACCCATGAATTGAATGATATGTGTGTTGCCAACTTTATAAGCCCAACTTGCTCAAGAAAGGAGCGTGCAATATTCATCCAATCCAACAGCACTGTATTTGGCAGTACAATTCCACATGGGGGAGGGAGAAAGTTTATATGACGCAAACGATTTGTAAGTACAGATAATTAGCTATTTTGGGATTTCGATGATGTCTTCCAGAGTTTAGTATATATGTTAATTATCTTAAATAGATAAAACGCAATTCCTTATGAAAAAGAATATTTCTACAGGAATCCAGCAGTTAAATTTATCTCACAACCCATATGATATTTGACTACAACAATAAAAAATTAAAAATAACTAGATTCAAATATTAATAGTTTAAGGAATGCAATTTTATTTACTTAATGTCATCAATAAATTAATTACTATATTAAATCTATTCATTCTTTCTCTCTGCCCTTATTACTCAATAGTTGAATAACAAAGAATGATGAAAAATGGATGTGATGAACTTGTATCCACGTATAATAGGCAATAATCAGATGCAATGCCCTTATCCTTAGATTTTCTAAAGAATCATGTTACTGTTTCATGGCTGGTCAAAAAATCAATAATCACTATCTTCCTACCTTTTAAATTATATGATGTTAAGTATGTGTGTGTGACTGCATGTGTGATTATGATCATGGCATATTCAAGCAAAAGGATTTTATATCTATTAGGCATCAACTGCAATGAGAAACTGAACAGTGAACTAATATGAATAATTAAAAAAAAAAAGAAGATAATAACAGATAATGGGTTATGCATTACCAATCCAGTGGAGTTTGGAATTGAGAGGCTAAACTTGTGATCGAAGTTGTAATCCTTGTATAAAAGGTCTGCATAGGAACAAGATTATTCACAACTTAATGCCTCTGGTATGTTTTACAAAATTTAGATGTGACTTGATATGAAATATAGAGAAGCCAACAATCTAGATTTTCAGCCATAGAGGCCATGTAACAATCAGAAAGGGTTTTTGAAAGAAGGAAAATTTAAAAGATAAACTGTTAGCTAACATAATTTTCATACAAGTATACAACAGACCATGCTTTCAGAGGCTTGGTGTACAATGCTGGTGATGCATTGAGAAAGTCAATGATCTTGTAAAATGAGAATCTATGTTGAACTTTTCATGATATTTGGATTAGGTTAGAAGTATCAACGGATAAGTAAATCAAAAGTGGACAGTGATAATAAAATTAGTCGTGCAACAGAACATAGAGATCTGAAAAATCAAATTATTGAAGAAGAATCTTAGGCATGAAGGTCATCACAGTTGTGGATGTTTACCATATCATGTCCTACATATCTGATGTATATACACAAGTGAGGGGTGAACAAGTAATCAATTGTGATACACAAATCAACGTGCTATTTGTCATTTCCATGCTATAAGAGAACCTATTTGCACCCAGAAACCAGCAACAGGATGTTGTTCTTGTGTCTATAACGGTTGATAACCATTGACGGGTTCAAGTACATATAAAAAGCATCTTGGAGCAATGACATAGTATATTATGATTCCAAATGCAAATTTACCTTTTGCCCTTTTTCCGATCTCAGAAAATGGTGCTGGACCATTGGCCATAGTGAATCAGAATGAAATGCACCGAACCCTGCGGAACACAATTATTGTTTTATACTTTAATTGTCAATTTCACTATTTCAGGAAATAAAACTGATAAATAAAAAAACAGGACAAAAACAAGGTACAATACCAAAGTACCATGCGGTTGTGTGCATATGCGCAATGCAATATTTCCTATGTAACAAATGATTAGTAATAAAATCATCCAGAACGTCACTGGATGAAGAGAGGTGGAACAATGAGTTTTTACACAAATACTGCACTACTGTATGCATGTAATGATGTCAATACATGTGTAACATATACGTATAAATGGTAAATTGATATAAGAAAAGATAATGTTCAGACTCTTCTGAGCAACACCCAGTAACTGAATAGGACAATAAAGTTAAAGCCTCTGGAATTTATTAGTCACATTAATGCATAGAAATTTTACTTTGTACTCTACCCAACAGGAAAAGCATTTATGTTCCTTCAAGCTATCCCAACCCTGACCATTGCTATTTTCAAAACAAGACACCATAATCCTTCAGTGCAACCACGGGGTATTTTTCTCAATATGATGATTTCAAGCTGACTAAGTTAATTTACAAAAATTGTGGCCAATTAATATAATCAATTTGAAAAGCAATATTTGATGTTCACATTAGCAAACACGATTAGTATAGGTTCAGGGGAACTTGAGATAAAAAAAACTGGGGAGTTGTGAATTTGAGCTGAAAAGGTGAGTTATTTTCACGCGCAAGTCAAACTAGAGAAGAAAATGAAGATTAACGAGCTTCTCAATACACTCTACTAGTTCTCTAAGAGACACTACATAATTAAACTACTACTGTGCATCGCATCGCATCTTTTGATTTTACATGCACCAGATGCTCGACAAAATATCCAAATGAGAAAGAAAAAAATAACTCTTACGGGCACAAACGATGGCAATCAAAAGCAAAGGGGACTTACCAATGATGATAGGAGTAAAGGGTACTTACAGAGAATGAATGAATGAATGGGTAAAGCGGATAGAAAACGACGCCGCCGCCAAAGAAAGAGTGGAAGCGTCTGGGGTCGTTGTCTCTCTCTCTCACACACACATACACACGCAGCAGAGGGCGCAGAGTCTGTATGGGCTGCGCAAGAAAATGCAGAGGCCCGGTCTCAACTCTCAAATGACTCAAAACGGTGACGTGGCCTATTCACACCTAGACCTACTCATGAATTACCTGTTTCGTTAAAAAAATAAAATCCCATTGGTTGATGGGGGCAGAGTTAGTGTGATAAATTAATTGCATTATTAAATTTATAAAATTAATGTATTATTAAATTATTTTTATGATTAATTTATCGAACTATTTATACATTCAGTGACTAAAATTTAGTCATCTTTCATAAACTATATCATTCCTGATAGATGTTTCCGATCTTAAATCTTCAAGCCTCGTTACCGCGGCCGTTTTCGACCGTGACATACCTTCAAGACTTCCCTTCATATTAGTTGTTAGCCGACCAGCAGCATCCACGAATGCGCCGTTACAAGACAGTCATGATAATGGGATTAATTAGCAATAAAGAGGAGGGGGCGACCGTTAAAGTGATGGAGAGAAGAAGTTGCTTCAATAAGAATCCTAACGATAGAGTTAAGAAGATAAATTGCATTTTAATCTCAATTGAATACTCTTAATTAAGCTTCATAAATTCTCACTTAGTTACAAGAAAAAAAAAATTATCATTATCTCACACGCTTGTACTTTCAAGATGAATTTAGCTATTTCACCTTAATTTATTGACACTGCTTCTAACTTAGAATGCCTTTTATGCCATTGGTTTCGTGGCCTGCTTGTGACGCCAGTCTTTACTAATGCCCGAATCTCAATTTGTACCATTTTGGTTGGCTCTAATATGTTGCCGTTTGCTCACACATTCTGTCCTGCTTGTCATCCATGAGAGGTAATGTTCTGTATGGCAAACTATCTGTATATTCATAAATATGTTTCAAAAAAATAATTGCATTTTATCATTAATTTATTTTTCAATCTATTATTTTACATCATAATATTAATAAATTTAAATTTTGAGAATCATGATCCTAGAAAATAAAAATGAAAAAAATCTGATTGATCATAAAAAATCTTTAAAATATTTATATAAATTTATTGGAAATTAAAAGAATTATATAATATTTTTAACTAATATTTTAATTATTTGTCATATTAAATAATCTAATAAAAGTGATGTGATATTTTTATCACAATAAATCTTTCTTTAACTTGAAAAGGATAGATTTTCACCCCTCACATAAATGTTTTCATGAAAAAATCTAATTAAAAAAGTTTTTTAAAAAACATTATTGCCTCATAATGTTATTTTTTAAAAAGAGATATCAAAATTGAGAACGATATTTTTTTTATGCTCTACAAGTACTAGAGGTAAAAAATTTGTGTTCCCACTAAGTTTCGATAAGGTCCAATCAAGCTGTTTGGTCATCTTTTTTCAGTGGAATCTCTTATTTTGAAGTGAAGAAATGTACTTACAAAAAGGATTTGGACAAAGTAAGTTAGTGGTGCTATGAGATATTTATGTGTCTATATCTGGAATGAGTAAAATGTACTTGATGATATTTCCTCTTAGTCTATATATATACGTTCAATGTTGAGGTGGTTGCATCATCCTCAAAGTCACGTTGGTCAATCGTCCTCTATGTGTTGTGTCGAGTTTATAGGAGGTCATTGGAGTCCATCATGTGTCGAGTACGTGTCGATTTCGTGGGTCACTCGATATGTTGGGTTGTAGGAATCATCACGTGCTAAGTTTGTGTCAAGTTTATGGGAAATATAGTACATAAGCCCCCCAATCTTTGAATTAATGATGAATAATAGAGTTTCGTGAGGTCCCTAACTACGTGTGTTTTATGAGCTAGTGTCAAGTTTATGGGTTATACAGTACACAAGTCCCAAGGACTATTCTAATATTAAGAATGTAATTTGCAATATTTTTTTTAAAATTTGAAATAATAATTAATTTTATTGCTTAACACTGCTAAAAAATGTCACTATATAATTTGCTTTTATAAATTGTTTATGTATGCATCTACTATAGACCATAGATAGATATATGTCTTTAAATTATTTTATATGCAAATAATTGTGCATAAATTATTATGGGAATTAAAATGACCTTTTTTTTTATTTTTTACTTTATTTAATCTTTTTTCACATGCTAATGCTAACCACTTACATAAGCTCCACGTCAGCATCAATATGTCATATCAAAGTCAATATTTGACTTTAGATGATCACTGATAAATGATCAAAATTACTTATTTAAAAAATATGAGAACTAAATTTCTTTATTTGAAAATAAGGGGACAAAAATTATGATTTAGCCTATAATTTAAAATGAATTTATTATCTAGAACTCTTTAGAATGCCATGTGTAAACATTCCCTTTGAAAAAGATTTTCTTATGTATTATTATAAATGTTCTCATTTAATTAAAATGCTCCCTATATATAAATGGCATATTAGGTGAGAAAAAGTGTTATTAATGTGAGAGATGAGAGGGTTCAATAATAGTCATTAGATCCAATTTTATGGTTCAAATCAATTTCCTCACTAAAATTAGACTTTTTTCTCACTAGATATGACATGTGTGTGTGACACTGTCTCCCATACACACAATAATAACAACTTGTATAGAGAGTAAGAGTGATAGAAAGCAAAAAAAGGGTAACAATGACTTCCGATACTTGTTTTAGATGAGTTTTTTGCATCCCACCACCAAGTCTTTGGTTTCATCCTACATGGACTCCTCTTTGAGATTTTATCTTTCGTTCTCCTTCCATAATATGCACACAAACATGATCTTAAAACGAAGATTCCACCATTTCATATAAGATGCACAGAGTACCAGGATGTAAATATTTTTTATTTTTTATTTTTTTATGTTAAAAATTATGATTTTATTGAATGACAAGTTTCTTTAGTTTTAAATTCAGAAACGTGGAGAGGAAGTTAAGAAAGAAATCCTCACCCTACCCAAGATTCTTGGGAAACTTGCACCTCATCTTGACCCATTCATTTATTCCCCTTCTCAAATATCTCTAAGTTTTAGCAATGTAAATATCTAAATCTAAATTATTTTGAGTTTGTTTTGATTTCATGTAATGATTTTCACTCGAATTTTTAATATTAAATGCAACAAAGGAATGACGAGGTAGACCCAATGTTTGGTTTTGATGTTGAAGGAAAAGATTATCCTGAGTGATATTTACACAGATCTTTCGTTCACTTCTGTTGGAAATGACCATTTTCTCTGGGTTGAGATGAAGGATACAGTTCATAGCCATGCAATTCCTCTGGATTTTCTTGAAGGAAGCAAGTCTTATCATACCACATGTTTTCGAATAGAGTAACACATGTATGATCACAAAAGAAGCTTTGGAAGGTACGTACCTTCACAGACAGAGTTGCTGCTATTGGATACACAAAGGACAACCTACATATGATTTTTCAGTGACTCTGAATTGCTTCTCGGAGAGCATTTATTCTGGTGAAAAAAAAATGACACCCTTGAGCTCTGCATTGAGAACGACGAGACCATTAACACATTGAATCCTATGGTCTTCACTATGAGATATCCTTTGCTTCCTTCTTCCTTCTTTGGCCGGGTAAGCCTCTATGTGATTCCATTTTATTTTTATATATTTCTTAATTATGCTTTTTTTATAAATACATTCACTATAGTAGTTTTCTATAATTACATGTATTAATGTATAAAAATGCTAGATGCATACACTAGTCATTTTTCTTCTATTATGTGGGGATCTTTTTTGTAAATTTTGCATTAAATCTCCAAAAAAAACTTGTTTCCATTAGATTTTTTATTTGCGGGTGATTCATTCGTGAATAAAAAATTTCGTGTAAATTTAAAAATCCACAAAACAAAACTTCCTACAAAAAAAAACTGCAAAAAAACGTTCCTATAAATTTTAAAATTTTCTGCAAATTTAAAATTTAGTGGTAATTTCATACGGATTTGAAATCAAGAGGTAAGTTTCTTGAGAATTGATATTCATATCAAAATTCACAGGTAAATTTTCTTTGAATTTTTTTTTTAAATCTTATGAAATCTAAATCTACAAGAAATTTCGCAAAACCTTGAGATTTAAAATATAATAAAACATAATGTTTAAAGATATCAAAATATTCATCCAAATTTAAAGCTTGTTCTAGAAATTTTTATATTAATTTTATATTTAATTATAAAACACTAATAAATTTATATAAAATAAAGATGAACAATACTTTGTTTTGGTACAATAAGCAAAAGATAAAGAAACTAGCTAAAAGCTAAATCTAAAAGGAATAAATCCAAAATTGCAGAAGGAGGCACAACGAATTCCTCGGATAAAAATTGCAAGTGAGGTCCTAAGCCTGATATATTTATACTTGTTAAGATAAAGATGAATGCATAGCAGTAAATATACAATTTCTTAGTCAAGACTAAGAAAAATTGTTCTTAAAATCCAAATAATGTAACTATTTTTTTTATGCATAAATAATGTAACTATTTAGATCCCCAACAATTACATTTATAGATAATACATGGCCGTGATAAAGTATACAATTCCCAGTTTCTCTCTTTTCTTTTTCTTTTTTGAGTTTATAACCTTCCTTTGCCAAACAGTGGCACAATACTATCATATTCATGACATGGATGGCACCTTTACTCGATCAAAGCAGCAACATTTTACTAACCTGAAATTTAAAAATAAAATAAAAAAGTCCTGGAATCCAGTTTACTTAATCTTTTTACTAGGCTAATAGTGCTTAAGCAGTTCAGTACAGAGGGATGCAGTGTAATCACCGAGACAAATTAATATGATATATTTTTCAAATATGCAAGTATACAATGTATAAAACAATAGTACATGAGTCTTATAGTATTTGCATCACTGTGCTCAAAGATCTTGTGATAATTCCTGAAATACCTACCCAATGCTCAGCGATTTATTTTTTTTTAAAAAAGGAAGCAAGTTGAGACTTAGAAGAGTATATTACCAAGAAAGATGGTGGCAGACCTTATCTCAGTATACTCTCAGCAAATAAACGCACAACACAAAGGTAGTAGCAGGAGCAGAATCTGTCAAGCAGGCACATGGATAGCTTGGACCGGTAATAGAACGCTAATTAATTGTTTTCACAATATAAAAATTGGAGCACTTACTGTGGTCCGAGCAAAAAAACGCTAGTAGAAATGAATGCATTCTGCAGCATAGAACCAAAGTTAACTATTTTGAGAATACGAAAATTGGAGCAATTCAATTTGATAGATGGCAGAGTTATAGGAAAATAAAGTATAAAATTTACCTGAAAATGAAAAAGATGGGTCAACCAGGGAGAGGATAAGATATCTTGCAAAGCAAAAACACAAAACAACTAGAAGGAGGGGAAGCCTGTCTCTGCATTGGTTATCTCATTATTTGATATTTAGTAATAGTTTTATGACAAATTAATAGGATATTGATTAATAAATTAAAAATAATAATTTTTTTAATCAATTTGTTTTCTCCAAAGTCCAAACCACCCCTTGTGACCCAGTCATCATATGGGATGGATACACGAAAAAATTCATGAAAAACAAATTTGTGAAAATTAATAATAAAATTTCATGATTAGAATCCCTTCACGCACGGAAGATTTAAGAAAAATTAAAATAAGGTTTTGGCATAAAAGCCTTTTTCAATTGGAATTCTTAGACATCGCGAACAGATCCATTCGAAAAATATAAAAAAATAAAATAAAAACTGAACACCCTGATTGGCACATCGTCCACGAAAGCACGAAGAAATTGCACTAAATCATCCCACAAACCCGATCCAAAACCTCAGTGAAAAAATGGGCGTGCAGTGGTAATCAAGGGGAGCAAGATTTCCTTTCTAATGTTTGGTTCAAATTGTAGTTCCAAATTTTTTAATAAGAAAATTGTGAAACATTGTTGCATTGGCGTGGTGTTCAATAACAGTAAGGACTTGGGGTTCAAATTTTTCCTTCAATCAATCCCAGGGTCTATCCTTACATTTTATGGATTCGGACCAAAATAATAAAAACGTAATAACTTATAAGCTACTAAAAGAATTTATTTATCAAGAACTAAAACACATTTTTCAGTTAATAAAAAAATACTAATAAAAAAATTAAAAATTATAATAAAGGAATAAAAAAGTCTCTTTCTATCTAAGCAAGCATGTTGGACACAATGAATCAAAATAATATAAAGTGATACCCGTAGATGGTGGATCCTATTTGTCCCATTTCAATACATGTTCAATTGATGTATTATTTATTTTTCAAACAATGCATATTCAGTGTGTTCTTTATGTTACTCTTCGGTATTTAATTTTAAGTGACTCTTATGACTTTGTATAGCTCTTATGATTTTTGTAAATATGGGATACATTCATTATGTTGTTATTTTGCATAGAATGAAAAATATTTTTAGTAAATTTTCCTTAAGTTCTCATATCCATTAGGATGTTACTTTGCAGAGTAGAATAAGATTTATGAATTCTGAACAAGTGAACAATACAGATCCTTAACATGTTATTTTGCAATGACTGAATTTGCGTAGGGATTGCATGACTTGTTTTCTCTGCCCTGCCTTCACTGACTCTGTTTACCCTGTTTTGCTTCTTTTGTTTGGGTCGTTTCGTGGTAATATCTTTGAAAGCTCAAATTCACTTAAAAATCCCCCTGTTTCCACAACAATTATAGATAATGTACGATACAAAATTGAAATCGAGCACCAATTCGCACCTTGCAAGTTAAATTGTTCCCTCTTTTCTCTTTCTCAACAGCAGAAAACAACTTATGTATGAAGACCCTCAAAATGATATGGTAATATTGTTACTATCATCACATATAAAAAAATAAAATAAAATAAACAAAATGGTAAAGAACAAAGGTTAATTAAGATCACCTAATAGTAGCTATATATTAAGCTAAGGTATATGGTACAACTTGGATGGCTTCAAAGAATCAGTGTGGTTGAAATAGGTGAGAGTCCGAATCCACTTTTCTTGATTCTTCAACAAATGAACCGCAATAGTATCATTCCATAGCTCGTGGCTACACACAGAAGGTGGATCGGGAAAATTGTACATAGACCACTTAGCATTGAACCTATTGTTTCCACGGCGAGCCCAACGCATCCAATCTCCGAACACCTTATCCTCTGGGCCCTCCACGTGTTTCTTAGGAATATCAGAACCATGGATCCACTCCACTATGTCCCAGGACACCACAAACCCCATCCCAGACATGTAGTGCTTAAAAGGGTCCATGCTTCCACACGGTATCACGAAGCCATAGTATAAATCCTCCCTCGGCAACGGCCTCAACGACCTCACTAAACTGTTTACTCTCACGTAAGTGTCATCGTCCGCTTTCATCACGTAGTGGTAGGGAGGGTAAGGAACGATACCGCTTCTTGTTGTTTCGTTGTTGAATATCTCGGGCAGGCTCGAGAAGAACGTGGATGTCTTGCCCTTGTTCATGTTCTCGGTGCAGTTCAGGATCATGATGTCGTCGTATTGCATGATCTCCAGTGCCACGAGGACTTTTTGGTCTTCTTTTGTGAGGTTGCAGAACACGAACTTCACGTCCACTTTGGCACCCTCGATGATGGTTTGGGTGCCGTACACGAGGCGGAGGAAGTGTCGCCGTTGGTACTGGTCGGGGAGGGTCAGGACGGAGATGAGGATTCGGAGCTCGTCGTCTTCGGAGTTTGTGGGAAGAGATTCGTTTGAGAGGGCACAGCGACCGAACCTTAGTAGGCTGTTGAATCGGACTTCGTTTATTGAAGCCAACACGCAGAGGAAGACGATGAATGTGAAACAAGAGAGCATGAAACGCCCCCGGTTGGGCTTTGAGAACTTCACCGCCATTGTGCTAATCTTGGAAATGAAATGTGCTGTGGTGTAGGGAGGCTTGGTGATCATACTAATAAAATTTGTTAGTTTCTTAGAGGTAACGCATAGGTGAACATTTTCGTGCTACTGGGATTTCCCATTTTCCTTTTGACTTCTCCTCTTATAAAGTAGTAATTGTTTAGTAATACAAATTCATACGCCTTTTTTGTTTATTTTAAGAAGAAAAAACATTTGCGTTAGGTAACAGATGCAGATAGAACTTTAAAACGATTAACACAATGGGGTAAATTCTTCTTATACACATATGAGTCAAAATAATTTATTTATCATAACAATTTATATTTGGTTTTTCTCTTGTATAAAATTTTCTTGGAGTATCATTAATTACACACCGCCAGCAAGATTTGAACTAATTAATTGAAAAACAACCGTGTTCTTTCACTAAAAAAATATATAAGGAGAATGTGACGAGTTTGTTTACTTTTTTCAAGGAACTTGCAATTACGCAGGGGAAGGTTACAAGAGTAGGGATGTTTTGGTCTTTTGATAAATATCCCTAATATATGTCTAGTATTGAGCAACTTCAGTCAATAAATATTAATTAAATTGAACAGGGGCGTGAGAAGGGAACAATTGCGATGGTGGAGTTGTGCCTGAACGTTGGCCGCGTGCACTTTGTTGAGTCTCGTTTGCTTGCTATTGTGGTTTGGTCAACTTTTCGTAATTAGGCATATTTGCATGAACAAAGGTGGCTTCAGCATCATTCACGCCATACTTGATTATGATGCAAGTAACGCCATTGACTAGGAAACAATTCTTTAAGGTCCTCAGTTAAAATATTAGACACTGTGTTTATGCAATAAATTTTATATAATTAAAAGAAAGATAACAAGAGAAGATGAAAAAAAAATAATGGAGAGATAAATAGAAAAAAAATACAGTCATAAAGTGTTAATTGTATAATATCAACATCAACATTAACTTATATTTCACCCAAATTAATTAAGGTAAGTAATAGATAAATCGAAAATAAAATAAAGAAAGAATATAAATAAAAGTTTATACTAGAAGACACTGTTTTCTGCCAGCACCAGCTTTAGGTTTTGTTTCCCTCGTGCTAACCTGCGTGACATTCATGAAAATACCACTTTTTCTGCCTTAATAAACGATACTCTTTTTTTATGGTGGGGGATCCGTTACCCTGTTTGAACAATCGAGTAACTGATTGGATGCAGAGCAGGTTCCTTTGAGAATCAAAATGCATTACTCGTTTGCTTCATTAGATGAATGTTGCTTTCTACCAAAAATGTGCAGGCACGCCGCATAAAGAGGCAGAGGTAACCAGTAAAAACCAAGGGATATTATATCAGAAGAAAACAAACCAAGAATTTAGTCTAGGCAGAATTTTCAACAATTGGACATCCCCTGGAGGCCGGAGAAATTTTTAAAGCATTCAAATTTCAGCCAACAATCTAAGACAGATCAATCAATTCATAGTTTCATACCATAATTAATCACAGAGAATAAAACATCCCAGACAACATAAACAAAAAATGAGGGGTGGCCTTCATTGATTTCATTTTTTTTAACTCCCAAGAACTTTCAAAGTTACTTAGAGCAAGCAACAAATGAATGAAGGATAACTAAAACGTCTAAAAGGAAAATAAATGTAAGTATAATCATTCATACCTCAGCCCAAAGTAAAGTTACTCTGTCACTATCTACACCAGAAATAGGATAGTTGAAGGTGGATATTGGCACCTCCTCTAACATTTTCTTAATAATTTGTAAAGAAATGTATTAAACGAAAAAAAAATTATTTAATATTGTGTTTTTAAAAAATAAACAACGTTTAATAATTAAAAACAAACAAATTCAAGTAGCAAAGATTACAAATTATGTATGTAAAAAGAATAATTTCAAATTATTCGTACATATTAGGGAAGCAAGGAAAAGAACAAGAACTGTAAAGCAGCATTACTTCTTCGGGACAGGCTTGATAGTCCATCAAGCCCAACCCAATCATTAGAAGTCCACAAGTTCGAAGTGAAACGAAGAAAAATATAATCCTATATATGAAGCAAACACTAATACCATTCATAAAATGTTTAGTTGAGCTAAATTTAGTGAAATAATTATATTTTAAAAAATATTAAAAATTGAAAGCAACAAGTGATTATGTTTCAAAATAAGTTAAACCAAGTATATAATATACTAAACCAGTCAAAATAAAATAAGACTGGGTAAAGTGTATAAGTTTGAAAATCAAAACATATATTCAGGGTCTGGTTTTTTAAAAGTTAAATACAATTAATTTTATTAAAATTAAATTTAAATCATTAAACATAATTAACATATGTGTTTATATTATTAAATCTCAATTATAATTTACATTAAAAACGTGTATATATGTTTTTTAAAGTGTGAGAATTGATTTTACAGAAGTGTGAAGGGATACCAGCAGTGTAGTGTCATGGGACCCAAGGGACACCAAAAATTTTAGGCACATATATACTGTTACCAGAAATGTTAAAAGGTTTACTACGTGCTTCATAAATTATGAGGATTTCTAATACAGTGTAGCTGGCTAATTCGTCTAGATCATAAAAAAGAACGATGTAATAATTTACTCTCTCTTTTAGGGAGAACGATATAATTTACTATAAACAAGAGGTTATTGATTATTTACAGTCAAAATATTGCAATTAATCCAACAGTGATGTTTTTTGTACTTTGTATATTCATGTTTTTTGTCTGCTTTTAAATTTGAGATTACCCTCTATATATTTGTTTACAAAACAAATCACAGAATAAAACTAAAATTTATTTTATTTTTAAAAATAAACGTTTTGAAGTATTGCATTATGTTCATTTATATATGCAATAACTATTGTTTTCCTAGGAATTGGATACCTTTTCTTCAAAAAAAAAAAGATAAGAGATAAAATTTTATTAATCAAAAGAAAATCTCAAGCACAACTCGTGCCCATGCAAGTATCATTAACCTAGGAATTGGATACTAATTTTTGCTTTTGCTGTGCACTTGATTAATATTTCATCGTTAAGGTTTAAACTATACTATACTAGTATTTATAATAACATATTGATTCGATTTTTTTTTTTATCGAGCATAATGATTCGACCTTGAAGAAGGAATATTCTTTTCAAGAATGACAAATTTTATTATACAGTAGGGTGTAGCTGGGGACAATGAGAAAGAAACAAATACATGATAGCAAAGGAGCAGCTAACAAAAACAGCATATGCTCCCAGGCCCTTCTAAATATCGCTGGAAATCACACAAGATTAAAACAATACCAAAAATTCAAAACTTTACAAATGAAAAAAAAAAAAACCCTTAGCCTTCAAAATCAATCCAAAATCTTTTTTCACAAATATTGTACACGTTCTCTTGGCTATCATCATCGCAAACTGCAAAATGGAGATCCTTCCCTGGAAAAAAACACAAAGTCCTCCATTTCAAGATAAACAAAAAAACCTCAAGAATTAATCAGGGAGACACCAATTCAAGACTATTTTCGCTGCAATAACGTAGCTGCAGCGAGATTTGCCTCTCCATCTTAAGTTGCCGTCTGAAATTACTTATAAACATCTCTGCTCTTTTATCGATATCATCATCGGAGGGACAGCTTATGGTCCTCTGAAGGCTATGCGCTGGAGAAACCAAACTCTCCGAATCAGTTTCATCTGATGAAGCAGTGCACATCATCAACCCTGGTCGGTCGTTGGAACTAATCTGTCGTTTGCTCATAGAAACGCCGCGGAGAATGGTTGCAGCATGCCACGCGTGGCTGAGTACGGTGGCGCTTAATAGCAGCTTCACCTTCTTCACCGCCACCCTGAGGCGGTTCAATAGAGACGACTTTTTCTGCTTCTTCTCGTTGGTGCTCATAATGTTCGTTACAAGGGCAAATAATGATTTATGTTAACTTGTTATCGGTCGTAGGTGGTGGATATTTATAGAAAGTTGATAATGACGTGGAGTTTGAATTTTAAATTATTATAATTGAAGGAGAACATGGTGGATTGCAGGGGAAGGAAAAGGGTGCTGAAAATTTCGTGTACAAGTAGATTACCGTGTTTGCGAGTTGCGACACGTCGCTGCTACAGTTTGAAAACTTAGTCTAATTACCTCTATGTATGGTCAAACGTATGACTTTTTCTCACTTCTATTCAAGCTTTGCTTGTTGGTAGACCCAGTTACACCTTGGTTGCTATAGTGATCAACATTAAACAGGCAATTTCTAATGGGTTTAATGATTTATCTTTTGGATTTTTTTTCAAAAAATAATGAACATATTTTCATATGTCTTAATTCTTATGCATGTCACAGTTTTTATATACATATTCACAAGTTTTTCGTTATTTCAAATTATGCAGGTAGATTGCTGGATAGGCCAATAAGTATTGAACTAGGATCCATTTATATATATACTACATGAAATGTCTTGCAGAAAATAATATAAACGGTTGATTTTTATTTTTGAAAAGCCAAAATATTATTAATGTATAGAAACCAAACCCAAACACAAAAGGACAAACAACTGAAACAAGTCAATAGTATGCTGTAATTAGTACACTATTTTCAACACGAAATCCATAATTTACTATCATAATAATACTTAAAGCTTAGCTGTCAACAGAACGTGGTTACTTTGTGCCGGCCGACCAGAGCTTGTCCTATTCTTTTTTCTTTTTTTTTTAATGGTCCTATTCCTTCTCTTATGTTTTATTTCTGTTATACTCTATGATCTAATCTTCAAGTTGGATGAAAATAATAAAATAAAGCGAAATGAGATAAGGTAAAATAAAACAAATTATGCTAAATTATAATTTTGATTTTTCAAAATTTAAAATATATAGTTTTGATCCTTTTATTTATTTTTATCGTATTTTTATCTTTTTTTTATAAATATTTTGATCCAATTCCCAATTTTAAATATTTATATTTTAATTAATTAAATTACTACTTATGGTATATTATATAAATATGTTAGGTCTAGAGTTTAATTAGACAAAAACATAAGAAAAAAATTAAATATAAAATTAAGGATTAAAAAAATAAATTATGATTTTTTTAAAATATAAAAACTAAAATTATGGATAAAAAATAAAAATATTATAATTATAATTTAGTCAATAAATTATTATATCTAACCCTGTCGGGCCCTGTTGGGTCAATGTCGTCGGGGCCGAGCCCAACAGGGCCTATGTTTCTGTTGGATGGTTTTGTTGTTTAATAATTGTTACCTGGGCCAAGAAAGAGATTGCCATGTCCTGTGGATGTAGTAGCCTAATGTATGATTCCATTCCAGTGCTTTCACTTTAAATTTGGTATTAAGAAAACAATATTTTTACGTTAAAACTTAATTAATTGTGATGATTAGACATTTTACAAAAAAAACTTTTAGCTCTTTTCATTTTATTTAATAATTATAAGCATGTGATTTTTTTTTTAAGAAGGGATGTGATATGTTACTATACTTTAAGTTTAATGACTATGTATTTTTTAGTGTAATTTTTTTATTATGGCTAAAAATAAAAAATTATATATATCTGATATGAATTTTAAGATAATTATTATAAGATATACACAATGATTTATGACTAAATAATAAGGTAAAAATATATTTATATTGCTACTATATAATTTTTTTATACTTTTAATATTTTATATCAACATAAATATTGTCGCCACAAGAAAAATATTATTATTATTTTAATTGATTCACCCCGTCTAATTGTTATTATGAAAAATAATTATAAATGCTTAATTAAAAGTGTAGTTAGTGGAATGATAGTTCAGGAGTGTGTTATAAACACAATTTAATCATTTGTGAAAGGCTTTCTACCAATTTTTAACATTCTTACTATGAGATAAACTCTTTTGATTATAACATTAATTCCTAAAAAAAAAAAAAAACTTGGCACATGTGTAAACGAGGTGCTCTACCTAATCTAAGTTATAGTCTTTGTGCTTTTGATACATATTTTATCATAGTATATAGATAATTTATTGTCAATATGAAAACTACATGATCCAATCCCTTGAAGGAATATTGCATTGGTGTTGCTTCTAAGTTATACTACATTTATAATCAATTGATTTGATAGAGTTAAACAATTATAAAAGAATTTTGAAATAACACTTGTCTTGAATTATCTTGCAAATGTTGAAACTCTAAAAAAATCTCTCATTAGGTGTGAGATTGCTTAACACACTTCAAAAACACATTAGTCCAATATCGTGTGCACCTCTAATTAGGTGTATGAAGTTGATTTTTATAACAACAATTAAACCGGATAAACCAATTAAAAGGAAAAAAATAAAAACTTAATTGAAAATTTTGATAAAAATATGAAAATCCACAAAATAATTAAACCAAACTACAACAACCTAATTCCAACTCACTCCTAACTCAAACTAATTAAAACCCAAGCATAAGGTTTGCTCAAGTTTATATTGGACCTAAACTTAAAAAGTTTGCTTTATGGGTCGTTTGGTTGAGAGCAAATATGAGGGGAGGAGAGAAGATGAGGGAAGAGATGATAAAATAGATTTTTTGGGTGGTTTGATACAATAAAAAGAAAGGGAATAATTCAATTTTTCGTGGTGGAACCCATGCCAAATTTAATCATTTCTAGAATGCCCGGATTTGAAAGGAAGAATGCACCAAACATTCATTGTAAGCAACTTGTGTTGAGAAGAGAGAAAAACTCAGTTCAAAGATAAAATAGTATTTTTATAAATTATTACTTTTTTATTTATCAAATTAATTTAATTTAAATATTTTCTTTTCTATTTCATTTCAATCAAATCATTTTTATGTTTATCTTATTTCTTATCTATTTATTTTCTTTTTATCTTTTCACCTATTCTCTTTTATTCTCTTATTTTTTCTCCTCACAATCAAATGATGGGTTAGTAAATTACTAAATTACGATAATCTCAATTTTTTTTCTTACAAAATATTTCATCATTTTAAAATCTATCTATTTCTGTCTTTTTAGCAAATAAAGAATGATAGAGGTTGAACATTGTGGAAAGTGGTTGCATTGCATGTATTGATTGGACTAGTATGTTGCTTTCATCCCATGTTGATACATGGTAATGGAGACGCCACGCACAACAGTACCATTTATGTGATTAAGCTTGCGCGAGCGGTAGGTGACACTGCATTATGCTATTAATTAATTATCTATAGTTTTGTTCCCATTTCTAAACAGCGCGACACTGACATTTACCTGGATTTTTTTTCCAACATATACCTTTTATTAGCCTTTTATTTTTAATATATACTACTACTTAATTTTATTTTCTAAAGTACTCTAATTTTAAAGATTTGTGAGAAGTTGAGAGTTGATGGTTCATTTTTCACCGTGGTTTTAATTTTTTTAGTATTGTTTTTATTAGGAAAAAAAATTGCAATAGGAAGTTATGAGTACCCGACTTCTCAAGGTTTTTTTTAATTTTTTTTAGTTATTTTTTTAATTTTTTTAAATTTATTTATTTTAAAATAATTTGTTTGAATAACTAATTTTTTTTCTGATTTTTAAAAATTGATAATATTTTTGATTTAATAATTTATTTATATAAGAATACATTACATCATAAATAAAATACATAAAAAATAAAATTTGTTTAAGAAAAAATTAAAGATAAAGATATGTTTGAGCAATTTTTTTTATTATGTCTTTATTGTTGGTAGATTCCATAATTTTTTCTGATATTTTATTCAAGATGATTTTTTTAATAATTTTATTGGTTTAATAATTTTTAATAGTCTTAAAATAAACAAATAACAATATTAAAATAAATAAAATAGACAAAGTGATTAAAAAACACAATGAACATATCTCAATTATATTATATAATAAAATTAATATAAAGATATTTGTTTCAGTCTCCCATCTAACTCTCCTTCCAAGCTTTCTAACCCTATATATAATCTCACAATTTCACAACACATCACACACAACGAAACATCCTCATAATACAAATATCTATTCTTGACTCTCATAGTCTTCTCACTCACATCCCTAGAATACCACCCATGACACCACCTAAAAAAATATCAGTTATCATTTATCATCATAGTCAGATATTAGATAACCAGATTCACGAATCAAATTACTCATGTGCAAATCCAATATTTATATACGTGATTAAGTCTATTATGTTAACACAACTGGTTCGTAAAATTAACCAACGTCTCGGCAACTGAAATAGTTGTTTAGTTGCTATATTGTGTTCCTATTTCATTTCATCGTGGCTGCCTATAAATTTGTAAATGTCAAACTACGTGTCATCGATATTTACTTTGTAAAACATATTGCACATCTACTATAATTCTTTTGGTTTATTGCCACACGAATTAGTGTGGCAAGAATATGAAGAAGATTAGTGGAATCCTGATTCAACGAAACGAAAAGGAGGAGTGCAAATGGTTGTCTAATTTTAAATCACATTCCCACTAAAGTGAACGAAAAAATTGAACGAAATACTAGAAAATAATGTGGAATATATCAACAATAAAATCATAACAAACAAATTTGTCCTAACATACTTTCATCTTCTATTTTTTTTTAAACAAATATTATTCTTTATGTATTTTATTTATGATATAATGTATTATGGCATAAAAAATTTATTAAACCAAAAATGTTATCAATTTTTAAAAAATAGCAAAATTTTCATTATTCAAACAAATTATTTTTAGGTAAAAAATTAAAACATTTTTTACTAAAAAACAAAAATTAACGTTGAGAAGTTGGGTAGCGAGCTCCCCACTTCTTATTGCATTTTTTTATTAAAAAAATACTAAAAAAAGAAAAATTCAAAACAATGGTTAGAAGTGGGTTTATTAATTCCAAACTTCTTACTAATATTCAAAACTAGAGTAGTTTGAGAAATAAAATTACAAGTAATGTATGTTGGAAATAAAAGGCTAATAAGGAATATATGTTAGGAAAAAAACCATTCACGTCTTATAAAAGATTTTGGCTTAAATACGAATTTATTCTTTATTAATAAATGAATTTAAGCTTTATAAATTTATGATTTTTTTTTGTTCTAATATTATTTTTTAATTTTAAAATTCTATAGTTATATATATATATATATATATATATATATATATATTTTTATTATTTAATTTTAGTCTATGTAGTCTGTAAAATATGAATTTATAAAGACTAAAAATAAAAAATAAAAAATAAAAAATAAAATATTAAAATCACTAAATTTAAATAAGCTAGCCCATACTCCAAACATTTCTCATAGAAAATTAAAGTTTTAAGGGCCAGCATAATTCAAAGCTAGTCGGATTCGATTTCCTTGTCAATCTAGTTAGTGGCAAAACTTAGAATAAACGTGATAATTACTAAATTTTATGTCAATTACTTTTATTATATGAGTATAAATTACATAATTTAATAAATTTCATGAAAAGCTCACGTGATAATTAAATAATAGAAAATAATGTATTTAAACTTTTGTTCAAAGATTAAAAACTGAAATTTTTTAAAATTTAGAGATCTTGACTAGTTAAACAAAAAATTTAGGAACTAAAAATTTTAATGAAAAAAGTTGAGGAATCTTGATTAATCAAATAGAAGTTTAAGAATTAAAAATTAAATTTCAAAAAAATTCAAGGAACTAAAATCTTAATCGAAAATATTAATGAATGTGCTATTAATTTTTTTGTTATTTTCAAAGTTTCTTCTCCTTTTTTATCCTAATTTTTTCATCAGTGCAATGATACAAACAAAAGCTTTTTTTATTTATTTAAATCGGTGTACAGATAAAGTACAGGTTGCAACTTGGTATAAACTTATGAAGAAAATCTTTACCATAAATTGTACATTTCATTAATAGATGAAAATCTTAATGAAGTCCTAAATTATAATCATAGGCATTGTTTTTGCTCTTTTTCAAGGTGGAGGACAATTAAGAAAGATAATAATTGAATTTTTTTAGATCACATATATTTTTTATTAAAAATAATCATATTCGATCTGAATAAAATCAGGATGAACTTCAAAACCTTTTTTTATAATATTTAATACACTTATACACACTCAAACTCAAGACATGAAAAGATCATCATTTGATAATATGTTAAGATTAACATAAACTATAAAGTATTAGAAGTGTGAAAGATACAGAGAGAAAAAGATAGTAATGAAGAGTTTCTTATTAATGTCAAACATAAATAGTCATAAAAAAGTACATCAAAATAAATTTTACTAATCAATATTATTAGTATATTAATTAAAAATTATTTATTGTGTAAATCATATGTAAAAATTTTAAAAAATTATAAAAATCACAATTTTACTTATTTAAATAAAATTATTTCTCCTTCAATTTTCTTAAAAATATCCTAACTAAGCATACTGATTATCATTTATCCATCAGAAATTATGGACAACCACAATTAAATGCTCCATTGATAACAAAATGAAGTTAAGTTGTTGGTTTCATTTTTTACACGTTTGAGAATATCTCACACAAATATAAACATAAAAATAATTAAATGGTATAAGAAATAAAAAAATAATAAATGCAAATCAACTCTATTTGTACTACCGGGTCCACCATACTACCCCATCCTTTGCTGCATTTACATACCCAACTGATCCAAATCTGCAACAAAATAGGAAAGGCATCGTCACGCAAGAAACTACAATTGAATTCAAGATACGTAACATGTCAACAACTTCCCCACCTTCTTTTCCTCGATCTCCCACGAGACCCTCACCTTCACCCCCTCATCTTTCACTCCAACACACCTTCTCCACCACCCCAACCCAACAACATAGCAACAACAACCAAAACCCCTTAATGGAAGAGCAACAATCTACACAGCCTCACCACGACTTCATTTTCCGTTCTAAACTCCCCGACATTAACATCCCAACGCACCTCCCTCTCCACACTTACCTTTTCCAAAACCTCTCACAATTCAAAGACCTTCCATGCCTCATCAATGGCGCCACCGGCGAGACTTTCACCTACGCTGCCGTCGAACTCACTGCCCGCAAAGTCGCCTCCGGTTTCAACAAACTCGGCATCCTAAAAGGCGACGTCATTCTCCTTCTCCTCCAGAACTGCCCCCAATTTGTCTTCGCATTCCTGGGCGCCTCCTACCGCGGTGCCACCGTCACCACCGCAAACCCCTTCTACACGCCGGCGGAGGTAGCGAAACAAGCCACAGCGTCCAACTCCAAACTCATCATAACGCAAGCATCTTACGTGGATAAAGTCAAGGATTTCGCGAGAGAAAACGACGTCAAAGTGATGTGCATTGACTCGGCGCCGGAAGGATACCTTCACTTCTCGGATTTAACGGAGGCCGACGAGGGAGATATTCCCGCCGTTAAAATATCTCAAGATGACGTGGTTGCACTGCCGTACTCGTCTGGCACGACGGGGCTTCCGAAGGGAGTGATGCTAACGCACAAGGG
This sequence comes from Glycine latifolia, assembly GCA_013407115.1. Lineage (NCBI taxonomy): Eukaryota > Viridiplantae > Streptophyta > Magnoliopsida > Fabales > Fabaceae > Glycine > Glycine latifolia. The sequence goes on from CM023957.1 coordinate 5,499,243, forward strand.
ACTCGTTACGAGCGTGGCGCAACAGGTTGACGGGGAGAACCCTAATTTGTACTTTCGCAGCGACGATGTGGTGGTGTGTGTTCTGCCACTTTTCCACATTTATGCGCTCAACTCTGTTTTGCTGTGTTCGCTTCGAGTTGGGGCTGCCGTTTTGATCGTGCCGAAGTTTGAGATAGTTGCGTTGCTGGAGTTGGTGCAGAAACACAAGGTGAGCGTCGCGCCGTTTGTGCCGCCAATTGTTTTGGCCATTGCTAAGAGTCCTGATGTGGAGCGATACGACGTGTCGTCGATTCGGATGATCGTGTCTGGCGCGGCACCCATGGGAAAGGAACTTGAGGATTCTGTGAGCGCTAAGCTTCCCAACGCCACACTTGGACAGGTAATTATACTATTATGATTCAAACGGAGAAGACATGGGGTCTGTTTAGTAAGTTTTCCTTGGAAGCATTTTTGGAAAAAATGATTTTTTTATAAGTTAAAATAAGTTTTATATTAATTAATTTATAGATTTTATTTTATTTAAAAACTGATATTAGAATTTTTATAAATTAACTAATAATTAGTTAATGAAAAAATTATTTTAATCTATTATTTTTTTTTCAATATGTTAAAAGTATTTCTAGAAAAAATTTATTCAAACCGACTCTTGTCTTTGCGTTTTGACTTTTGAGGCAGTTCTTTCTAGTTTTGGTGCATACTTCACACTCACGTGGTTTTTTCACCGTGCGTGCGTGACACTTGGATAGTACAAAACCAGCTAACAAAGGATACATTAAATCCTAGTCAGGTTTAGTTTTGACTTTTGAGTCAGGGCCCTGATAGCTAAGCCAGGATTCAAAAGTGCACATGTTAACAATTTCTTCCTGAAAGAAAGTATTTATTGACGTCAAAAAGAAGGAAAAAGAAAATATTTTATTGCACCTAAAAGTATAAAAGTTGTTTAATACTCCACATCTTTTTATATCATTAAGCAATTAGATATCTTTAGTAGAGTGTATTAAATATATTTTAAGTAATGCTTCAGTAACACGTTTTAAAGACTCTATTAAGATTTTTAAATAATCACAAAATACATTTTTATCCATCAGAATATAATACAGTATTTTAATATTTTAAAAATAAGTATTAAATTTTTTTATTTCTGATTCAAAAATGCTTTCAATAAAAAATTGTTGTTTTTTATTTTTAACTAATACTAAAAATAGTCATTAGCATTTATTTTTATTTTAATCTACTACAAAAATGAGAGACACTCCTACCTCATTAATACTTTAATATAATGAATAATTTATTTCTTTTAATATACTTGTATTTTAAAAGTACTACGTCATTATTAGGATGTCATTAGGGTATATGTTCAACAAAAGAGCATCAACAATAACAATAGTTGATATGATACTTTATGTTTCTTAATAATTTAATTCTTAATCAAATAATTTAGAAATTTAATTTTAACTTTACATATGAAATAAATTATGTTATAAGATAAGTATTTATTTTTATATACTCATGCTATTCATTAAAGATTAGTCAAGAATTTTCGACGATAAATATTTTGTAGCACGGTAAGTAAAAAAATCTTAATGAAAAAAAAATCGCGGTATGAATGAATAATTTCCAAGAGAAATGCAACATAATTTAATATGCTCCATCCAGGCTCCAGCTCCCTTTTGGGCATAACTATTCTTTTTCTAGTTTTAACTAAAATTCCAAAAGAGAAAAATGAATAATGTCATAATTGTATGAACAGCACTATACATGAATAAATTCGTTCGGCGCATTTTTCGTAAAATCCTTCTCGCATTCATGAGGAGCAGCAATACGAAAGAAATTAACCTCAGTAGGACAATAACAGAGAATGAAAGAAGCATAAGAAATGTAAACATTGCGACGCTTTAGCGTGCATGATTGTATTTGACTATTTGTACGATACATGCTGCAGGGTTATGGGATGACAGAGGCAGGACCAGTGCTATCAATGTGCTTAGCGTTTGCGAAGGAGCCAATGCAGGCGAAATCAGGTGCCTGCGGGACCGTCGTAAGAAATGCGGAGATGAAAATTATTGACCCTGATACTGGCGCTTCGCTTCATAGGAATCAAGCTGGTGAGATTTGCATTAGAGGCAACCAGATCATGAAAGGTAAACTTTTTCTCTCTTTCCATAACCGATAGAAAATAAATACTCAATTAGGTGTATAGCACAAATTTTATATGATATTTTTTGTTTTCTTCACGCAATTATTTAATTACTACACGTACGTACCATGCAGGTGGTTGCAGTATTTGATTGTCTAATTTCTTGCTAAAGTCAGTCTTTGTCACATGTTTCCCATGATCTATCATCTTATAAACTGTTAATGTTAAACTACTATTTCTTCTATATTTGATTTGTTTCCCACGGAACACTACAAAGTTGTCTTCATTGCTGGTAGGTAGGTTAGCCATATTGAGTTCCTTGGAATTATTATAAATTGAAAAAACATTGTCGTGATTTTTTTTAAATGAACCAAAAATAAAAAAGAAAAGTAAAAACATATTTGTTAATGAATTACATTAATTCTTAACTTTAATTTTAGGAATTGATATAATTTAAACTAAATCAAAGTTATACGCATATATATAAATTTGTGGTGTTTTTAACCAAATTTTGTTTTATATAGATACAGATATATATAACAAGCTAGTTATTTCAAAGACTATAACAAATGCATAAGTGGTACTTACTTAAGACATGTTTGGTTAGGTTACCTAAATGATCAAGAGGCCACAGAAAGAACTATAGACAAAGGTGGATGGTTGCACACAGGTGATATTGGATACATAGATGATAATGATGAGCTCTTCATCGTTGACCGGTTAAAGGAGTTGATTAAATATAAAGGATTTCAAGTGGCTCCAGCTGAGCTCGAAGCCATGCTAGTTGCTCATCCTAACATCTCTGATGCTGCCATTGTATCGTAAGTTCTATAGTTAGCATATAAATTTATTTTGATACTCTCTTATTCATTTTCTCTTCAAATATAGATTTTAATGATCACGTTGATTTCAGCATGAAGGATGAAGTTGCAGGAGAGGTTCCCGTTGCATTTGTTGTACGATCAAATGGTTCTAAGATTTCTGAGGATGAAATAAAGCAATACATCTCAAAGCAGGTAATTATTTTTGTTGGCTTTCAACATTAGTTACAATATATGTGGCATCTTGTATTTTAGTTATACTGTGTGCTACGAAAATTTATTTTTGTGACAGGTTGTATTTTACAAAAGAATTAGTAGAGTTTTCTTTGTGGGCTCAATTCCAAAGGCACCCTCTGGAAAGATCTTGCGAAAAGACCTCAGGGCCAGGCTTGCAACCGATCTTTCTATTTTTAGGCTTTAATTTAAATGTTTTATTATAAGGTCACCCACCTTCAGTGTAAAGTGTAAATATGAGGGCCCAACTAAGTCATCATTTTTGTACTAAATGGTCCCGCTAAACAGGAGCGAAAAGACATTTAATACTAATAATGTGTTTTTTGAATTGAAAGTCCCAAAAATCCTGCTTTTGTTGTATTGTTTTATTCTTTTGTTTCAAATCCAAATGTTCAAATGAAGCATATATAGAACTTCCATGAAATATTTCTATGTAAATTCGTATAAAGTAGAAGTTATTAAACCACGAGAACAAAGTTCATCCAAGTTTTTTGAGTTAAAATATTAAAAAATACATTAAACCAATTTAATATATATATATATATAAAGAGTAATTACATCGACATAACTTTAATAATTATTATATCATTTTATAACTTTCAATAGGATAATATTTTCTAAAAACTTTCAATTTGATTGAAAATTATTTTTACATAAATCATATATGTAAAATTTTGTATTAATCTAAAATTATTTATTTTTTTCTTATAAATTAAAATCAACATAATATAAACATTTCAAAATATCTTAAAATATAGATAATTTGATTACTTTCTTGTTGTTGTTCAATTTTGTTAAAATTTGACACAAATAATTTTAGTAATATGTATATATATTTTAACGGTTGAATCAATAATATAATTACATTCTATATTAAATTATAAAAATAATGTAATAATTGTTAACCTTACATAGATATAATTTGGTTTTCCTTTATATATATTGAAAGGGAGGGAGGAGAGAGAGATTAGAAAGGTCTCTCATCTATCTTTTTAGTAAGATGAGTGAATGAGTGATTAACTTGTGCCTTTTGTTGAAATTTCAAAAAATTTCTTAGAAGTTCTGGAACATGTTGTTGTACATGCATCCACAATAATATGATAGAAACTTCGCAACAAGTAGGTTGAAATTCATTTAGGAGCCATGAGATATTGTCATGATCATGGGCTTAACATTACAAATAATGAGCTTGCTATATGTTGACTTTATTGTGTAAAGCAACAACGGGGAAGGTTAGCCAATATTATTAATATTGTGCTGGTAAATATGGTTACTGGTGTTATAGATTAATCATTTAAATATATTTTTAATCTCTAAAAATAGAATCTTTATTATTTTTGTTTATTTTAATTCCAGTAAAATTTAATATTTTTTGTTTTAATTCTTTTATGTAATAGTTTTAATTGATGATATAATAATAATGTTGACAGTTAAATAATATGTTACATTATTAACGAGTTTGATCATATATTTATATGTAATTTTGTGATTTTTAAAATCTTTTCCAAGCCCAAAAACGTTGTTTATAGGTGCAACTAGACATAGCCCAACGTATCTTATTTCGACGTCAAAGTGATGTGCATTGACCCGGCACCGAAATGATACCTTCACTTCTTAGAGTTAACGAAAGCCAAAGAGGGAGACGTTCCCGCCCTTAAAATCTCCCGACAACGTCGTTGAGCTACCGTATTCGTCAGGCACGACAGGACTTCCGAAGGGAGTGATGCTAACGCACAAGGGACTAGTTACAAGCATGGCACAACAGGTTGACAGAGAGAACCCTAATTTGTATTTTCGCAGCGACGACGTGGTCGTGTGCTTGCTCCCACTTTTCCACATTTATGCTCTCAACTCTGTTTTGCTGTGTTCCCTTCGAGTTGGGGCTACCGTTTTGATCATGCACAAGTTTGAGATCGTTAATTACGTTGCTGGAGTTAGTGCAGAAACACAAGGTGAGCGTCGCACCGTTTGTGCCTCCCATCGTTTTGGCCATTGCAAATAGTCCCGATATGGAGCCATACGACTTGTCGTCGATTCCGATGATTATGTGAACTCCGACAGGTGATTACTAGTCAAACCATCCCATGAACAAATACTTGATTACTTCCTCAATACAAGAAGAAAAAATAAGTATAATAAATTTAAATATAAATATATTTATGATCTTACTAATAAGTCTTCTTATAATATTGATTAAGAAATGAAAATAAAAAACTATTTATCATAAAAATTATAAGAGAACTAGCGTAAAAAGTCTTTCATTTAATTACAAATTGTTTTCAAGGATTTTTTATTCTGATATCAAGTTTAGTAAATAATATTTTAGAAAATATTATTATTTTTAATTAAGATTATAAAATCAGATGATATTAATTATTTTTACTTATATCTGGTAAAAAAAGTATTATATAAAAAAACTCTAAAAACAAGTGTTATTTTTATTTTTAATGTAATATTAATTATTATTTTTCGTTTATATCCTTAATAAAATTAATGGTGGGAACAAAAATAAAAAGTGAATTAATAATTAATTTAGTTTGACTTCATCGAATTTACAAATCACAAATCCAATACTATAGCTAATCACCATAAAATGTTGATCGGTTTGGTTCATATTAACTACTACATTTGACTAAGCTAAAAATCTTAACCAATTTAATTACTTGAATTTATATTCGTTAGTTGATCGGGTTCGTCAAACTGATAAACACCACTGAGCCATTTCGCCGACTTGGTGGGTATTAATTTATCACCACTTTTGTTAATTGCTATTCTTAGGATATTAATTAAAAGATTAGAAAAAATATTTAGTGTGAAAAATTAAAAATAAATGCAAAAAAATAATCATATATTAACAATACAATTTTATACATTTTAATAAAAAAATTATCTTTTTTTAGTTAGTTGACTTAAGTTATATTTGACAAAATTATCTTAAAAGTTAATTTATTAAATTAAAAATGTTCGATAAAATTAATTGTTAAAGTAGTAAAAAATATAAAATAAAAAATTAATTTATTTTTAAAAAAGTAGGAAAAAATGATTAAATATCGATGATAAAAATGAAAGAAAATATAATAATTTAAAGTTTAAAAAATATTAATTACATCAAATAGAATTACTAAAAAAATATTTATCCAATAATTAAATAAAATTTTCAAGTAATAAAAAAAAACTAAAAACTAATTTAAACATGTTACCGAACATATACTTGGTTCTTTTGCAAGTTTCACAACACCTCAGTTTATGTCATTTTGATGCAGGACATGCCGGTTTTGGCACTGTATGCGCACGACAACTGGATTGTATTCCGGAACCAGCAAACAGCCAAACACAAGAGGAGACATTACTTCCCACAAGGGGAAATAAGTATTAGAAAAAATTATTTCGAATTTAAAATGCTTTTAATCAAAATTATCTATGTTTTCTATTTTTTTTTAATTTTAATTTTAAAGTATTTGTTAAGATTTATATGTTTATCTTAATAAAAGGTACCGCTTTACGAATAAATAATTTCAGAGAGAAACGCAGAAAATCTTGATTTATGCAGGCTCCGGCTCCATTTTGGACGCAGCTATACTTTCTTAACTAAAAATGCAAAAGAGAAAAAGGAAAAATGTTTGAATTGTATGAAGTATGAACACCAGAAGCACCAATAATGTAGGTCCGCGAGGGGTAAAAAATAGTGTATTTGATTTAATGTTAAAGAATTGATTATGAATTTAAAATTGATTTTAAATTAAATTTTATATATTTGATTTTATTTGAAAAATATTTTAAAATTGATTTTAAGTCTAAAATCGGGCTTTTTCATCATAAAGGGGTAAAAAAAATTATTACCAAATGCGGGTAATTAGAAATATTACCGAATAAGATAAGTTATAATATATGTTATAATTTCTAATTCAAAAGTCATAATAGATGTTATAACCTATAAATTTAAGACTTTAGTATATTTATTTATTTTGCTTCTACACTTCGAACTGATATTTAAAATTCTGTTTTTTAAAAAAATTGAACTAAAGTTATAAATATATTTATGACTTTAAAGTCATTTTTTTAAAGGATTATGATTTTAAAATAGTAAATCTAATATTTTTTTTTATATTTTGTTGGGTACGACTTTTAAGTCATTCACCCATTTTTTATTTTATTTTTGGTTAAATTTTTGTTATAGGAGTTTTTGTTCTGATTTTTTTCATTTTTTTTAATTTGTTTAAGTATTTATTAAAAGTATAAAAAATAACTTAATTTTTTAATATAAAAATGTAACTAATTTAAATGTTTGTAATTTGTTTTAATAATTTTATGTATGTTTTATATCATTGTATTAAAAAATTTAGTAAATTAGGTTTTAATTGCTTTTGTTTATATTTAATATTTTAATTAATTTTCTATACTTTTTTTAGTAATTTTATAATTTTTAATACTTTTTTTACTAAACCAGCTAATTATTTATTACTTTGAACTACAAAATTTTAATTAAATAAAACTGTAATTATTATAATTACTAAAAGCTGGTTTTATAATAAATTTAAGTTTTTGTGTGCCACCTAACACGACTTTAAAGTCGTGTTATGCCATGCATTATTGTAATTATTTATTATATTAGTTGCTTAATAAATTGTATATAATGATGCATGTGGTGAATAAAATTGCGTAAATGAAGTGGTGCAGGTGGTGAATGAAATACGGAAAATGCGTAGCAATTGCGTAAATGAAGTGCAGGTGGTGGTGCAGTTTTAGTTTAATAGGTGAGTCTAAATAAATTATAGAAAATTCTAAAATATAAACAAAAGCAATTAAAACCTAATTTACTAAAATTTTTAATACAATTATATAAAACATACATACCAATTATTAAAACAAATTAAAATTATTTAAATTAGTTGCACTTTTATATAAAAAAATAATTTATTTTTTTATACTTTTAATAAATACTTAAACGAATTTTTAAAAAAAATTAAAAAATTAAAAAATTAAAATAACAACTCCTATAACAAAAATTTAACCAAAAATAAAATAAAAATTTGTGAACGACTTAGAAGTCGTAACCAGCAAAATATGTAAAAAAATAATATAGGGTTTACAATTTTAAAATTGTAATCCTTTAAAAAGTAAAAAAAAAAGACTTTAAAGTCCTAAATATATTTAGGACTTTCGTTCAATTAAAAAAAAAGCAACTTCAAAGTTGTAAAAACAAAATAAATAAATATATTGAAGTCATAAATTTATTTATCAATTAAAAAAAATAAAAAAAATAAAGATTATAACACTTGTTAAGACTTCTGAATTAAAAGGTGATGTTACAATTTATCTCAATTCGATCATATTTTTAAATATTACCTCTATTTAATAATAATTTTTTTACCTCTTTTTGATCAAAAAGTCCTAAAATTGTGTATAAATTAAGATAATTTAAGTTAACTTTTATGTTAGGTAAAAAAAATTATACTAAATTTTATTTCTAAATTAATTTTTAATAAAATATTTAAATATAAATTACATCACTTTAAAAATAATTATTAGTTGTATCAGTGCTTATCTAAACAAACACCAACAGATTGCATGGTACATGCAAGTAGGCTTACTGGATGACAGAGGCAGGACCAGTGCTGTCAATGTGCCTAGTGTTTGCGAAGGAGGCAATGCAGGTCAGGTGCGTGTGGCACCGACGTGAGAAATGCGGAGATGAAAATCATTGACTCTGATACTACCAGTCTACCACTTCGCTTCATAGGAATCGAGCCGGTGAGATTCGTATAAGAGGCAACCAGATCATGATAGGTACTCTAAACTTATTTGTCATTCCACATCAACAATAGAAAATAAGTAGTTTACACTCCTTGTATTTTTTTAAAAATTTTATATGATATTTTTGTTACGAAAGATTCTATATATTTGTGGTAGGTTGTGTTTTACAAAAGAATTAGTAGGGTATTCTGTGTGGGCTCAATTCCTAAAGCACCCTCCGGAAAGATCTCGCGCAAAGACCTCAGGACAAGGCTAGTGGCTAGGCTTCCCGTCTAGGCTAATTAAATGTTCTATCACAAGTCCATTTTTGTGGCAGGTTGTTCGTTGTGAATATGGGGCCAACCCAATTGAGTCACTTTTGTCCTCGATGTAATTTAGTGTCCCAGTAAGCAGGAGAAAAAGGGCATTTAGTATCAATAATTTCTTTAGTTGATTCTTGAAAGACCCGAAATCCTGCTTTGTTGTATTATTTTATTGTTTAAAACCCTAATGTTCAAATGATGCATAGAAGAACTTCAATGGAATAAATCGATGTTAATTTGTGTAAAACAACTTATTACTTGATGAGAACAAAGCTCATTCATGTTGTTTGAGTTAATTAAAATATAAAAAGCATATATGATGACCAAATTAAGTTATATATAAAAAAGATTGAAAAGGTTAATCATCTATTGTTTAGTAAAATAAGTGATTAAGTTATGCCTGTTGTTTAAATTACAAAAATGAAAGCTTGAATATTCTTAATTAACATTTTAAATTCAAGTATTATAAATAGAATAAAAATAGGAGGTATAAGGTTAATTTGATAGTTAAGAGAAAAAGAAAGGAGAGAGATCTTAACTTCAAATTATTCTTATTAATAAAAATTAACAAATTAATAATTAACAATGAGCTTTCAAAAGTAAATAAATAAAATAAAAGTTTGAATTGCATTGTGGATAAGTTGGTAATATATAATTACTTTTGAAAGTGAATTTTTATTTCTTGAGCTTTTATTGTCCTCAATAAACTCTCTAAGTCAACTAATAAACATGTTTCTATCTTTTTGTTACATTTTTATGACTTGAACGACATATGTCTTTTTCTTTCTCCCTCCAATTATGTGTTTCTCACCAGCTTATAATATAAATATTAATCAATAAAAAATTTATTTATGAAACTTTATAAATTTATTTATACGATTTTTATCTTCAAGGAAATATAATTTCAAAAGATTTCAAAGTAAAATTAACTTATTATTTATTTAGTTTTAAAAAACAATAAGTAATTGTATAAATTTATTATTCAATTACTATAATAATAACATACTTTAACAATTTTACATAATTCGGAACATACTATTATATTAAATAGTTCAAGAAAAATTAAATATAATGTCGATAAAATCACAATATGTTTTTATTATTATGATTATATATGCTAATATAAATTAAAAACACAAATTTAAATATATAAAAGACATTAAAAATTAATACAATGTAAATATTTGAAGAAGTTTTATCACGAAAATGGTGTTGAACGTGATTGTCAATTATGGTTTCTATCATATTTTTAAAATAATTTAATTTAAGATATTATTTAGTAAAAAAATTGAAGTTATTTTCTACTAAAAACAGTTTAATAAATTATTTCGAATATATTTATTATATATTAATGTAAAAAATATAATTATATGTATAATATCATTTTATGATAATTATATAAAGATAGTAATAATAATAAATAAATAATACTATATAATATATAAACTATAAAAAAAACATGCAAATAAAAAGAAAGAGAAGATGGAAAAAGGAGGAAAATTATAAGAGGAAAAACATAAATAGAAAAGAAGAAAGAGAGAAAATGTTTTGCGAGTAAAAAATAAAGATATTTCTGCAATTGATAAAGGTAAATAATGATAAAAAAAAGATTATAATTATATTTTTGTTGACTTTATATATATAATATAAATAATAGTTGAGACACATCACATCATCTTATGAAAAGAACAAGAACCTTTTCTAGAGTTACAACCTTTCATTTTTAAAATCTCTACATTTCCTAAGAAGAGGAAGAACTATAAGTAATGTAATAGATAACAACTCCTCCCTCCCAGTCCCTAGCTATCTCTCCCATCTTTGACTGGCCAGCAACCAAAATGAAAAAGCAACAAGCTCAACACGACTTCATCTTCCATTCCAAACTACCCGACATTTACATCCCATCGCACCTTCCTCTCCACACCTACATTTTCCAAAACCTTTCCCAATTCAAACACCGTCCCTGCCTCATCAACGGGACCACCGGCGAGACCTTCTCCTACGCCGCCATCCAACTCACAGCCCGCAAAGTCGCCTCCGGTCTCAACAAACTCGGCATCCAAAAAGGCGATGTCATCCTCCTCCTCCTCCAGAACTGCCCCCAATTCGTCTTCGCATTCCTCGGCGCCTCCTACCGCGGCGCCACGGTCACCACCGCAAATCCCTTCTACACTCCGGCGGAGGTGACCAAACAAGCTACAGCGTCCAACTCCAAACTCATCATTACGCAAGCTTCCTTCGTGGACAAAGTCAAGGATTTCGCGAGAGAAAACGACGTCAAAGTGATGTGCATTGACTCGGCGCCGGAAGGATACCTTCACTTCTCGGAGTTAACGGAAGCCAACGAGGGAGACATTCCCGCAGTTAAAATATCCCCAGACGACGTGGTTGCGCTGCCTTATTCATCTGGCACGACGGGGCTTCCGAAGGGAGTGATGCTAACGCACAAGGGACTCGTTACGAGCGTGGCTCAACAGGTTGACGGAGAGAACCCTAATTTGTATTTTCGGAGCAGCGATGTGGTTTTGTGCGTGCTTCCGCTTTTCCACATTTATGCTCTCAACTCTGTTTTGCTGTGTTCCCTTCGAGTTGGGGCTTCCGTTTTGATCGTGCCGAAATTTGAGGTCATTACGTTGCTGGAGTTGGTCCAGAAACACAAGGTGAGCATCGCGCCGTTTGTGCCGCCAATCGTATTGACCATTGCAAAGAGTCCCGATATGGAGCGATACGACTTGTCGTCGATTCGGATGATCATGTCTGGCGCGGCACCCATGGGGAAAGAACTTGAGGATTCTCTCAGGGCCAAACTTCCCAACGCCATACTAGGACAGGTAATTATTATTATTATTTTTGTTATTAGTATTGCACCACCGGTCTTACCACATTTTTTTTCTTCTTTGCACTGTTTTTAATCATTATTGCACAAGCTTGAAATACAACCATGTATGTTTGCTTTCTTCACTAAATACCGAAAAGAGAAAAATGAATAAGGTCGTAACTGGATGAATAGCTGTAGACATCAATAAATTCGGCGTGTTTCGTAAAGTCCATTACGCATTCATGAAATTACTCTCACTCACGTTTTAGAGTGAATGAAAAAGAAGTACTGTAAATAAGAATTTAACGATGCGTGATTTCGTGGTGTACATGCAAGTAGGGTTACGGGATGACAGAGGCAGGGCCAGTGCTATCAATGTGCTTAGCGTTTGCGAAGGAGCCAATGCCGGCGAAATCAGGTGCGTGCGGGACTGTCGTAAGAAATGCGGAGATGAAGATCGTTGACCCTCGAACTGGTGCTTCGCTTCATAGAAATCAAGCTGGTGAGATTTGCATCAGAGGCAACCAGATCATGAAAGGTAAACTTTTTTGTCTTCCCATCGTCATCAGGACTGTTAAAAAGATATGAACTGAACTGAAATGTGTTAAACTAAATCGAACAATGCTGAAAAACACTGACCTGATTATGGTTGAACTATATCTTAAGAAATTATTTTAATTATTACCTAACTGTCATTTTAATTATTTTAATTGTATTATTCATATAATAAATTCATAAAGCATCTTTTTGTTATATTATATTTGTCTCTTTTTATTATTGTTAATTTATCAAATTTGATTTCTTTTGCTTTTTCTTATCTTTCAAATTCATAATATTTTTATATAACCATTTATTCACAAACAATTTCTTTTAATTCATAGGTCTGTTAATTATACATAGAACTTTAATTTGCAGGAATTGCAAAATTTGTTTCTATTTGACCGGTAACCTACTCGTGGAAACTGCTTAAATATATAGTTACAATTAGGAGTATATAACCAACATAATTAGAGGGGAATTTGGATATAGTTTGTAGAAACACTTAAATTTCATATTCACTTACGTCATTATATATACAAAATTAGGCAAGATCACATTATAAAATGAGTTTAATATATATACATTAACTTTTTACTTTATTATTATTCATATATTACTATTTAAATTACTTTAAAATAATTATTTTAAAAGTTAACAAATTTATTTATATGTAATATGTTGTAATTGAGTAATTATGTAAAAAAAACTTTCATTGCATAATCATTTTTCTCTTATAAAATATCATAATTAAATCAATATATAGAAAACAAAACAAAAGTATAAATCGTTGAGTGAAAAAAGTTTAGTTTATATATGATTCCAAACAGTCACGAATTTGCCAGGGAACCTCAAATGATCAAATGTTATTAATTTATATATAGTTGAGTTTATATATGGTTCCAAACAGACACATTACCGAAAAAGAAGAAGAATAAATTTTCGAGGAAACCGCAAAAATAAAATAAAAAAATGCAGAGTTATAAAATATTATAACAAATTAATTTAGGGTGTACCACAAATGCATAAGTTGTACTTAGTCAGTTAGTTGTGTCATGTTCGGCTAGGTTACCTAGATGATCAAGAGGCCACACAAAGAACTATAGACAAGGAAGGATGGTTGCATACCGGCGATATTGGGTACATTGACGATGATGATGAGCTTTTCTTAGTTGACCGGTTAAAGGATCTTATCAAATACAAAGGATTTCAAGTGGCTCCAGCTGAGCTCGAAGCCATTTTAATAGCTCACCCAAGCATTTCTGATGCTGCTGTTGTGTCGTAAGTTCTTTAGTTAGCATAATATATTTTGATCATATCATGTTTAGTTATTTTTCTCTAGAATATATTTTAATGATCACATTGATTTCAGCATGAAGGATGAAGTTGCGGGAGAGGTTCCTATTGCATTTGTTGTACGATCAAATGGTTCTAAGATTACCGAGGATGAAATCATGCAATACATCTCAAAGCAGGTAATTAAATTTTGGTTGGCTTTCTACACAAACATGAATAAATTAAATTTATTCTCAGGCACCAAATTTTTAAGGTGAAAAACCCCCACTGGACCTAATTGAGCAAATTTTTTTAATTAATATCTAAACGCAATTATAGAAAATCTTAAGCTGGAATGACTTGGAAAATTCTGACACAATGGAAGTTAAAAAAATTGACCAAATCTACTTTTTATGTTCATTCCTTTTTGTTTTGTTATGTTTTAATTTTGCTGTTTTTTGTGGCAGGTTGTGTTTTACAAAAGAATCAGTAGGGTTTTCTTTGTGGGCTCTATTCCAAAGTCCCCCTCTGGAAAGATCTTGCGGAAAAACCTTAGGGCAAGGTATTGAGGCCCTCCCTAGTTGTCAACATAGGGCCCAATACAAACAAGTCTTTTTTATAAACTAAAAAAGACCTAAAAGTCCTGTTTTTTGTGTTATTTTATTCTTCCTTTATGAAGTTAAGTGTACTTTCAGATCCATTATAATTACATGGGATGGTTTGGTTGCGTGTAATGAAAAAAAAAAGAAAGAGAATGGAAAAAAATAATTTAAATTAAAAATATAAAAGGCCTCATTTTTAATAATTTGACTTGGACATTTTTTCATATTATATCTCAGTATTTTATTTTAATGATATCTATATCATGAGGATTAGTTTTATAATTTTCTATTATGGATACTCACTTCAGAAAAAAAAATATTTTTCTTAATAGAAGGAAAATAAAAATTTACGTATATGAAAAAGTAAATGTATTAAAGTTTATTATTTTGTATAATATCACCATTTTAAATTTTACAGGTGTATAATGTTTACAAAATATTACGATAGACCATGTTTTAATATGATACACTATACAGAAGATAAACCTTATGGGCATATGTTTAATTTCATAAATATTAGGGAGGGAAAGTAACTTCGTGTCTTTCTATATATTTTAAATAAAAATAAAATAAAAAAGAAGAAGAAAGATTTAGAAGTTTAAAAAAGAGTAAGGAAATGAAGTAATTAATTAAAAAGTAGTGAGACAGTTGTTAAGAAAAGAATAAACAGATGGAGGATAAAAATTTTCAAAAAAATATGTACATCAAATAAGGTAATTATTATTAATAATAATTATAGATATTTATTTTTCTGAAAGATATTTCATGTTTTTTCTTGGTCATTGATAATTTCAATAACAACATGCATGTCTTCTATATTGATTGGGCTTGCAGTCTACGTATGGCCCATGTTTTGTAAGCCCGTGCTAGAGCTCTGGATAATGCTAGCCCGCTTTCATTACCAAAAAAAGAACATGTGATGTGACGAAAGAAGTGACGCCAGTGTGACTATAAGATTGAAATGTACGATCCCAAAGCGGTGGTAGGTGGATTTGGAAACGACAAATTGCGACTGACTGTAACAGTTACCTTTTGTGTTTGATTTTATTTTATGAGAATAGGTAAAATATTATTATTTAATTATAATTGTTTACTATATTAATAAATTTATAATAAATATATTAAAATTTATATAAATATTTCAATGAACGTGATGTTTCGCGGTAAGAACGACCAATCATGTGGGAACAGCAAGAGACATAGGTTTGGTGAGAAACGGATCGACAAAGAATAATGTTATTTCTATAATAAAAAATAATTAAAACCTATAACATATTTTATAAAAGACAGAAAGATAAATAAAATTAAATCATGCTCACAAACAAAGTATTTTTTTTAACGTAAGTTTTACACTATTGTAGTTAAATCTAAATTAATTTATTAAACATGTTATTATATTTTAAAATAAAATTTAGGTATAGTTTCTTAAACATTCTTAGTGTTATTTTTTTAATCTGTCATATTTTTTTTTAAAAAATCAACTTTTGTGGTCATAATTATAAAATTTTGAATTTATATTTATAAAAAATATAATTATGTTTTCTTATTTTATATAAGATGTATAAAGAAAATCAATTTATTTTTATAGAAAAAACATAAATAAAATGAGTCAACTTGACCGAAATTTAATTAAGTAAAAATATTATTTAAAATCTGGTTTTTAAAAATGTGTTTAATGTTAACTTGATCCACATCTGACAAGATGGAAAGTATTAGAATGAAATCTCCTATTATAGGACAAAAAAAAACATAATATATCACTCAAAGTGATATTTCCAATATTTTATGTGACAAAAATCGCTTATGATAAATAAATGTTTTATTGACTAACCCATTTTGATTGTTAATTGAACCCATTATAGTTATAAAGTCAGTTGGATGATCCGTCTGATGCACGGAATAATTGTTTTAGCAAGTAAAATTATTTTGTTGTATGATAAAAAAAATCAATTTTGTTGTTGAAAATATTACGTGATTTTACAATGAGGAAAAACTTTAAAAATTTTAACTATAAAATGTATATTTTAATAATTTTATAACTATATGTTATCAGAACAATAACAATTTTTCAGAGCAAGCATTTTTTACAATGGGGGAAAAATTATATGAGGAATACTTTTACAATGAGGAAATGAAATCAATTATGATAACACAAATAGATCAAAGCATTTTTGTATTTTGGCCGGTCAAATATCATAGAAGAAGAAAAAACATAAACAGAGTAAACATTTTACTTCTGAGGTCAGCATCATGAGCTAAACCCATCCCAAATTGTTTTAAAAGCTTAAGAACCAAAACAGATTAACCGAAAAAAAATTAAATGTAGCAACAACAGCCCTAGTCATTTCTCAAAGTGTAAGGATTTTTGCTTTTGACTTAAGAGGAACTGAGCTTATACCATTCCTTTAATTTATGTAATATACTTTTAATTAGACAAATAAAACGAAATAGAGGAAATAATTTTAAAGGTTAAAATGATTTTTGCTTGTAGATATAAAATTCACTACACAAGCACATACAACTAATTATAAAAATTTAATAAATAATTGTGTTGTACATAAAATTTAGAGATATGATTAATAAAGGAATTGAAATTTATAGTACTATTTATATCGAATGTCTCTAAAAAAATTGTCACGTGCCAAAAAATTATAGATACAGGCATGGTAAGAACGTTACATTTTATACATTAAAAATTTAAAATGGAAGTTGAAGCTGCATGCTTAATTAATTTGAAATTTGAAAACACGCAACAGGTACGCAACTTGCAACATACCCATAAGGCCATAACATCACAGAAAATGAGAAAATATCCAGAGACTGATTTTTCTGACGTTCGAGAATATGATATGCTTGCACACATTCATTGCTTCCTGATAAATTGCTCCTATGAATGATTCAGCGAATGCACAGAATTGATTACTTGACTACACTAAATATGAGCAGACCGGAGCTGAGCAAATTTGATCCATATTAATGTAAACTTCATTAATTTGACCGGAGCTGAACTAAAAGGAACAAAGTCCACCCATGGTTTAAACCAAAATATTTGATCCAAATATTTTATGTTTTCAAAATGATACTCGTATAAGTAAATTTGTGGGACAATGTTTAATAATTTTCATTTCTTTTAATTTTAAATTCAATAAAATTGTTTGGTAAAATAATTAAATATATAGCAAATCTTAATTTAGTTCCAACAAACAGAAAACATTTTTTATAGTCGTCATATTGTATGAAGTAGGTCATGAATTGTATTTGTTGGTAAAGTTAAATCAAGCTAAAAATAAATAAAATTACACCGCGTACCTAAAACAGTTGAGAATTTCTGTGTCTAATTAATCCATCATTGCACCACTGGCAATTGGGATATTTGCATGGAAGCACCGCAATTTTTGTTCTTAGTTTTTTTTTTTTTTGCTGAGTTTTTTTTTTCTTTTTTAGCTATTAAGGCTTCTCATTTACTTAGCCATTAATTTAGTGTGGCTTACTTTCTTGTATTTACTTGTCTATAAAACTTAAAAGACAACTATTGTAGTGAATCGTAAAACCGAAAATTGACTTAAAAAAATTGAAAATCGCAGAAAAATTGATCCACGTTTAGTTTGATCTTTTTTATTTTCTAAATGGTACAGTTATATAAATCACACCGTCAACGTTCCTAAAAATTTGTTCTAATTAGTGTTTTATTGTTAAATATCTACTTTATATAAGTTTTTATGATTAAAAGCAAGTATTGTAAATATTATTTCACTATTTTTAAGTTCAATCATTAGAACTTGAAAAAAAAGTATTATATACAGTTTTTCATTTTAAGTTGAATGAATATTATTCTTGTTTTATTGAATTTGAAAATAATTACTATTTTATTTTATGTTCAATTGCTGAAATTTTTGTTGTCTAATTATACTGTCAGAGTGACAGATCCAATAATTTTTTTCAGTGGGAACAAGAAATAATTTATATTTTTATAGATGAAAATATGACAATTTTTTATAAAATACAGAATCTCATGATACAAAAGAAAATCAAAATGCTTAAACTTTTAAGCGTTTAAAATAATCAAAAAGGTAAAATTAGTATCAATATATTTTCTCTTTTGATTTTTACATTTATTTGATTTTTTTATATGGACAATATCTTTTATTTATGGGGGCAAAAACAACAAATTTTCAAATATTCAAGTAAAAAATGTACTTTGTTGGCAATTCTAGCAACATGCATCCGCAAGTGTATACCGCTCATTGAATTAATTATTATTTAAGTTTTGTCGAATTAATAACAAATATTTTAAGCATTTTTTAATATTTATTAACAAAATTTTCAAATTGCAAAAATCAAACCGAATTTAACAAAAATTAATTTGACTTGGTTCAAATTTTATAAATAATTTAAATAGAATCAAATCACACAATGCTTAATTTTATTATTTGGTTCAAAATAATTTAAAACCAAAATCTTACCGAACTATACCGCCAACATTCCTAATTTATTTTATCCTACCAACATCAGTATCGGTAATATTATAAATTCATTAATTCACCTTAACTAATAGCATAACAAGATAAATAGAACGATTATGTTAAATAATATGTGTAAGATAAGTTTATTATCGGAGACGGAGACTACTGTCATCATTTGGTGTTCAAGTTTCTAATAATTTTGTTAAACAAATATATTAAGTTTAAAAATGATTATGTTTATAATGTTGTTTAGATTATGACTTAAATTTGAATGATTCAAGATTATGATTGAATTATTAAAGAAGGATTTTTAATTTATTTATAATAATATTTATAAATAATATTCTTTTATTAATTTTATACATAAATAAAGTGTAAGGAAGATGTACGAATATAAATATATAGATATTTTATGGGTACGAAAATCAAGATTAAGGTTTTTAATTATTACTTGTGCGGGTATAGAAGTAGAGATGAGTATTTTTTTTCCAAAGGCATGAGATCGAGCTACTATAATATCCTATCCAAATGCTACTCTCATTGTCATCCCTAACTAGCATCAACATTGCATTTCAAAACTTGCTCACCAATTTTTTACCATCTAAAATTAGCTGCAGGCAAATGACAAACAGTCAAACACGATGAACATAAGAAAATGTTGATCTTTGTCGAACGTTCCTCCATTGAGTTATTGAATCTTTAGCAGTGTGCAAAGACAATGTAATGGGTTTCCCCCAATTTTTTTTTTAAACTATTAATACTATAGCATCTTGGTCAGAAAAAAACTTCCAACCTTACTTTCTGTTTTTTTTTTTTACCAAGTTAAAGCCATAAAGATGATGAAAAAAGCCCATATATCACCATGAACTTTCTTTCATTGGCCGACGATCCCAATTGAACTAATGAATTCCTTTTCAAGAATTTCTACTAGATCCCATCAGAAAGAGTTAGAGATTTTTTCAATCTCCTAAGGAAGATGATTATATTAACAATTTTTGAAACACTATCAAACTTATACACCATAAATAATTACTGTATATGTGAAAAATGAAACCATATTTACATATTAATATTAGTAAATAAATATGTAATAAATAAATTTGCAAATTTAATAAATCATTAATAATATCATGAAAACACATATTATCCTTCTCTCGTTAACTAATAATAAATGCACATATACATTCAGAACTCATTTTTTTATTAAATGTCCCGCTATTTGATAAAATTCATTAAATAAATAAAAAATAAAAAAATAAAAAATAACTGTCCAAAGTGTCCTTATTAATTATGTAAAAAAAATATTATATACTTAGTGAGATTTGTTGATGTGTGCGGTAAACTTATTTAATTTTTAAAGAAGTAAGTTAGCAAATTGCTATAAATCGGGTGATTTTTTTTATTTGAGTATTAAGTATATTTAAAGATAATTAATATTACTAGTATAACATATTAAAATATTCCTTTTACAAAAAATGAGTATATATAAAATTGCAAATCTCATAAATATTTATCAATACATACCTACTTTTTTTCTTGATAAATACACTAGTAAATTATATCGTAGATGTATTTTAAGTTATTCATGAGTATAAGTTATTAGCATCCACATTCTAAAACAAGAGAGAATATAGGTTAACAAATCCTCTACCTAATAAATGTTGAATAAATTAATGGAAGTCAAATGTGGATAATTACATAATCAGATATATACTCCCTCTCCCTTTTTGTCATAATAATCTTTGTGTAAAAAAAAATTATACCCAAAAAATTACTATTTTAGTTTTTAATGTATCATTAACTATTATTATTTTATTTATATCTCTTATAATAATAATAATAATATAAATAATAAAAATAAAAAGTAAATTATAATAAAATTAATTTGATAAATTATTATTCTTTTTCGTTATAAATATTATAAGGATATAAGGAAAAAAAGATAATTAATATTACAAATTTAAAATGATAATTATTTTTAAAAAAATTCATACACGATAATTATTATGTAAACACAAATAAAATTCAACCTTAATATTAAAAATATCTCTACTCTTTGAACCTAAACTACAATAATAATATTTGATCCATAGAAAATAGAAACCAAAACATCCATGCATGCAACAAACACTTCCATTCAAACATGTCAGGCAGTCCCTGTCTCACCAACTCTTGATGTAACCACAGGCCTTACAAACACACCCATATATATGCATACATGCTGGCACCACCTTCAAGCAAAGTCGCAAATTCTCATCCTACACCAACAAAAATGGCACCTTCTCCACAAGAAATCATCTTCCGATCCCCACTCCCCGATATTCCCATCCCCACACATCTCCCATTGTACTCTTACTGCTTCGAAAACTTGTCACAGTTCCATGACCGTCCATGCCTCATCGACGGCGAGACTGGCGAGACCCTCACCTACGCCGACGTCGACCTCGCCGCTCGCCGAATCGCCTCCGGCCTCCACAAAATCGGCATCCGCCAGGGTGACGTCATCATGCTCGTCCTCCGCAACTGCCCGCAGTTCGCCCTCTCCTTCCTCGGCGCCACCCACCGCGGCGCCGTCGTCACCACAGCCAATCCCTTCTACACGCCGACGGAGCTCTCGAAGCAAGCGACGGCCACGAAAACCAGGCTCGTCATAACGCAATCCGCGTACGTTGAGAAAATCAAGAGTTTCGCGGACAGCAGCAGCGATGTCATGGTGATGTGCATTGGTGATGATTTTTCTTATGAAACCGACGGCGTTTTGCATTTTTCAACTCTCAGTAACGCCGACGAAACGGAAGCCCCTGCCGTTAAGATTAACCCTGACGACCTCGTTGCACTTCCGTTTTCTTCTGGCACGTCTGGGCTCCCCAAGGGCGTTATGTTATCGCATAAAAACTTGGTCACCACGATAGCGCAGTTAGTTGACGGCGAAAACCCGCATCAATACACTCACAGCGAGGATGTGCTACTCTGTGTGTTGCCTATGTTTCATATCTATGCGCTCAATTCCATTTTGCTCTGCGGGATTCGTTCCGGTGCGGCCGTGCTTATTTTGCAGAAGTTTGAGATCACTACTCTGTTGGAGCTCATCGAGAAGTACAAGGTGACGGTTGCGTCGTTTGTGCCGCCCATCGTTTTGGCGTTGGTTAAGAGCGGAGAGACTCATCGCTGCGACCTGTCGTCTATTCGCGCTGTGGTCACCGGCGCGGCACCGTTAGGAGGGGAACTCCAAGAAGCCGTTAAGGCTAGGCTACCACACGCTACTTTTGGACAGGTTTCTTTTTCATTACTTTTAAAAAATTATTTGATAAAAAGGATATTTTTCATTTTTCAAGATTCAACTTCTAATTTTTCAAAGTGACATGAGCAAATTTTGATTGGTTAATAACACGTGAGATTTTGGCGACATAAGCTACACTAACAGTCGCAGTTTTTCTTCACACGCTTCTTCATTAATGATATAATAACTATTCGTAATATTAATTCCAGACAACCTTTTCGTACAAATTTCATTTCTGGATAGCATTTGCAGGCGTGCGAATCTTCCGTACGAGAAAATAAACCGTTTCCTCTGTTTCTTTTTAATTGTTGATTTTTTTATTTATTTATCTGTCATTTTAAAAATTTAAATGTTATTAATTACTTTTTAATCAGTTATATTCTTTGTTTTTCAAATTAACTTATACATATATTTGTTTTTGAGTAGAAATGAAAAAAGACAAAATAGAAACTCCGCAGTTATTTTATTAAAATTAAGAAAATTATTACATAAACTAATTTTTATGAAAAAAAGACAAATAGAAAACAAAGATAGTAATGATTATAAATGAATTAAAATAAATCTAAACACACATGGACGCAAAAAAATCCATACACACCGTATTCATACTTCATGAATGCAACTTTAGTTTATCGAATATGGCTATATGCGTTACTGCATGCTTTGGCTTCATCAAATCATATTATGTTTTAGTTTTGACTTTAGCGTTCGTCATCATCATATCATATCATAGAAACTTTATCGTATACGTCCAACCTTTTAAAAAATAATTAGAGATTTTATGAAAAATAAATTTATTCTTTACTTGATTATAATTATAAAAAATATTAGTTTTAAAAAGTAGTTATAAGTAAAAGTTTACACCTAAAAAAAAGTACAATTTTAAACTTTTTAATAGGAAAAACATAGAAACTTATCAGCGTCGTGTTGTCGAAATCATCATATCACAGCTATTATAATGGTCATTATTATTATTGTCCCGTTTAAATAAAACCATAGTAGTTATATGAAAATAAAATTTTTCTCCTGTGATTTTAATAAACTGAAAAGGAAAATAAAATGTGATAGCTTATACTTTTGACGTACAGGGATATGGGATGACAGAAGCAGGACCACTTGCCATTAGCATGGCATTTGCAAAAGAACCCTCTAAGATTAAACCAGGTGCATGCGGAACCGTTGTGAGAAACGCCGAGATGAAAATCGTGGATACAGAAACGGGTGATTCACTTCCAAGAAACAAACACGGTGAAATTTGCATAAGAGGCACAAAGGTCATGAAAGGTACACCGTCGTATTCGTATACGTACATGTTTATTGCATCCATTTATTATATACGCCTTTGTGTGACTTTAAGGTCCTAAATATCACAGAACAATATGGTGGCGTTTCATAGCTATGTTTAGCCTTAATATGATAGATCTAGAATTTCTAATTTGATAAATATTTCCAATATGAGATTGAAATTTATGCGAGAAATAATTATAAACAAGAAACATACAAGAGGATAAACAGCAAGAATTAAGAAATGAGTTATATACCGATAGCGTAAATTCATTAAATTCATAGGAATTTATGTAATTTACACTTTTCTTCGCTCTTATCTAGTGGTGATGTACGCTGTCGTATAAATTGAGAAAAATATATATTTTTCTCGACAAATATTAAATGTTAGCATGTTATGTTAGTAAAAATATTTGAACCAATAATTTTCTTATAACTCTTATCCCTATGCTTCTTCCTACCACCACTAAACCATTTTATGACTCCCGAATAATATTAGTCATTATAATCGATTGGGATAGTTCTTTTACGGGTCAAAAGGTCTTCTTTAATACGTATTAGGTTTAAACACCTTAATCAATTATCATTTTTATATTTTTGAGCCCAAAAACTTTCTTTGTTTTGGACTTAGGCGTCATTTCCTTTTTCTAAATTTTAAATTCAAATAATTATCATTTTCATATTCAAATATCTTTGTAGGAGAGCACAGTCTTAATTTATTCGCAAGAAATTTGATAATTGATATATAATGTAAAAAAATTATGTTAATCTTTGTAAAGTGTATTGATTGTATTAGTCTTAAGTATTTTAATTTGTACTAATTTTTTTAAAAGTCTACGTGGAATTTTTGTGAATTGTGAGCTCGGTGGAGCAGAAGATTACGTGGATTTGGTTGCTTTAGTTTAGAGCAGTATTACTGTTATTTTCTATGATGTTGTTAACTAGTAGTGTTCTATAATAGTGAATAAATTTTAAAAAATATTTATTATATAAATTATAAAACAATATGAAAATATTATGAATAAGGTAATTTTTATTTTTCAATAAAAATATTTATATTTTAAGTTTCTTAATCAATTCTCTTAAAATATTGGTAATATTTTTCTTAAATTATTATTATCATATTTATATGGCTTCTAGATGTGGTGGGGACGGTAAATATGTGTGTTACACTTATTCAAAGTGTGAACTGTGAACCCAACAAAAGTTTCAGCGCTTCAAATGTGTGAAGCAGCTGTAATCGGCCACCAAACCATCGAGAAAATGATTTTAGAGAGGGTTAATTATTATTGTTTTTTTGAAAGGCAGAGAGGGTTAATTATTATGTGTATGATACTATAAAAATAAGTGAATTTAATTTGTTAAATTATATTACAATATTTTTTAAGTTTAAAATTTAAATTATTTATTATACTTTTTTTACTTAAATTATTTGTTATGCTTAGTTTAAGATAGATATGTTTTTTTTTAATTTTCAGTTTATATACGTTTCAAAATTAAAATAAAGGGTTGAATAAAATCTTTAAAAAGTGTGATTTTATTCTTATTCTTACACAAAAAAGCATTGCGCTTGCGCACTAACAAGTAGCCATGAGTAAAAGTCACACATGACCATATATATGATTATTCTGGTTCCTCCACTCCGTTAAAGGAGGTATGTCAGTATGTGATACTGTGTGTAATATCATATTCATATCTATTGCTAACATTCTATAATAATAATAATAAAAACTGTGGCATCACTTGCATGCTTATATTTTTTCAATAGCCGTGTTGATGTGCCTCTCATGTTTCCCACACCGGTCCCCATATTGTAGGTATATAAATTTTTTGCTGATAACTTATTCTGATTCAAAGTAAATTAATTTTCTGAGTTGAAGCTTTTAATAACTGATCAATTTGTTTTGAAGCTAGTAAATTGTCTGTGTTGAAGAAGCTTGGAAAAATAAATTTGGGAAACATCCAACTGGATGGTTGGATTATAGTTTATAGACTCTTAAATTTACAAAAATATCTCAAGTTTTCAGATAAAATTTTACTTACTCAATTCATTTTTTATTATTATAAAATTCTTAAATTCCTTTATTTTCCCTCGTTGACAGTTGTTGAAACTTGTATGGCTTGTAATAAATAATCTCCACCAAAATATTTTACACCAAATATCTAAATTCAACACGAAAGGTCATAATGTCAAAGCACTTGTGCCAAATTGGATAATATATACTCCACATTAAGAGTACGTTCATTTACGAAAAAAGAAAGTGAAAAAAATAACATGAAATCAATATATTTACGTTCTATTTTAATTTAAAATTTTCATCTTAATTAATTAATTTTATTTATTTATTTCCACTCCACAAATGAACCCTTAGCGGTTGAACATGGAATCTTGAAGGCCTTGATATAAAAGAAATTCCCCAAACAGTTTGGTAGGTGAGAAAACTCGTGAGTGAAAGTTGAGATGGAAGGTCTGTGCCAGCTTTGTTTGGAAGTCTCTAGTCGTATTCGCTCACCAGTGGACCAAGTCCACATCCTCACCTAACTCATTTGCCTGTTTTTCCGAAAATGACGACATTACGAGGTCCAATAAACAAGTATTTAATCATTAAGGACGTGTAAGCCACTCATTATATATGCTCCACATCTACCAAGAGTTACACCATCTTTCATTTTGGCATGAAAATAGATAGTTCTATAAAGTAGGTGATCAGCGGGCACCTGCCTATTACTGGACTATAAAATGTGTAGAAGTAATTGATTAAAAGAATAAATTTAAAACTCTATAACCCTAAATTTAATTAGCCTAAGTCTTGTCAAAGGTAATATGTTACAAAAAAATACCATTACACTTTCTTAATATGTTCAATTTATGGTTAGTCAGGATATCTAAATGACCCAGAGGCTACAGAGAGAACTGTAGACAAAGAAGGATGGTTACACACAGGAGATATTGGTTTCATTGATGATGATGATGAACTCTTCATTGTTGATCGGTTAAAGGAATTGATCAAATACAAAGGATTCCAAGTAGCTCCTGCTGAGCTTGAAGCATTGTTGATTGCCCACCCAAACATTTCTGATGCTGCCGTTGTAGGGTAAGTTGGTTACCTTTCTATAAAATAACGTCCAACGACTTTCATTTTTTCTTCTTCTTCTGACTTTTATGTTTGTTTAATTGTCTCATTATAGATATTTTCAGTAAATATTTTTTGGGGAAAAAACCTTCTATAAAAGAATGCCCAACAACCTTCATTTTTTTTCACGACTTTTATGTTTAATTATATAATAAAAATATTTTCAGTAAGTTTTTTTTGGGGGAAAAGTAACCTCCTATGAATAAAAGGCCAATAACCTTCATTTTTGTCTATAAAAAAGGTCCAACAACCTTCATTTTTTTTCTTACTTTTTTGTTTGTTTAACTGTCTCATTATAAATATTTGCAGTAAATTTTTTTGGTAGAAAAAACTGTCTTCTATCCTCTTTTACCTGCATTCATATATATAGTTAGTAGTAATCTCTGAAAATGACTAATATAACCGGTGTTGGTTTCAGCATGAAAGATGAAGCTGCAGGAGAAATTCCAGTTGCATTTGTTGTAAGGTCAAATGGTTCTGAGATTGCCGAGGATGAAATCAAGAAATACATTTCACAACAGGTTCACTTTACCAACACAATTGGTTTCTTTTATTTATTTATTGGCAGATGAGGAGTTTAAGGATCAGTTTAATATTAATATTATAATTAATAATTATTTTTTATGTTAATGCCCTGCAAAAACAATGCCACCAGTACATGTTTAGCTATCATCTATTTTCTCTTTTTCTCTCACAACATAGTAGCAATAGCTTCAGTGATCCCGCTTTATGGTATATATGCCTCTTTTAATTAAAAATAGGAGATAGAATATTTTATTTTATTTTTTTGCTGAGTGGAGACAGAATATTAATGAACATGTAAATGAACTATCATTTAATATTTTATATGGTTGTAGTTGATTTTACTGGGGGCTAATTTGCATGTGTTTCTTGCAGGTGGTTTTTTACAAGAGAATAGGTAGAGTTTTCTTCACGGACTCTATTCCTAAAGCACCCTCAGGCAAAATTCTGCGTAAGGTATTAACTGCAAGACTTAACGAAGGTTTGGTGGTGGCCAATTAGGTCCTTAATTGTGACAGAGGAAAATCGTGGCTGTTTTACTTACCGTACCACAGGCCCTTCCTGTTGTGGTTTTTGTTCCAATTTTATATCTAGTTATATATATATATAATACAAGTATTGCATGAATTTATTCATGTGTAACGTATAATGCTGTATATATTGGAGAGCAGACTCTTAATTACAGCATGAGCACATTAAAATTCAGCAAGTTGTTGCAATCTGTATACTAAATTAATACTAAACTAAAAAGAATTTAATTCATATTTCATATAATTCAGCAAATTTCTACAGCTAAAATTCAGCACATTATAACGCACCCTATAATTTAATTAGTCTAACCTATGTAAGAAAATTTTCATATTTCTACCACTACTAAGGTCGTTAGAGAAGTTTATGCTTATGCTTGATTTCAGGGATATATGCAAGGATGTGTTTGTATTTAATGGTCAAAACAAAATCATCCAGTCCAATCTAAACCAAATTGGATTAGATGTATTGAATTATTTTAAAAAGTCATTCAAACTGAATGGAAATACAAGTCCTTTTGATCTTTGGATGATCTTTGGATTGATGGTTTCTTGACTCAAAATCAATCCAAACTGATCACAAACACCCCTGGATAGACCGGAGAACAAAGAGAGACAAAAAAGGCTGAGCAACACATATATACACTATACAATAGTACGCATGCGAAACATGAAAATGTAAAAGCAGTTCTAGAACTGGAATAAACCATAGTGTGAATTTGATGATAAATCGTCATCCCAACTTTTCAGTCAACCGGAGGTTTCAAAATTATTTCTGAATTTTAATAGGAGCAACTTGTCCAATACTAATTTTTTAATCTGTTTTATTTTTCATAGCCCAATACTATAGCTCTAGGCAAAAGCTCATGGCCCAACATTTCATTTTTCATGGACTACAAAAGAAAAGTTCAAACAAAATATACAAAAGATTTTGTTATTTGCATATAAAAATATTTATATCATTTTTATACTTTTTTGTTAGAAAATAAAACCAAAGACTTTGTTTCTTATTTATCGTCCAAAGAGTAGTGAAAGAGGGATATAAAAAAATTGTATAAATATTGTCATTAAATCAAAAACTAGTAACTAGTTCGGGAAATTTTCGTTTCAACTTTTTTAGAAAATTGATAAGAATATTTTTTCCCCAAACAAACTGAACATAATAGCTAATACACACTAGAAGAAGGAATATAGTTCATATAATCAATAAAATTCAATTAAAATAAAATATTTATAATTTTTAGGTGTAAAATAAAATCCATACTAATCTCTTTTATGTATTTTTTTCCAAGGTTTGAACAATTATGTAGTTTTTCTTTTATTTATAATCAAATATGAGTTTTCAATATTCCAAATTTAGAATTTTTTTTGTCCCCAACCAAACTTTAAAAGTTAATAAAGGATTGGATTGCAATATCACTAGTGCATGTTCCAATTGACCATTATTTTTATTATACTTGTTATCTGTTTGATTAATTAATTGCCCTTTACTTATTATTCTTCATTGTTTTTATTTCTCTTTTGTTTTATGATAAATGTGCAAAATAATTGAAAATTAGATAAAGAATAAGGATATAATTGATAAAATAATAATGAATGTTGGCTTAATTTTTTAACATAAAAAATAGTATATAATTAGAAAAAGAAGAAGACACGTGAAAATATGACAAATAATTTTTTAAAAATATTATCCTGTTCGAATTATAAAGTTCGAGGGTGTAGGGTGCTTGGACCACTGGTTGTTGCTGAGGATCTCTGTTGTTGGTGTTGGTGGTAAGTCATAAGTGTAAACATTCCGACCCCGAAGTGGGTGGATGGTTCATCAAAGTGTGAGTATACAATAGAAAAGTGCAGGAAATAATTTCCTAATAGAAAATAATGTACAATTAGGAGAGGATCTTTCACACAAAAAAACAAAATTAGGAGAGGATCTTCGATGTATATAAATAGGCGTGAGTGTAAGGGCTTGATCGTTGGGCTCATTATGGCTACAGCTCACGTTTTATTGGGCCTATACTGTTAAGGATGGTTCAGAACAAAGGCTTACTGTTATAGTGATTAGTTAAGTGGTCAATCATTACTACTCTAATAGTAATTCTGAATAGTGTAAATAAAAGAGGCACAAATTTCACACTATTTTCGTCAATAAACAGAACTCCATAGAAATTCAAGGAAGAGGATAATTCGTTGGAATCCTATATCATCTTAATAGATCATTTATTATGAATCAATGTGTTAAATTTTTAATTTTCAGTTTGATTTAAAATATATGCTTACAAGTATAATCGAACAAATTAATAATATGCATTGAATTA
This sequence comes from Glycine latifolia, assembly GCA_013407115.1. Lineage (NCBI taxonomy): Eukaryota > Viridiplantae > Streptophyta > Magnoliopsida > Fabales > Fabaceae > Glycine > Glycine latifolia. The sequence goes on from CM023957.1 coordinate 5,529,248, forward strand.
AATATGTTATAGAAAAAAGAAAGAAACTTCTAAAGAGGAAGATGTTATAGGAAGAGAAGAATATATCAAAAGAATAAAATGTTATAGGAAGTAGAGGATGTCATTGAAAGGATTTACTCTACTAAAAAAAAGAAAAAAGGTTGAGAACATTGTACTAACTCATTGATCTTTGAGCGTAGCATAGACTTAGGATATAAGGAAGTTTACAAGTTTCAATCTTTATTGCAAAATACAAATTCTATGTTTATAGAGTATACATTATACTTCTCCTAACCACTACAAACTTTCATTAAATTTTTATTATTAATGAATTTAGTTTCCGATCTTTATAATTAATAGTTTTTAATTTTTATTGTCAATGACTTTGATCTTCAATATCTATTATTAATAACTTTATCTTTAATTGTTATCATCGATAACTTTATTCTTCAATCTTCACCATCAATATATAATCTTTATATTTTGATAATCAAAATATCAAAATAACAGTTAATGATATTAACACTAACATATAAATCCAAATAAATTTCACTATTAACGGCGTATACATTTAAATCCAAATAAATTTCCAATACCCACTTCCAACTGAGGGAAGATAGGTCGACAAAGTGGCAAGTGTTGAGTGGTAACACCTCATCTTCCAATATCCAATGAGATGACTATGTCTGTTATGGTCAACTAGCTTCACTCTTATGTCTGCCACCTATTATTATCTTACTTACAAAGCCACATTTCCATCTTCAATTCGACCCGCATATGGGACTCTAGTTTCATCACATGTTAGTCCTTATCTTTTTTTTTTTTTTTAAATTCTATCATAACCACTACATACACGTCCACCTTACCTAGTCTAAGTCTAATAGCTAGCTAGAGCTCTTAGCACAAACTGATAGATATGGTCCACGACTCCACACTTTTTTCTAATGATTTTGCTAGCTATATCTTCTTCCGCTCCTTATAACAAATCTTCCGTATAAGGCCAAAATATAAAAGCCTGTTTAGATTATAAAGAACTGAGTGAGGCCAATGGAGACAGATGAATGGCTCTTATATTAGACGTTTTAAAGAGAAACGTTTGACATAAAGTTAGTGATGTAGTTGACTGTGGACATATATTTGTCCAAACAGCTTTGACACCAAAGTTAAACATTTCAGTGATCGAGGAGGTGGTGTAGTTTCAGTTGGGGCCAATCTCATTGCCCGGATTCCATAGAATTGTACGAATTTCAATAGTTTAGCTAGAAAACAAAGCAAAATTATTATATGAACCATAACCATAATAGTTTACGTTAATCTTTATATAATATGTACTCGAATGCTATTGATTACTTTTGTAAATTAATTTTTTTTACTACACATGCTAATCCAAGACTATTTAATAATTTCTCAAAAAGAAAGAGCTTACCGCATTAATCAAGATGGATTTTGAGAAACTTAAGAGATAAGATTAAGATAGATTATTAGACTGTAAAATGAGAAAACATGTATTTAGATTAAGCTAGCTAGTCAGACAACAAATCTTTTCAAACAATGAAAATATTAAGGCAAGTGGCGTAAATAATTTAACTCATTAATTGTTGATCAACAACAAATCTTTTTGTTACTTGTTATGATCAGCTTGTCAAAGTCGAAATTATCCTTTGTATAGTAGTACTGGGGAAGGATGTTTCCTAATATCTAATCTTCTGGATTAATGATTCCAATGGAAATATATTACTAATCAAGTATGCCATTGATAATCTCTCTTTTAAAATAATATGATTATTGTTGGTGTCAATTGAAAATAATTTTGAAGTGTTGGAAATCTCACTCAGATTGGTAAAATTTTGATTTCTCGAAAAGCTGTGTATGTGAAGTCTCGAATTGATTTGAGTTACACTAAAAGAATAATGAATGCTCCGAGAAGAAATCAATTTAAGATTGAAATCAAAACTAAGAAGCGAAGTTAAAAGAGATAAAAATGATTAAGTGTCAAGATCGAAAAGACAATTATTAATAGTTATCAAGTGACATTCGATCCTAGACATTCAACACCTGTTTGTACCGGATTTTTTAATCGTTACATTGTTGAAATATATTACACAAACGCTCTTCCTAGTACGCCTCACACATTAATGATTATTAGTTCTAAGAATCACATGTATGTTTTCAACTACATCTAACATTTTTACCATGTTATCTCGTTCGATTTACACTCTTGTTTTTTTATATTTCAAATTATTTAAATTCATTGTGTTTCCACTTCTACTCTTTTTTCTTTCTTTTAGTTTTAAGTTTATTTTCATTTTCATTTACTTTTTTAAAATTACATTTTACCCACTAAGTTTAGATGCATCTTTCTTTATTTATTTCTTGACTACTTTAGAATCAAATTGTAGAAATATATTTAAAAAATTCAAGTTTTATCTCAAAACCAAATATCATAAAGATTGAAATTCTACCCTAAACATTTATAGTATAATTTAAATATTATCGGTTATAAATACAGTTCAATATATAAAAAATATTCAATGCAATTTTTATGTTGATAAATGTTTTAAATTTACATATATCACATAAAATGTTTTATTAAATTTATTATATAATAGACTTAATTGTATTTTTTACTTCAATTTTTTAATTTATGACAAATTTTATCCCAATAAATTAATTTGGTGCATTTTATCCTAACTTTTAATAAATTTGTGAATTTTATCTTTGGTCATTTTACCCCTAACATAATTGTATTTTTATTCCTAATTTTTTATTTTTTTTGACAGTTTTTACCCCCCAGTGTTTATTTATTTATTGGTAAATTTTACATCTAATTTTTGTGCTTATTAATAGATAAAGAATTGAGATAAAATTTATAAATTTCTTAAAAATTGAGATAAAATTTACAAAATTAAAAAGCTGATGTAAAATTTACCAAAATTTAAAAAATTGAGGGGAAAAAAAACTAATTAAATCTATATAATACAATTGTTCATGATAAACGAAAGTTACATGTCTTTGTCGTTTCTCTCCTAGAACAGTTGAGTCCTGTTACTTCTACAGAGTCACCCATGTTTGCACAGTTGTGGAATATGATTTGTACCCTTATTGCAAACATGCGGGCTCGGCTTCATGTATACATTTTGTCCTTACTGACATTAATGGAATTATGCGAAAAATATGTTTTTCATATGTACCACAATCTAAAGTGTGGCACACTGGACGTGAGTTCCTCTCTCTTCCTGCCCCTAATTCCCTCTTGCTTGCATTTTTCAAATTTATTATGTTTAATAACCTTTTTAATTAGACATTGGATTTCGCCTATTCAATAGTTGGAAGGTTTGAATTATATTTATCAACTTTACAAGATTTTATATGATATTCCTCCTCAACCAGGTACCTTGAAGTTAAATATTGATGCTGTCACTTTTTATGAAAATGTCTGTTTTGGAGCTGGTTTCTGTCGAGCATGGAAGTTTTGTTAAGACAAGAACTCAATTAATGGTGTCATGGAGAAGCAAAGCCGAATGAAGCAGAGGCTTGGGCATTGCTGCAAGGGCTAAAATGAATTCAGGAACTTGATTATGAGGACATTAACATTGAAGTAGATTGCAAATCTGTTGTGGATGAATTATTGTGTTGTAATAACAACAGAACCGATTTTCATCTTATTTGGGCAAAGTATAGAGACATTTTAAAAGTTATTCGAAACTTATTGGTGAGTTTTGTAATTAAGGAGGTAAATCAATAATGTTGTTGACAAGTTAGCTATAGCATTATTGTCTTTTGCTAGCATTCATATCTTTGATCATATTTCAAATTATATTTACTATGTTATCTTGAATGAAATGAAATAAGTTTATTTATGTAAAAAAAATGATGCGATACTTTATGGTATAGACAAATATCAACTATATATAAAATTATATATTTACACTATAAAAAATTGATTTAGTTACAGATAAAAATGATGAAGTATTACCACTGGCTTCGTTAATATAATGTTTTCTTAACGAAAATTAAATTAGATACATTTTAAATATTATACTAATAATATTTAATATATTGATAGTAAATTGATATCATATTATTATTAGTATAACCCACAATATATTTATAGTGATATTTTAACTTTCATTAGAGAAAAAACATACTAATGAAATTTCATCCAATGCTAAATCGTTGGTTAATGACAATTATTTTGTAATGCGATTAATGTTTAATTTATTTAAAATTTAAAATGTATGATGATCAAAATAATATCACCTATATTATAATTTAACAATTAAATGTATCTAAATTATCTTTTATAATTTAGACTTACTCATTATTGTCATTATTTATTTTCTTAAAATCTAACAGATAAAATTAGTAAAAAAATAAAATTATATATTCCATTATCCAAAAATTATTTGTTATGAAAAATACTGTTAATATTATTATCATTATATCATGACTCACCCTCAAATTAATAATTTATTATAATTATTAGATTTCAAAAAATAAATAATAAAAAATACTAATTATAAATTAATCCCTTCTCATATTAAATATATGTCCCTTACAATCACACTTCATTTAAATTTATAAATGAAAAGTACTTTCGCCCTATAAATGATTACTCTAATTGTACTTTCTACTCTCGTGTATCAAACACAACGTCCTTCCTGGGGTCTTTCACCTGCCGCGTCTTGCTGGGACTAAATTTCAAGTCTTATATTTCTAACATTTATCGAATGGTTTTCAGCCACTAAAATCATTAAGCCCAAGCGCATCCCAAGTAATTAACCATGACTACCGTCTACCAGTCTATCATTATCAGCTTGAACATTAATATTATGGTGATGCAATGAGATGCACCTTTTAACTAATCTAGATTATATATAAAAAAGAATGGAAGAATTAATAGATAGAAAGAAGCATCAAAATGAGATAATGTAAAAGCTTTATATATATACCTGTGTAAAATAAACAACAAAAGACTTTCTTAATAAAGAGTATAAGAAGCATTCTAACTCTTAGACATTAAACTTGTAAATGGATAAATCTAGGGCGGCCCTTAACCGTACATTATTCCAGTACTTGATCTTGTAAGCACTTATTAATAGGATTAAAGCACCTATCTTAAAAGGGGGCTTGTATCAGATGACTAATCTCATAATTGGACCTGAAAAAGAATACTATTGGAATCACTAATCTGTTGATTGAAGCAGCAATTGAATATTTGGAGATAACTGGATCGGAAGATTATTTTCTTCTTTTTTCGCTTGAACGTTCAGATTTATAGGTTCCAGCTTTTTCCAAATGAACCTGAACAACCAATATCTGTTATGGCCTGGCTAAAGCAACCCCTCCACTCCCCCCCCCCCCCCAAAAAAAAAAAAAAACAGGACACAACACAAGATATACCCTCCTATATGAGAGACAACTCTAGCCTCCTTAGAACTGTACTAATAAAAATCTAGTACTTGATGGTCTATGAATGGATCCAATTCAAAATCATGATTTCCCATACAAAAGGATTCAAGGGTTTGTCGTCATTAAATGTAGAAGCATTTTGGCTCACATAAACCTACAGGGTTGGATATTTTTAGAGGAATGGCGGAGGGAAGAAAAGGTTATCTAAATTATCCAAACTTACATTGAAGCTGAAGTTAAGGTTAGTATGACTCATGTGTGTTTGAGTTTAATTTAATCCTAAAATATAATTCATAAAATAAAGATCATCTCTCTTTTTTTTATATATTTTATTGTGATCTTATCTTTTAATTAATGTGAAATTTGAAATTTTCTTTTGTTAAGTTTCAAATTGAGAATTATTTCAATAGCTAATAAAAAAGATTAAAATTTATAAAAGTACTTTAATATTTTACTGAAAAGCCAAAGTTCTATTCATGGTGGCTATATATAAAAATAAAATAAAAAAGAAGAAGAAGGAGCTGAAAAGGTTATCTCCATATATGAGTGATCAGAAATTTTCATACGCCGAACACCTCGTCAAATAACTATAAATATGGAAATCATGAATCAATCACTAATAAGGAACTCTCGAGTCCATATATCGTGAAACCAATTTGTGGACATGCTTTATTTTTACACAGGAACAATATGTCACTCTTTAAAAGGACTTCAAGAGTGTTTTTGACCGAAGAAACAAGAGGATCTAAATTGCAAATATTTGGAACCTTATGTGGAAGGAATATGTTTCAAACTATCCACATATATAATTAACCTTTGACTTTAGCCCCGTAACTTCAAAAAAAAAAAAAAAAAAAGGCTCAAAAGGCAGTACTGCGCGACCTAGCCAAGAAGCAAAACGACAAAATTAATGAAGCATGGAAAAGAAAATGCATAGCGCGCGTCATGAGGAGTTGCAACTTGCAAGTGACGAGACATGTTCATTTTGTAGCTTTAATGATCGATCATGTCATAAGAAGTCACTGCCATATAAGCCATAACTTATAGTCTAAAGCTGAAATGTGTACCATAAAAGAAATGTTAATCACTAAGAAAAAGGGGAGAGCAATTCCATTGGAGGAGGTAGCACAGTGGAGGTCATTATCCACGTGGAGGCAGAAAATGATACACAAAGTTTGTAAAAGGAAAGAGTTACCTTCTCATTCACTTACTTATCTATTTAGTTTAGATTTAGATTAGATAGAAGCCAGAAAAAACATAAATATACTTGTCAACAACCTCTAATTTGTGTCTGCCTTTCGCATATATTCCATATCTAAACGTGAGACAGAAGATTTTGCTTCCATCTCATCAATGTTGTCACTAGGCTTTGCAGTTCTCGATTCCATGTCTCTTTCTCCCACTACAAATCTATAATCATTACCAAGTTGGGCTTATTGAAAGTTGTTTTTTTAAAAACAGTTATTTAGATAGGTTGTTTTACTTGTTTAATTTGTTTTGGAATAGTGTTTGAAAACAGTCAATAAATATGTAATAAAAACAAAGTTAGAATTATTACTTTACAAAGGTTTAGTTGAGAGAAGTTGTACTCATTTCAGTTCTATATTCATTTCAGTGTTAATTTTCTTTTGTTGAAATTAAAAACAAATGTAAAAAAGTTTTCTTATACATATTTCAAAATTTAATAATTTTACTAGCAAATTGACTATAAACAATATAACAAAATTTATCATTTAATAATTTGATTTTTTTTAATTAACACGAGAATTGAGATGACTGTGGATCTTAAGCATTGGCCCAGAGACATGCACGACCTTAATGATCTCGTGGTTAGACTTTCCTTGTGGGTTTCTATTTTATTTTTTTAATAAAGAGGGGAGGAGGAAGTGCTATACTATAATGCATGCGCCAAAGTTAGAAATCCTTTTTCATATTTATTTATTCTATAAATTTAAAATTTAGAGGTTGATTTTTTTTTACTGGTAAAATTTAGAGGTTGATATAATGCTATTTTACTACATGAAGTATACGGTCATGTTATATTAGTTTTTTAAATTTTTTTTTTATAACAAAACCTTACTAAAATGGTGCAGTTTGGACCATAAAAATAAAAGGTCAATTGAAAAAGAAAAAAAAGTTTAATTATCGATGATAAATTAAATCTCTATAAAAAAAATCTTACTAATTACTTTTAGTTAAATATTTCATCATAGTTATGTTTTTTTTCGTCCAATGTGATCCTACTTAAGGAAATCCACAATCACTCATCATCAAAGGACACTTAAAAGTTAAAAACAAATCCAGTCGCAATTCATTTTTAAAGTTTAACGGTGCATCTTAAAACTCAGCTACCTTAGCAAGCTTATATTTAACAATAAAACATCAATAAAAAAAACATTTTGAAAGCCGAGAACTGGGTTGCCAAAATTTTACAGTTGAGCATGTTGAAACCAACATTTTACGGTTGAACATATTTAAACCAACATTTTCTCTTTAAACTTAAATTAAAATACATTGTGATATGATAAGTGTGTAATATATTTATGATATTTTTTCCTTCAAATCGTGATCTTGTTATCTTTATCTCTTATAATGACCTGTGTGGTATGAGCTATATCTGTTTTGTTCAAAAGCTCTAAACAACGTGTCTAAAGGCTCCAAAAATTATATTCTCAACTCGCTCAAGGCATCATGGTCTGCCACAACAATAAAGAGATAATGAGCTTTCTCTCTTTTGGTTACATGGGTCAAATGCGAGAAATTTGACTCCTACAAATATGAATTCAATTTCTTCCTCCATGTAACTCTCATTTCTTTTTTTTTTCCTTCACATTTCTTTTATTATAAATCTTTCACTTTATTTATATTCATTATTCTTTGGTAAAACTATCATCAACATTTTGCACTTTTTAACACTCATTTTCTATTTGATCAAACAAAAAAAATACTAGAAAATGAGTGTTGAAATGTAGAAATGGTCGTGATAGTTTTGATAAACATAAATAAATACAATTTGGGTAAAAATTTATAATAACAAAAATGTGAAATAAAAAGAGAGACAAAACTACCTTGAAAGAAGGAACTGATACTCATAATGTTGTGTTTTAATATACAAATGTATTTTATGTACGATATGAAATAAAATATTCCATGATGTTCAATTTTGTATATAATTTTCGCTTTGTATTTTTTTTATATAAAAATAGACAATGCAGTTGCAATGTTTTTTTTAATAGGTTCTTTACTTTTTTTTTTACATCAAATATTGTCACAATCAATTTAAAAGAAGGTTTCTTAGATAGATTATATATGGATTTTAAATTGATTTAAAAGGCCAACTTTCTATATCAATTAATTCTACATCCGCTAGTAAAACAATGTTGAATATAATTAAGATTAAAAACCTATTTTACACTAGTGCAGGATTTGAAATTTTTTAATTATAATGAGTACACTTTTTGGTAGAATATACATCATCCCAATAACAGCGGTTTCTTATCATGGTCGTCAAGTTACAGTATCTTAATTTAAAGAATTGAAGTTGCGAAAATTAACCAAAAGGTTGGGGCACTGTTGTAAGATCGTTGCGTTTAAATGAGTGAAAATAATTTATTTAATGAAAAAATTTGTATTTAATTTTCAAATTGTATAAAATTCCTTTAACAAAGATTAATCTTTGATCCAATATATTGTGGGACACCAATAATCTCTGCCGCGCTAGGACCAAAACAAAGTTGGAGAGATTAGTTCAGTTGTGTAACATGTCTACCAGACAATCCCTTATAATTGTATCTTCGTCTGAGATTAATTAACATTAACCTGCATATACATGGAACCTAGTTATCATTAATGTAGGTTTGTTCAAGTACGAAGGGAAACATCCCATTTGACTGACTGGATATTGTTTAGTTTTGCACAAGAATTAATGTTTACTTAGCTTCGGAATCTTAAGACCAAGTAACTGATACGGCAACAGGACGTAGTTTCTTGGTTCATTCCGTGTCTGTGATTTGCAGACAAGCCTCTCCGCAATGATAGCCGATGACAAGATTATGATCCCTCAATCATGCTTTACCATTAAATTATTCAAGCCTTTTCCATGATGGGGATTTTGTGCTATAACAAATACTTGTGTAGGAGGACGGTTCGAATTTAATTTGTCTGCAACACAACAATCTTATAATTTTTTTTTACACACTTTTAATTATTCAAGCCTATTTCTTTATATATATATATATATATATATATATATATGTCAATGAGTTTAATTCAGTTAATGAAAAAAATCAGTTGTTGTAAATCTTCTAACACTTTCTTAAATTCACACAAATTAAAAAAATTCAATTTTTTTTTCTAAATCATATATATTTCATCTTATCACACACTTTCCTCTTTCTTATACAAATTAATTTTTGTATAAAGAAATTATACAAACATAATGTCTCATTTTATAATTCCATCTCCCATGTGCTTGGTCCAGTCAACAATTTGTAAAATCACTGAACCAAACCTGGGTGGGAGGGAAGGAGAGAGAAAGAAAGATAGAATAGAAGAGTAAGTTTGGTCCTAATTAATAATGGCATCGTGCCAAATCCAGAGTACAGAGCTAGATAGAACTACCTGTTTCGCCATTCTGGCACTGACTATAGTTGATGAAATTGAAGGAAAAGTTATCAATACAGATTCAATAGAGTCAGGTATGTAACTGTTAGTAGTAGTTCTGCAACATAACATCACAGACGATTACAGATTTGGATTCAAAGGGACCAGTACGAAATTCACTACATATCGACATTTAGGAATTATGTACAAGCTACCCTGCCGTTTTATTTATTTGATTCTTTTCAAAGCGAGGAAGTACGGTAAAAGGTAAATCTGAAAACAAAAAAATTATTAAAGTTAAGATAGTTAAAATAATTTTATTTTTCTTTCATTTTTTAAATTTCATTAATTTTTTAGCAAAGATATTTGAATTTCAAACACTCTATTAATATTTCTTATTTCTTTTTATCTTTTTTTTATTACATCAGATTACTTATTATACTTATGTTTTTTTTCTTTCATTAGGAATAGAATAATATTTGGGATGTCTAATTATATTTATCCTTAATTTTTAAGAATAGTAATTTATAAACATCCCATTAAAGATCTCACAAACTCTTCTTCTTTTTCTATTTACATATCATTTATCACATTTATATTTTTTTTTCTTTTTCTTATATAGTAAGTGATGAATAATATGGGTGTCTATATTTTCCATTTTTAATCAGCAAGTATAAATACGTACTTCGCAGGATAATAAATAAATAAATACGTACTTCATCCTTTAAAAATACACCTGACACACCTTAAAAGATTATTTTTCGATGGAGGGGTAAATTCGCTAATTGGCAAGTAATTGCGTGCTTTGTATTGGGTTGGAATCGAAATAATGCACGTTATGTAAATTCAAGGGAAAATATAGATTATTGGTAGGTCTGCTATTATTAACTGAATACACCCAAATTGAGTAGCCTTTGTTCTTATCATATATTCATACATGGCCAGACAGATATACATTGCTTCTATATAACTTGATTATTCTACATATAGACTCGTATCGTAATTCATACGAGGTGTATATGGGCAGAATGCTTCAATATTAGTTAATTAATCTAAGCCGCCGATTTCGTTAAAACGGGTTCATTGTCCAATCCTCTATGGACAGATAGTGCCAGAGTGGAATATAGGTATAGTACGTCCTTGATTTAAGACAAAAATGTAAAAATAGTACTCCAATCATGTTCATTGTTTAGTCGAGTCAAGGTGGTTTATCTTGGCCATTTTGTAATTCCAAAATTGGAACATTGATGGAACACTGCATGATTTGAGTTTAAACTCGTTGTTGACAAGGGGTCACAACAATGCTAGTTAAATTTTTCTGATTATATGCTTCTTAAATTGAACGTCCACTCATTTTCAAGACAGAAAACAAAGTTAAAAAATACAAATAAACCTTATTAATCTTCTTGGTGGGTTTCATACGGCGTACCCCATAACATTATTTTTTGGCCATCGACCGACAAAGGATCCAAACTCTGCCATTAATGAAGGCGACAACCTCTTTGATTCTCCATTGATCTTGCAGATACATGTCCCTCTATTTCACTCAATACCCTCACTCTTTCACTCAATATACTATTTGTGTCTGCAGGAACAGTAAACCTTTGAGCCTCTTATATTACATAAAGATCCTCTCACCCCCACTTCGCAGCACATATCCTTTGCCCTCTATTGCTTTCTGTTCCACACTTCTTACTCCATACTACACTTTGAAGTTTGAACCACTACCACTACCTTGTACACCTTCTTGCTTTCTTTCATTCTTTTGTAGCTAGATAGCCATGAATTTCCATAACCCCAACACTTCTCTTCACCTAAGCCAACACGATGATGAGAACCATCTCAACCTAGATCTTCTTCTTGAGCCATCTTCTTCTTCTTCATCTTCACCTTCACCTATTAGTCCCATTGAGCCACGGATATTCTCATGCAACTATTGCCAGAGAAAGTTCTATAGCTCTCAAGCACTAGGGGGTCACCAGAATGCTCACAAGCTTGAAAGGACACTGGCCAAGAAGAGCAGGGAACTGAGTTCGAACATGCAATCTTATGAAGCACTGGAGCAAAGATCAAACTTTGGTGCTTCACACCATCTTGGTCATCGTGCTCTTGGGGTTGTGGATAACCAAGGGCAAAGTTATGTGAGGCTCAGTGGAAGACAAGAGTTCAGTTACGGTTCCAAGGAAGGGGGAGGGGTGGCTTCCTGGTCAAGAGGTTATACTTCTGAACATGTTCAGGAGGATATGGGCCAACTTGACTTGTCGTTAAGGCTTTGAAATTTTCAATAATTGAAAAAATCTGTGATCTATGGTATCTTTGCTTCTATGAGTGGTCATGAATATAATATGAACCATTATGAGTTAATTAATTTCTGATTATGAATGTAGCAAAAAATGCCCCAGTGAGAGGGGCTAGTGCTAGCTAGTTAGGGGTGTATTGGGGAATCAATCAATCGTGTAACAAATTGAAAGTGACACTTTTAGAAGATCAGAACGTGCCAGTGCCATTTTTTTTCTGTAGAAGGTAAAGGGGAAGCTTTATTTCAGGTTACATATATAGGTTACTATATTGGTGACTGTGGCTATCTTTATGGTTTACTTTGTAAGTTTTTTTGTACTGTAAGAAAGTAAGAATGGAAGTATATCTATTATTGAAAATCTGAGACATTTTCAAGAGAGAAATAAGTTTGATCAAATAAAATGGCGGAATGCAACAAGAAATATTCATTGGCCGCAGCAGACAGTAGTGTAACCAACTCTTTATCAGAAACCAGGCTAATATTTGCCATAGACTAAAATTTCCATGCAAAGTTTTAGGGATTTCCATGCCACAATGCTTCTTAATATGCTTATAACATGAAAGAGTAGCAGATTAAAAAAAGCAGATGTACAATTAAAAACTTGAAGTTGAACCTATAATGGTATAATTATGGAATCGTGTTGCAGTATCCCTGACTGCATATATAGATGGGTTCAGTTTCCTTGTGATTTTATGCAGCAAGTGTCATTTAACACACTTTTCTTCGGTTTCTGCACCCTTACATGCAGTCTGAATACAGTTTCTGAAAGTATTTCACATGGTATTGTTGGTGGGAAATAATTAAAGTTTCCTATGTGCAATAAATAAGTTCCTTAAATGTTATATATACATGCATTTAATTTTTGACACAAAGTAATGTCTTCTTCAGAAAGTCGTTTATAGTTCCCGACATGCAATTCTTTCTTGATTCTTGAAAACGAAAATGTATCATTTTCCTTAGCTTTGCCACCAATCTACCCCCCAAGCAACCCCAACAAGAGCTTAATAAAGAAAAAGGAAAAACAAATGAATAATAAGCTTCTAAGTTTATGGTTTCTTCTGACATTGAAAGGGCTTGAACTGATGAACTTGTTAAACTCCCCAATTGCTTCAAACAAGAAAATACTTGTAAAGCTAGATGTAAGAGAGATATCAATCAAGCTTCATTTTTGTTAATAAATCACATGTATTTTTCGTTAAAAATTCTCTGGATTGAACTAAACAAGACTATTATACATGATAAATATTTTTTAAAGTATTTATCACAATTTACATATTTAAAATTTAAATTTGAGATTACTAATTAAATTAAAACAATTTCAGAACAATTGGTCCAACTACGACTAATTAACTTCATGGATGTTCTAAAAAATAATCGTTCTGTGGTCCTTCACCAGACAATTCATCCAGACTATGCCCATCCCTATCATCAGCTTCTTATGTTGAACATAGACGAATTAATAAATGGTCTTTATTTAACTTAGGAGTTAGAGTGGAATTAATTTAATCATATGGTAAATAGCGTTATTGTCATGGAGTTGAAAATTCGTACAAACAATTACGAAGTGAATTAATTATCTGCATCTTTTTAATAGGCAATATCTTTGTTGATGTCAAATTCATTGTTTACTAGATCAAGATGCAAGACCATTAATTCGTATTTTGGCACACATAAAGTTGCAGACTTCGTGCTTCAACAAGTGTGACAAGTTTCAACCGTGTGCAATGGATGTGCTTTCCATTACATCACGTTGGAGTGCAGGAGGTATATTATTGGATTGCTTTCAATTAATTACTTGTGGATGTGCTGATGCCGTACATTGTGCTCGTTTTGAAAGAAAATACATCACAACCTAATTTTTTTATTACCAAATTACATTTTCTTAAGAGTGAATACTGAATAGTGTGTATCTGTATATTATCGTTCAAACACCGATGAATATATATAAAAATTCAGCAAAAAAAAATAGATATGTATAAAAATCACACTTATCATACTTTTAAGTCTTAGAAAGTGATGTTGTATAGAAATTATTCACATTTTTTAAATACGAAACCTCCAACTCTCCAAGTATCACTTTGTCTTGAGAATTGTTTTAAAGTTTAAGAAGAGAGATTTAAATAATTTGACCAAGGTACATGATAGATATAAATGCCAACTTTATATTTCCAAAAAATTATTTAAATTTAAAAATATCCATGCTTTGTCTTCTATTCTACGTCTTTAATGTTATATTTTATGCAGAGATGGAATTTTATGAAACAAAAGAAAAAAAATAAATTACAGAAAATACATTTTATGATTTTAATGTTAGTTAAAATTAAAGATAAAATATAATAAAAATTATTCTACAGAATTGACATATAATATTTTACAAGTATATACGTGGAGTGAGACACACAGATAGTACATATTTATAGAAGAAGCTAATATTTGTCATTTTATTTATATGTTTAAAATTATTTTTTCTTAGTTTTTTGTTACACATGTATGTGCATCCTCACATAAAATATTAATGTTTATTTAAAAAACACATATTTAAACTTTGAACAACTTGGTAAGAAATATATATTCTAACAATTTGTGGACAAATTTATCTTTCATAATAATGAACATATTATCTTCTGGAATTGTATTTTAATAATATTGGTAAAGTACTAATTTTACAACTGCACAAGATTAAAATTCTTGATAAAATAAATATATAAGAACTGTCCTACATATTGGGGGAAGTAACTCAATGAAAAAAAATATTTTATAAATTATGAAAGGATAAATGTTATTTAATAAAAAACATAAAACTATGTTAACAATATATATGGATTTTTATTTGACAAAAATATATAGAATGATTTTAATTTAAATATATTTGCAACGTAAAGGTTTTTAACCTAATATTCACTTATATATAAATACAGTCACATATAGTCACATATAATAAGATTGTTTACTTTCATAATAATTATTTTTAAAGTAACTCTTAATTAGTCACATATATTCACTTAATTACTTTCATAAAAATTAAACTCGTATCCATCCCATATATGTAAACCTATACTGTAATCTGATTTTAAATTTAAATGCGTATGATATTTCACTCATTTAGACCAAACATATAATAAAAATAATAAAGAGTGTTTACGTAGCCTTTGCTTAAGTGAAGCTAAATGACTTTGGAGACTACTTGAGTTCCTTTTTTTGTACTATTTCACACACACACACACACACACACTATTTCATCAGAATTTGAATGATTGACATCAGAATTTGATTGATGAGTTAGGGTTAGGGTAATGGGTTGAGTCAGTTTTCAAATGAATGAATTCAAAACAATCACGTATAGTATATTGATCGAGTATAAAAAAATTCCACTTAACCGAATTATATTAAAATATAGAAAAATACTTAGTATTTAACTACGTTTAATTTTCAATTTCATTTAATTTTTTTAGATCTAACATCGAAGAAAAAATATCTATTACTCACTTCGTCTCTGATAATAAGTGTTATATTTAAATAATATTTACATTAGCATTGCAAATGAAAGAATTGCTTCAACCTTGTCATAATTACTCATTATAATGGTAAAAGAAATTGGAATTACAACGGAGGTGCAAACATATGTGCACGGACTTAAAATGTCAAATGTAGAACTTAGATGGATCATTAGTAAACCAGACAGGGATTGTTGCTAAGTACTTTTGAAAACTCTCGAAGTGGGTTCGATACGGTCGGCCATAATAATTTCTAAGTTATAGAGTTTGTGAGGGGCCATGTTAGGTGTCTCTTTAAGGTTGTAATCCATCCTAAGTAGCACAGATCGATAATCCATCATCATTATCTGCATTATTGTGGTCCATAGATCCTTGACTATCAGTCCTTACGTCCTCGACTTGGTCCTATGGTGGGGCACACTCTTTGTTACTTGCTTAATTAATCAACCACTTATCATCATTTCATTGTTTAAGGTAGAGGCCCAGCTTGCCATGGTTTCCTTTTTTTTCACCGGTTTAGCTATAATGAAGCAACAAATTCAGTGTCTTTCTTGTTCCAGTTAATCTACCCCTTCAAGTGCGTTGTGGACTTTAGCCTTTTTAAATCATTTACTACAGAAACTTTTTCTTTCAACGTTCCTGTGAAGATGCTGATATTAATTTAATTGATAATAGTGTGTTTAATTAATTGTCATGTATTTATCTATGACATAGAAAGTATATTTCTCTAAATGTGGTGTGTATGGACAAGTATTTATAAACTTTAAAAATAGTACATAAAATAGTCACGCATACATACATTGAGATCGAGTGTGTAAAATTAGTTTGATAATTAGATTCATCGATCGATCAAGTCTCGCAAAGAGAGAAATAGCTAATTCATTCTTTTAGAGTTGAGTTTAATCATCATGTATAATATAAAATAATTTTGTAGCATCATTTAATTATAAATTTATTATATATGGTAAATTATTTTGAATGATAATATAAAATTGTTTTAGTTTATATTAATACATTCCTATTAAAAACAATAAATACGTTTAAATGTTACTCATCCAACTGTGCTCTCAAGACAGTAATTTGAACCATCTGTTGAATCTGCTAACAGTCTTATATTACGGAACCTTGTTTGGTATACTTGGGATAATGTTTTCATTTCAGCAACACTGTTTTTGGAAGGTTTTACTGAGGTCTAAGGGAACTAAAGCCTGTTATGTGAAACAAGGACGAAACAATTTGACACGTAACGGACACTAAAAGTTTTCCTTTCACAAAGAAAGCTGTATCCAACAAGCAACAAACTAAAGCCATGTCAAAGTGATTCCACTTTGATTAGTATGCCATTATCGTTTAGTTTGCATGAACCATGTTACTTCATCTTCATGTGAAGATAATCAGGATTGTGTTCCTCTTTTTCTGAATTTGTGTTTTCCTTTTCCTTTTTGTTTCCGTTTCCTTGAAGATTTGGTTTCCTTTCCATCAGATTTAAGCTTTTTGGTTTAATATAGACATTTCATCTTGCATCGTGCATGGGATAATCACTTACAATTTGAAATGGTCAAGGAGCTGACTAAACCATATTGGTATTCATTTTTTTTGTATTTTTTTAAAATAGCCACCAGTTGGTTAAATTCAACCTTAGATTTTTTAGATTGAGTATCAACATTAACATTATCAACACCTTTAACTTAAATTAATTAGAGTTGGTGTAGATGAATCCAATAATAGATAAGAAATAATTAAAAATAATAAAAAAAGAAAGAAAAATAAGACAATGAAAAAATAAAAGAAAAGAAAAAAAGGATGAAAGAAATAAGAAAAAAAAGAAGAAGAAATGAACTAAAAAAACATCAATAAAAAATATAAAAATAATAACAGGTCTAACCGTCATAAAACTTATAACGTTTTTATAACTTTTTTCAAGAGTGAGTGAGTATACATTAAATTATTAATAAAATTTGACTATTTAATTTTAAAAAGTACAAAGAAAACTAAAAAAAAAAAGAATGTTCTTGAGAGGAGTAAATTATGTCCATTTGATGAAATCGTAAAATATTAAAATTTAAAAGACAAAGTCAGATGACTTTTTTAAGTAAACATATGAAATTATATGATTTATTTATCCCATGTAATACAAACACATTCAATTCTAAGTATTTATGTTTAGTTCATATTCATTTATCTCATCTCATATAAACAATCATCTTACTCAATAAGTTCCATGTGCGGTTGCAAATAGAGGCCCCTAGAGGCCCATAAAAGTGAAAACTGCGGCCCACATAGCAACATAGCTATGTGACCAAAGATCGATGCCACTATATGCCGAGTGCACTATAGCCCAAGAAATGCACGTGTTTTTGGGCATACTTTTTCTGTTCTTGAGCTCTTTTGCATCTATGTTGTAGTAAAGTGATAATTTCTAATCCATGTGGAATATCAGAATGTGTCAAAACATATATAAAAACAATGAAAAGTTCATTTTTTATCTGTCAGAAAAACGAAAAGTTCATTTAGTTGCCCTTCTCGAATCGTTTTAGTGAGCAGAGTATTTATTATTTTCAAAACATTTTTAAAAATGATTTATAATAATATATAAATAAGATCACATTATACCCTATCTATCTAAATTTAGTTTGATTTAACTTTAATATTATATGTAATTTCAAAGGTAATATTTTCTTATCTATAAAGATTAATATTTTATTATTGTGAAATATCTATCAATTTTTAAAATAAATATTTTTTATTAAAACATTTGACTATTCATTTTTAATGGGGATCTCTTTTGCTTTTTTTATCTATAAAACTTGCACTCGAAAATTTATTTAAAAAATTCAAGTATAATTAATCAAAATTAAAATGGAATGAAAATAAGTGATAGTTTTTCCATATAAAAATTTATATAATCTGTACATTACTCGTTTTTAATGTACAAACAATTTTGTTTAGTTTTCTATTAATATCCTTTATAAAAAAAAAACACTCTAAACATTATACGTCTGCATTATTTTTCTAAGAGGAACGTGTGGATTATTGTTAAAAGGATGCAAATCACAACTTTATGTGAACTAACTTAGGCGGTGGATGATCATAAATTTCTTTTTTTTTTTTTAAGATGATAAAGAAATTTGTGTATGAAACTTTGGCGGATTGACATGCTCTCAATTTTGTCTTTTCCTATCACGGTTGTCCTCTCGTGTGTCACATAAAATATTTTAAATAATATATTTCATTTCTTACTTTAAAATGTGAAAGAAACCACTTAGTTTGCCCAGATCGTAGAAATGAGCACGTGGCCATGACGGGAAGCATTCTTTGTTGAGCAAAATGTTGGCCAATTTCAGGCCTGAAAGCATATCTCTAATCTATAAACTGCTCAACTAACAAAACAAATAATTGTTCCGTTAATAATATTAAATTCAATTTTTTTAAAGAAAAGTTTCAAGTTTAAATCAATCTTTCAAATGAAAAAATAATTAAAAATAAAGATTCATTAAAAATAATGAGTCATATTTTCTAATGATTAAAAAAAAGAAATGTATACTCTCTTGGAGGCCTGAATATTGGATTATGCTGGGCCAAGTCGCAAGACAGTAATATTGCGCCCGTTAATAGTTTCATTGGGCCAAAGAAAAATATGGTTTCAGATGGAAAACATAAATGTTGAAAAAAAAAGGAAAATCATAAATGTAATGTGAATATAAAAATGTCTTTATTTATACTTTTATTTATTTCTATTAATTGTTGTTGTTTGTTTGTACTATGTTATACATCTTTTCTCTTTCAACTAAAAAAAAAACATATTTTCTCTACTCGCATTATTATTTCACGTTCATGCACGATCATTTGTTTTTCTACCTCTTACTTTACGTTGTGCTTTTGTTACTCCTCATTTGTTATCTTTGTTTCATAAGGTGTAGGAAACTAGGAATGAATATGTGTCATTGAGGAGTGCTAGCAAAACTACTAAGATTCTTCTTCTATTTTTATTCATAAAAATAATACAATTTTTTTCATTCTATTTTTGTTATTTTTTTTCTTAATTTCTTTCACTGGACAAAGAGTAAGTACTTTAGGCGGGGGGAAACACACAAGTAAAAAAGAGAAGGAAAATAATACATCAACCTAATAGCACTTGAGACAAAGGCAAAACTATACTACCCTTTGACGAGCTTTTCTTCAAATTTTTGCTCCTAGTTGAAAACTTCACCGAACACACAAGTATGCCTTAAAAGATAGATAATGATCACGAGTTCTTCAAACGCAAGAACCACTTTGGCGAGTACATCCTGAACACTTCGTAGGCTGAGATAGTGGATATTAGAGCCATTATGATGGACGCTGCATAGCCGCATAACAAAGCCCCTCCTATTTGGACGCAGAATCTTGTGAATTTGTCACATACCTTTAGCCACTGAAAGGCATCTGATCCAGTTATTGCTAGCATCGCGGCTCCCATTGTTGCAGTGTTTGCAGCAAATGTCATGTACACAGCGATCTACATGTTCACAAATTTTAACATAAACCAAATATTAATCAAATGATTATTCAAATTTCAAACATAGAATCTTCTTTAATACATCTGGTAGATTCTGATGGTATTATATATCGAACAAATATATTACCTTAAAACTAGCTAGTGGTGACCCTCTACCAAATTCAATTCCATGTACGATCCATATTTAATTGTGCCTGGTAGGTTCAGACTTTTCCTTGAATAAACAACATGACCCCACCTCTAATTGGGAAAGAGACAATCCTATCATCACGCACGTGAATTAGTTCCATTCTTCCACCCGAGATCCTGCAATTTGTTTTACCTATTTTTGGGTAGACAACATGAACTACCTAATTGGAACCAAATTAGTAAACTAAACTTTTGAACTGAACAATTTGAAGATTCTGAATCTGCTTTAGTAAAGTATTCCCTTCTCCAGTGGCAGGCTACAATGATATCTTGATCAAAGTATGCACATAGAAAGCGTTTTAATACAAACATATACATAATAGATAACTAGGAAATAGTAATTTACCTGATCCAACGAGAAACAAATCCAAGCCATGCATAGATAAGACCCTTTGAAGGTTTTTCTACACCAAATGGAGTGTTTGCACAATAGAAGCAGATTGTAACCAGCAGCCGCAGATGTAACATACACCAAGATCCTGTAAAAAACATAAAATTCCCAACTCTATATAATTTCCGGAATATATATTTTATTAAGCCACAGCAATCGGAGAATATATATAGAGAAGGAGAGGGAACTCTTACTTGAGAGCGTTCAAGTCTCTGCATGTAGCCTTCTTCTCAATAGATAAGAACACAACCTTGGTTTGAGTATCTAAAGCAACCAAACATGCTGTTAATACCAAAACCAGTACTGCTGAGACCCTTAGATAAACTTCCCCTCTCGCCATTCCCAACTTCATTTTTTTTATCAGATGAATTGATCCTTTTTTTCCGGTGATCTTAATTTTTGCTCCACCTTGAGCTTCTTTATCGAATTGTGGTTGATCCCTATATATTATTGTAGTATTATGTTTCCAAAATTGTTGACTTCATAATACTGGCTGAAAGCCATAAACGGATATGGTGTGTATATAATAACCTCAACAATTACCTAACTTTTATTATTATCGATCTTATCTCAACCAAATTAGTTGGATCTCTCTATCTTTTTTAGTACTTATTGTGTCAGAAATAACTTGTTTTTAAAACCTTCTGTTACATTACAGTTGTATGGTTTTTGAGGTTTCTATGTGCGCGTAGGAAAATTGAAGTGAGAGAGACCCAAAAACCTCTAAGTCCGTCTTTTTCTCTCCCTACAATGATCATACTTCCTAGAAACTAAATTGGCAAAGTGAAAACTCTAGTTTTTTATTCCATTAGTGAAAAAAAGTTAATTTGTAAAGTGATGTTTGATTTTTCATAAACTAGTTTTGAACATGCAAAGCAAATGAAATATGGATGTTGTGTGAAGTACCTCATAATTTGTTGGAGAAACAAATAAAATATAAAATTAGATGGTTATGTGTATTCAAAATATGGAAGGAGGGTACTAAGAAAAAAATAAAAGAAACATATTTCTTACAAAGAAAATATGGTGGTGGATGCAGAGGTCTATGAGATAATTAAACAGAAAAAAGATTGTTTTAGATTTTTGCATAAAAGTCCCAATGACGAAAACTTGTAAAACTTAGATTAACGAGAAAAAATGTAAGGAAAGTCGTGCAGGAAGTTAGAAGCAACATTTTCGTTGATTAGTATAAAAATCTTGGGAACAAGGATTATGAAAAATATATATACAAACTTGCAAAAACGAGGGATAAGAATAGTAAAGACTTCACCCAAGTTAGATGCATCAATGATGAAAATCAAGAATTTTTAGTAAGAGATGAAGATGTAAATGAAATATGAATGAACTACTTTAACAAACTTTTTAATGGAAATGACGATAAAAGTGAGGTGGACTTAAAGAACGCTTATGATGATCTGAATAGAATATTTGTGTGCAAAATTAATACACATGAATTAAAGAAGCTTTAAAGATGATGAAAAATAATAAAGCTTTGAGATCCGATGTCTTCCCTATTAAAGTGTGGAGAGACCTAGGGGATGTGATAATAAAATGATTGATCAATCTTTTCAATAAGATTCTTCAAACAAATAAGATGTATAATGTTTGGAGGAAAAATAATTTTGTGCCTATTTACAAAAACAAGGCAGATATCCAGAATTGTTCTAACTATAAAGACATTAAGCTTATGAGTTATATTATGAAGTTGTGAGAGATAGTTACTGAACATCCCTTAAGGAAAGAGACCAAAGTTTCTATAAATTAATTTGGATTTATATCAGAAAGATGTACTATGAAAGTCATTTGCTTGATGCGATAATTAATGGAAATGTATCGATAAAATAAGAAATATTTACATATGGTGTTTATAGACCTTGAGAAAACATATAATAGGGTCCCAAGAAAAAATTTATGGTGGGTTCTTGAGAAGAAAAAAGTATTATTAAAGTATGTAAATGCAATCAAGGATATGTATGATGGGCTATTTCATGTGTTAAAACTTGTAATGGAACATCAAGTTATTTTCCTATCATGTTTGATGTACACAAAAATTTGACTCTTAGTCCTTATCTCTTTGCCTTAATGATGAATGAATTAACAAAAAATATTCAAGAGGAAGTGTCGTGGTGTATGCTTTTTGCATATAATATTTGTGCTTAGTGATGAGACAGAAAATTGTGTTAATAGGAAACTTGAATTGGGGAGAAAGACTTTGGAGTCTAAAGGATTCACGTTAAGTCAGAGCAAGACTGAGTACATGAAATGTGAGTTTTCATTGATAAGAGATGATGATCAAGACCTTGTGCATCTACTTGGTCAAGAGGTATCCAATAAAGATGTTTTTAAATATTTGAGATCAATTTTGCAAAAAGGTAAATTGATGATGATGTAAATCATACAATCAGAGCATAATAAATGAAATGGCAGAGTGCATCTAAGATGTTGTGTGACCGCAAAATTTCCCTTAAGCTAAAAGAAAAATTCTATAGAATAACTGTAAGATTTACAATGTTATATGGAGTTAAATGTTGGTTAGCACATAGGCAACATGAGCATAACATAGAGGTAGTAGAAAATGAAGATGTTAAGGTAAATGTGTGACTATACAAAAATAGATAAAATACGATGAAAATATTCGACGAAAGATAGTAGTAATAGCATCCGTGAGTGAAAAGATGAGGGAACATAGATTGGGGTGGTTTAGACAAGTAATGAGACGACATGTGGATGCTCCCGTAAGAACAAAAGTTCGTTATCAAGAGTTTGACATAAAGAGATAGAGGTAGATCGAAATTTACATGGGAAAAATAGTTAAACAATACTTAATGAAGTGAGATATAAATTGGTGGATGGTATGTCTTAGGACAAAATGAAAAAAAGATATAAGCTTGATAAATGGTTAGATATGTTGTTATCTCTATATTCTAAATGGTCTATTTTTAGTCATTTTTATCTTCATTTTTCTTCTCATTATTTTTTCATTCTTTTATTTTATCTTATTTTACTTTTTAATTTTTTTTAACTTTTCTATATTTATTATTGAATTTATCTATCATCAACTTCACTTAACTTAACTTAAAAGTCGGAGATATTGTAGTTCTGAACATACTAAACTACAAATGTCTACTGAACGTTAATAAGGCAATCCTCATTAAATTGTAGGCACTACCTAGCTAGTTTGGTTTACTTATTACCACATCAGTTATCCAACCAATTTTAACTGACTTCATAAACGCTTTGATGTTATATTACATTCAAATCTATACTTATTAAGGATAATTAATTGTACCGTTTCGGCAGATTTATACAACCTGCTAGTACATGTACAAGCTCAATTCATGAAATAAGGAAATAAAAGTGGCCTAAGCTTGCCACTTGGGCTCAAAATGAATATGATCCACGCGTGGAACTTTTGGAACGAATTGAAAGTTGTAAATGAGTGAATCCATATTCCACAGGTGTTTGTTCTTAATTCTGACAACTACAGCGAGGCGGAATAACTTGTAACTTGAGTCAATGTATTTTCTTAAAATAATACTAATACTTAGGTCCAATCTAGTTAGGATCGTCTCACCCCAACATGAAATGGCCCAATTGCAAGTATGAAATTATCACAATACAATCTTTTTAACTTTACTTAAAATTTATATTAGAACAAATAGTAATCGACTATTTTAAGTAATAATCAATTTCAAATAGTTTCGTGTAAATTAATTTAGTCTTTAATATAAGTTAACGGAATGAATTATCTGAAATTGTAAATTATACTTGACTGAGATTGTATAAATAACGACAAATTCTAAATTTAATTCTACAACACTCCCCTAAATTTTAACATTGGCAAATTATTGAATTAATATTTCTTTAATAAAAAATTAACTATTATTAATTTATTTAATATTTTTATTTTAAATTAGTTTATTAAGACCCATCTAGAATTTATTTTTTATAAAGTAAATTTGAATTTTAAATATGAAAATAGATGTATGTAATTGGGAAAATAATAGAAAGGGGAGTATGTTTTATATTTGCATTTCCTTTTTCAGTTTATTTATTTATTTCACTTAAATAAACAATTAATGTACTATTGGCGTGAACATGAAAATATCATATTATTATTTTGACTTAATTATATTTTTCATCTTTATATTTTATCTTATATGTGATTGTGATCTCTTTAATTTAAGTTTAATTGTTTTCATTTTACTCACATTGTTTATCAATTGTTAAAATTAAGTTACTTATACTAACAAGTAGTAACTTGTGTCCTTAAGGAAGTGATTCAATATTAAAAAACATTACTTATTTCAAATTCCTTCCAATAATTGGCAAGAATTTAACGGAAACATAAAATGTTCCTAAGCAAGGCCCAAAGCCTATTGATACTTCGTAAGAAGTGATCTTTGACTTCTTATTTCCTTCCTACTCTTGATCTCAATTAGTTTCCATCTTATCTATGAATTGCGATTTTTTACATAGTATAACTGTGTTTGACAATTATGCTTAATTCCAACTATGTGGTTCAAGTGAGCAATGGAATCCATAATGAGACAGCTACATAACACAACGACAACCCCCGAAACAGATCCAGCTGCCATTATCCCATCCCCATGGGCTTCACACTCCACCCAAAGCTAAAAAGCTTCACCGTGAATCCTCTCGTGTGCACAATCATTTTGCCACCATTTAGTCTCTTATAATTAGGTTGGAGAAGGAGAAAGAAGTTGTAAGTAGGGAGGTGCAGGAACGAAGGTCGATGGGGTAGGGGAAGAGAGGGGTGAGTGGGAGAATGAATATGGATTATAAGTGTGAGTATATATAGGGTAATCGAGGGGATAAAAAATGTCATATTTTACCCATTTAATTTCAACCCTCTATAAAATATTTAATCCAATAACTTTAATGTCACGTTTCATTTGCGTATTGTGTACCATTGTGTTTACCTTTTCGAATAACATTTTAAAGTGCACTTGAAGGTATCTCTACAAACTAGAAGTCACGGAACTAATTATTGAGGAAATAAAGTACCAAGAAGAGCACAATTCATCTTCCCATAAGAGTTGTTGCTTTATTTGCATAATCACAAAATCGAATCTCTATCGTATGTTTAAAAGACATAAATACGTAAATCACTAGCCACTTGCGTTATATCCTATAGTTATTCTGTTAGGTACATGGAACAAGTTAATGTGCACTTGTATTAGACATGGATAACTCGGTTGTAGAGTCCTACGACTTGTCCCTAATAATGAAATATAGTAATAGTAAGACTGCAGTGTCGAAGCCAGGAATTTTATTGAGAGGGGACAAACATAAAAAAAATTATATCATAAATAAAAGTACTCCGAAAATAATACAAATCTAATATAAAAAAAACTATTACAGAAATTAAAATCACTTCATGACTTAACTCTGAAGACTCACTATTTTTTCTCTTAAAATAAGCATCAATGGTAGTAGCACCCTTCCTCATAATTTTTCTGCGCGGCAATCACAAACAATATCAAATATCAATGGCAATCGCGTAAAGTAAATCATTGTTACATTTTGAATGAGATGCACACAACACATTGCACAACATTAACAACTGAAATAGTAGTTTATTTTTTTTATTTCGTTTCAGATTTAACAAAAACGGGTTCAGCCCAACATGGTAGGGGGTACATGTGTAAAAATAAGGAGTGCAAATAATAGTTTATTTTATTTTAGAAGAATAACATCAAGAAGAAGAAAGAGAAAAATAGGGAAAAAGAAAGGAATAAGGAGATACCTAAAACTCGAAACAACTTTTTTAACTCCTTTTGTTTTCTTGAGAACCTCTCTATTTTATAGTGTTCTTTCTCCATCTTCCTCTTTATTCTTTTCCTTTTTATTATTATTATTTTTCATTTTATCATCTTTCTTTCCTTTTTTCTTTTTATGTTATCTCTCATTCCCATTTTATTTTTATTACATTTTCTTTCCTTTTTTTTATATTTTTTTTTTGCTCTTTTATGTTTTCTTTCCTTTTTATTGTTTTTATATTTTTTTTCTTTTTCTTTTCTTTTTTGTTATTACGTTTCCTTTATATTTTTTTTCTTTCCCCTTTTACCTTTTTTTAATATTTTTTCTTTCCTCTTTTTTTTTCTTCCATTTTCATTTTTTTTATTAATTTTTTTAGGGGGGCGGTGGCCCACCCTAGTTCCGCCATTGAGTAAGAGGAATGCTATAATTGTCTCACAAGAGGACAATAAATCTCCACTTCATGACTTAAGCTATCTCTATTTATTATGATTATTTTTTAAGAAATATTTGAATAAAAAAATAAAACTAAGAAACGGACTATATCATATTATTATATTACATTTAATAAGCATGTGTGTTGAGTATTATAAACTCTCTACTAGTTCAATTCCTATAAATAAATAAAAATATAATATTTTTAAATTTATTAAATTATTTAAAAGCTTAAATTCATTAATTGCTTATCAATGTTCATTTATTAACTTATTTACGTGTGTATTTATAATTTTATTTAACATACTTATCAAATTAAACTTTGAATGAGAAATCAGGTGTTTAAGAAGAAGAAAAAAACTTGAGCTTATAATTCATGCCTAGTGACATGAACACCACCATTTTTCACTACCTTTCATAGTAACCAGAAGCAAACGAGGTAGGTGTAGTTTTTCTTTTAAAACTCAATCCAGCAGAAAGGTTAGCCTTGTAATGTTGCGAACTGCACTTTAAATTCCCATTACCCGAATGTCCTCAACAAGTTGCAAGTCTTACTTTATTGCTCAGAAATAGTATCCTTTTTTTTTTTTACTACTTTAATAAAAACATTAATTGTTACATTACGATGCCCTTTGTTTCCAAATTAATTGCATAAAGAATGACATTTGAGAAGCGATGCAGTGTAATGGGAAAATTGAATGCACACACATGCAAACACAATAGCAGTTTGCATATGCTTTTGTTATGACTTGGTGCGGACTGTGCATTCGAGAGGGAGACCCTGAGGGAATCGCTTAAGGTCTGTGCAGTAATCGTAAATCATGTAATTCTTGTGCACCCATTTTAGCTTCTTCTGGTTTGTGGAATCAAGCCGTTGAGAATATAGCCAAGCTTTTTCAGAAGAGGAGGTGGAGTTGCATGAAGAAACTCCATTGGACCAAACGCAACCATTGGCTTTGAAGTTCCTGAAAGAAGCAGTGAATGGTGCTTGACTCCAATCTGTCTTCACTAGCCCTCCTCTCGTTGCCCAGTCATCAGCGTTCCATAGACTGGCATATAACCTCATAGGCTGCTTCTTTGGGTATTCAACACCCACTCCCTCCAAGTTCTTGAACTCCCTAATTGGTCTTCCATCAACATAGAATCTGAAAAGTAAAAGATTCCATGCATTGAGTATTGAGTATTGAATATTGAATATTCTTATTTTAAATTCAATGTTATATTTATATCATTATATGGTATATAGATTACATTTGATAAACTTACACAACATGTGCAGGATTCCAGAGAAAGGAATAGGTGTGAAAATTTGCAGTTGGGTCAAACCAAAGATAAAATTGTTGCTCCCTATTACCCTTGCCTTGTGTGTACACATTAGTATGAACTATGTAAGGATCACCACTCAGATTTCCGAGGAACTCAAAGTCTATCTCATCCCAAGATGACCCATCTGAACGTAACTGCATCATGCACAAATTATACATTAGAAATAGTTAGAATTAATTAATCATCATGAACATGCAATATGAATATGCGTGCGAGTGTTGTGGTGTGTTAAGCAAGTTAATGCCACTATTTTGGATAGTTATTGAATCAGATGAATTAAGATATTGATTAAGGGAACTCACGTAAAAAGCGGTGACCGTGCCAGCGGAATTTACAGGTACAAGTTTGATTTGAATGTGAATTTTGCAAAATAGATACTGATTCTTGGACTGAAAGCCAGAGCCAGAGGCTCTGTCAAGAGACAGAGTAAGAAGCTGACCATTGTTCAGAATCTTGCCTCTGCCATCTCCCCACGTGACATCAACATCTTGGTACAAGTTGCCAGCATAGGCAACCATAGAAGGCAAAGAGATTAGAAAGGCTAGGACAAGCGCAACCATTGCTTTAACGCAAGGAACCATTGGAATTGGACAGCTTCTAATATGTTAGTATAGTATCCGGGACAGAATTGGTATTTCGTGCACAATGAATTGATGAGAAGGAAAATTCGTCCCCTCCTAGAATTTATAGTAGTATATGGGGATGTGTTTGAATAATAAAAGTTGGTGGGTGGGATATATGATGTGGGAACTCAACAGCTGGACAGCAATATGTTTCATTAGCATAATGATCATAGTTTATAGTGGTCCATTACGTGGTGCTTCTGTTATTTTACACAATTCGGCGCAAGGGCTATGACTTCCTAGGTTTGTTTTGTTCCACCAAACCAAACCTGGGTTCAGCTCTTGCAAGCGTGTAGGATTTAATATCCAAAGTGCAACTACAACTTGAGGATTTAATAATGTAGTTTCTGGTATCTTCCACGGGACCTTTTTGGCTTGCCGAGTCGGGGGCAAGGAGGGATTGGTTTCATTCCTTGACATGCATGTATGTAAATTCTAGAAAGATGTACACCGTCCGGTTTCTATCTTTCTAGCAACTTCTGGCCCTGTATATGCTGCAAATCACATCACAATATCACAATTACACGTGTATAGAGAGAAATTAAGAGTCATGGTAACAAGTTAAATTGCTGAACCTCACTCAAATTTTCACCTGTTCTTAGTTATGTACAGAAAGAGATGTGTTATACTACTACTTTTGATTGGTTATTATTAATTATATTAATTCACTACTCTTTGTTTTTCAATACACTACACTACTACAGTAAAAATGTGATTTTCTTTAAAACAAAACGTGTTATATACTTTCATATAATTTTAGTCGGACAATTTCCAGCTTTTTTTTCCAGCAAAGATGAACATGCATATTGATCATTGGTATTAGTGGTACCAAAAACTCATTTATAAGTCAGAAACCAAAAGAAGCTTTACAGCACCCACCACCCTTGGTTATAACCTATTTATATTATGCAACTAAACTATGAGATAACCAAGGATATACAAAAAAGAATAAGACCCTTAAGAAGGCACTAAATCGCACGATATACCCAAAATTCTCATCAACAACCAAATGCCGGTACAAAAGAAGGGCATGCTTTTACTACTAGACAAGAGCGGATAGCTCAGAAATCTGAAAGGAAAATCCTTTCAGATTTCAGAGCTATAAAAAAAAAAAAATTTCATATTTTTTTAGCATAATTTTCATTATCAAATAAACATTACTCCTATAGTTCGTTTAGATAATTTTTTTAATAAGCCTTCAGAGAGATAAAAATAATAAAGTAAAATAATTTTTTTCATAAATTTAATTTATGCATTTTACTTTTTATTGAAATTATCTCATTTAATTTTTTGGTAGATAATTTTAATTATACATATGTTTATTTCAACTAATAGAAAAAACTTAATTTATTTTCTTCTTTTATAATTACTTAGTAAAAAAAACTCCATCCAAATATTTTTATATATAATAATAAGGACATTAAAATCACGGATAGAACAAGAAAAATAACATTGGACAAAAATATAAGTGACGTGATAATTTTTATCCTATATTTCATTTAACGAATAATTCACATTACAAGTAAAATAGTATAAAATTTACTAAAATACTTTTTTAATATTTTATTTTAACACAATTTATATCAAATTCAGTATTTTTTTGAAATAAGAGAGAGAAATTTAAATATAAAAAAAATCTAGTGTTTTCTTTTTAAAATGAGTTTTTTTTTCCAGTTAGTAAATAAATAAAAGTGAGATAAATGTATATTTTTAATACTTCAAACATGAAACAAAAGAAATTCAATTGTCCCTTACTCATGTTTTAAATTAATTATGGAACAAAAATATTTATTCTATCAAATATCATAATTTTAACGAATAAATCGAACAACATGTATGTTAACTTTACATGTTAAATGTTAAGGGCATTACTATTAGTCTAAACACGTATTTTAGAGTTTAGAATTATATAAATAATATCATGCCTCTTATTGCTTTCCATGCATCTTTTGTAACACTACAAATTTTAGTATTTCACTCATCTACGATCCATGGAATATGTCAATTCAAATGTTGTAAATGGTAACAAAAATGAAGGCGTTGAGAGGAGGGGGGTAGGGGGTGAGTGTGGATTCCTCTCAGTACTTCCTAATTTCCATTGGAAGGAACCTTATTAGATTATGCATTTATCATCAAACAAATCAGGTGTAATCAGAATGAGTCAGTCACAAAGACGAATGCAAACGCATACATCTATATGTATTAATTAACATCATGCTATAATTTGCACCTCTGACAATAAAACATAATTGAAAGTTCAAGATTTTTTGGCAAACCTGGAGAGATGGAGATAGAAACATGCATGCAATAATTCAACCACGAACAACAACGTGAATGTGAGGGAAAATTGTTCGAGGTGTGTTGAGAGTGGAGATTTCCTTTCTGCAAAATTATTACTCCAAAGATGTTCAAGTAAAACACGTTGTCTATTTATAAAAAAAAATGAACAAGTTGTCTTGTCTTTGTATAACGCTGCCACAGAGTAATCAGTAATCACCAGGAAATTTTCTGAATCTAAACAAAATTTCAATAAATCTTATACCAACGATTCAACATGATTTCCGTCAAATGTTGAACTTATTTTTCAATTTTTAAATGATAATCCGATAAAATAGAGTCACGTTTGATTTTTCTCTGTTTCGTACAGATTATTTTGTAATTGTAGCAAAGTTAAATCACCACATATTTGCAGAGTTTGAGATTTTCGCGCGTCTGTTGTGTCTTCTTTGTGGGTCAAATTTGGGCCGAGTTCATGTACTTTTGACCAGGGTCCGGAATTAGATCCAGAGTAAAATAAAATGAAACTAATTTTAAGCAATTGAAAATATGTTTGAGGGTTTAATTTTAAAAGAAAAAAATAGAAGGTAAGTCAGTTTTTTTATATTTGTAACTAGGGGAAAGATCCTTTATATGTTTTTTTTAAATTTAAATAGAAATAAAATAAAAGTGGAAGAAAGAGCGGAGGTTAAATTGAAAATGTGAGGAAGTGTGCACTTAAATTATCTTTATCACAGTTTTTTTTAAGGTGTCTTTATGACAGTTAAAGGAGTAAAGTAAGTTTAAAAAATGGAAAGCAAAGTATGATATTATTTTTATTTATTGTTATAGATAAAAAAATACTTAGTAATTTCAAAAAGGAAAAATATAACAAATAACATAACTTTTTTTTATTTTATAAATATTATATCCCTCTTTTAAATTTAAAAATAAAAATGTGTCCCCTATTTTCTCCCTTTTTTTAGTTTCAGGAGACTAAAATAACAGTAAAATACAAATTCAGGACTACATTGATTATTTAGTTTTTTTCTTTTTTCTTTTAGATGTAAAATTGTTATTATTAATGAATCTTGTTGTATATTGTTAAAGCTTTGACCTAACTCTTATGATATAGCTGAACGAAAAAAAAGTCTGATATATTTTATTTAATTTTTTATATAGATGGAAAGTAATAGTAAAATGGACGTCATTATTGTTATCTTCAATTTTAAAAATTACAGATAAAAATATATTTTTTTTCCGAAAACTAACATTTAAAAAGAAAAAGAAATATTATTATTATTTATATTAGATCAAAATTAAAAACATGTATAATCACACTTTGGGGTGTGCAAAAAAAAAAACTAAACCCAACCAATCTAAACTCGAGTTGAACCGTTTTGGAAAAATCAAATTTTTTTTGGAGAAAACAATTTGATTAACCAATCTGTTTTTACAAACTAATTTGACTCGCTTGGGTTCTTTAAAAAATATCCATATATAAGTATAAAATGGATAATTGAATTGAACTTAACCTATTTTTTTTAAAATAAATTATTTTGAAGAAAAAATTAAAATGATCCATTATGTAAAAATGATTGAGTTAACAAAATTATTTTATAGAATAATTTGAAAATTAATTATTCAAATTTAAAAAATCCAAATTTTGCACGGAAAAAAGAAAAATCATTTACTCATTAAAAATTATGCAACAATGATCATACACACAAAAATTATTCTCTTCGGTTGAAGACAGAATGAAAAAGTAGTAAGACAACACAGATATTATCCGTCTAAATCCAATATGTTTACCATTTAGAAAAACATGCAATTGATTTTATTCTTTTCCTTTCCTTTCTACCCAGATAACCGTAACAAATTAACTAATCGTCAGTGGAAAAAACTCAATGGTCATAGCTAACTAAATAATGGTGACACTACCGAAGCTTTGTGCTGTCACTTAGTAGACATAACCAATTTCACGGTCTAAACCATTTCCACTTTACGCTGCCATCTGTATCCAGCTCTTTTAATGGCCTTATGCAAGTATTAATTTGGAATTTAGCAAGTGCATTTTGGTCCTCTTTTTTGTTGCCTTGCCCATGTTTCCCCATAAAAACAACACAATATGCATGCCTTCCCTTTGTTCTGAAGCTAATATATTAATTCTGGCAATGGTGAATGGTGACTAGTTCCCATTTGTCTGCACATGCTGACTATCTACATCAGTATTTTCAAAATCACTGAGGTAACGGCCGTGCCCAGATAGATACTCAACACAGCACTGGCCAGCTGCTAGCTCTGTCCTGTCTCTTGAGAGAGCCACTGACACGGAACTGAAGAAACTCAAGTGGGTGTTGAGGAGTTGCACATAATCAAAACCAATTATTATTAATTCCTTCTATACAAAATTATAAATTTAAACATGTGTTATGAAGAGATTTGTTTTATTGAGATCACATATAAGTTTGTTCGTTTGTTTTATTGCTCATTTGTTAAGGAGTTTTTAAAGTTGACGTGGAACATGACACTTACAAAAAGTGACTTTCACATCCAAGAATCAAGATCATCATTATAGATGTTGTGTTCTTACCATGTGACTTAAAAAATGTGAAAAGATAGGATAGAGTAATTTTAGTTATTATCATTAATAAATTTCATTAAAATACATGTTTGCCACTCATAGAAAATAAATGTAGTTTTGAGGAAAAAGGAAAAAAAAATTATTGACTAATGATGTGATATAATTAAGTTATGATTTTATCTGTGAAAACTTTCACATTTAGTTTTTTAGTTTTTTTTACTAATTGAAAATTTTGTTTAATTATTTGATAAATTTTTTAATCATTATTTGATAAATAAGTTTTTTCATAATTTTTATCATTTTTTGAAATGTTTTTTGAAATAGTATTTTTTTAAATCGTCAGGTATTAACTTCTAATTTTTTATATATTATTTTTATTTTTATCTTCAATATATTTGTCAAATTTTCTTATTAACTTTTTAAAAATAAATCATAATTTTATTTTTCATTTTACATTTTTTAACTATTTCAATAATTAATTTTATCAAATACTTATAATTTAATAAATTAATTTTTCAACTTCTAGTTCAATTTCCCATACATATATCACTTTTAAATTATTCAATTGTGAACACTTGACACAATTAACTAAGAATGAAACCAATTAACATCAATTTTATGATAAAAATTATAATAAATAAAATTAAAATTAGCTAATTTTGGAGATAAAATTCACTTTCACGCTTAAAATTAATTATTATTTTCAAACTAAAAAAACAAAAACAAATTTGTTTTGTTGGACAAAATATTTCAGATTTTATTTTTATATTCACTGTATTTTATGCTTTCATCTTTTTATGAAATTTTCATGGAAAAAAATAAAATAAAACAAAATATTTTAAATTGATTGTAAGGTAAATGAATAATAAAAAGTTATAGCAATTTAGCGAGACAGTGACCAATGATAATTTCGACCGCTAACGGTTTAGCGTTGGGATTTTGGCACCGTATCTTTTCAGTTGCTATTTCCGTCGCTGATCTAAATAGCGACTGTTTTAGATGGTCGCTAAATGACATTTTTCTAGTACTGTATTCAAAATTATTAATAAACTACTGATTTTTTTTATCATAATTAAGTTTTTAGGGTTCTATATATATGTTTTGTGGAAGAAAAATGATTTCACGACTTGTTGAAAAAAGGCAGTAATATACTATAGTTTTAGTTTTTTAGGGACCTACTCCAACAACAGTGTATATATGGCGGTGCTTCTTATATGCATTTCATGGAGAAACGCGTGAAATGATTCGTGTGGGTGTTCATCTATAACAACTACTCATTCCTCACCAGCTGTAAACAACTAATTCAAAAGTTGGACGTACCTTCTTCTAACTTTCCTCTTTTCTAGCTATCTACCTTTTATTTCACCTATAAATACCATTCGAGCCTGCCATTCTCTGCAATATCACACGTTCAACAATCCACACCCAACATTCTCATAAGTCA
Source organism: Glycine latifolia (assembly GCA_013407115.1). Lineage (NCBI taxonomy): Eukaryota > Viridiplantae > Streptophyta > Magnoliopsida > Fabales > Fabaceae > Glycine > Glycine latifolia. Next base: position 5,564,561 of record CM023957.1, read on the forward strand.
TAACCAAATACGTACCATTTCATTAATTCTTACATAATATTGCTTAGTTTTGTTTTATCTGAATTTCAAAACAGCTTTTGAATGGCTTTTTCAAGAGTTGCACTGTTAATATGCACGGTTGGGTATTTTGTGATTGCCTCTGCTGGCAATTTCTACCAAGATTTCGATATCACGTGGGGAGATGGTCGCGCTAAGATACTCAACAATGGAGAGCTTCTCACTCTGTCACTTGACAAAGCCTCTGGCTCGGGTTTCCAATCCAAGAACGAATACCTTTTTGGCAAAATTGACATGCAACTCAAACTAGTCCCTGGCAACTCTGCTGGCACCGTCACTGCCTACTATGTAAGCGTATAATCATATTCTACCTTATTATACTTTAATCTAAGTCATACATATTGTTTACAAGTTTTGGTTAGAAAGAAAAACTAATTTAATGGGAAATATTTGTGGTGGTGAATTTCAGTTATCTTCAAAAGGAGCAACATGGGATGAGATTGACTTTGAATTCTTGGGCAATTTGAGCGGCGACCCATACATCCTTCACACCAACGTGTTTAGCCAAGGCAAGGGAAATAGGGAGCAACAATTCTACCTCTGGTTTGACCCAACTGCAGATTTTCACACCTATTCCATCCTATGGAACCCTCAACGTATTGTGTAAGTTTCTAGTTATTATACAATCCTCGAGAATATTATTATAAAGTAGAATCGATACGTGTTTTTTTTCTTTCTAGCTTGTGCTGGAAGCAAGTGATTAAATGAGTGTGTTTGTTAATTTTGTTTCATTTCAGCTTCTCAGTGGATGGAAGTCCAATTAGGGAGTTCAAGAACATGGAGTCAAAGGGTGTTCCATTCCCCAAGAACCAGGCAATGAGGATATACTCAAGCCTGTGGAATGCAGATGATTGGGCCACAAGGGGAGGTCTGGTTAAGACAGATTGGACACAAGCTCCTTTCACAGCTTCTTACAGAAACTTCAATGCCAATGCCTGCACTATGTCCTCCGGAACTTCATCTTGCAGTTCAAACAACCCTTCCTCTTCTAACAATAATGTTTGGCTCTCGGAAGAGTTGGATTCAACTAATCAGGAGAGGCTCAAGTGGGTGCAGAAGAATTACATGATCTACAATTACTGCTCTGACACTCAAAGATTTCCACAGGGCCTTCCTCCAGAGTGCAACACAGCCTAAAGATACTTAGTTTTCCTGTGGATTGATCCAGACTCCAATTTTCACCTCTCTTTGGAGTTTCCTTTTTTTCTTTTCTTTTGTAATTTTCATGATGATAAATTCTTTGATTCGATGTTGAAATTCTTGTTATATAGTGGTCAATTCAAATGGTTCATATCAGTAATAACATTCAAATGGTTCACTCTTTCTTTTTGAATTTTCCTTAAAGACGTGCGTTATATACAAGAGTTGTGCAGGAAAAAACTAAAATATTGCTTTTTTAATAATTAATTACAAATTTATTGTAGTTTGCAAACTATTTTCACATCTATAGCAACGAGTCGCGCTCTAGCCAGGTGCAATAGGTCGCGCCCCCACCAGGTGCAACTAGCGCTGAGTCGCGCCTCCCCAAGGCGTGTTTCACTTGATTCTGACATGTGTCATTTTGAGGCGTAATGTATATAAACTTCGAACTGTCATAACTTTTGATAGGAATGTCCAATTGAGGCGTGGTCTGTATCAAAACGCTCAAAATTGAGATAGGAAGGTCTGGGTAAATCCCCAAAGGTCAAATATTTTTTTTCAAAAAATGTCTCTAAGTACCTCAAAATTAGGATTTAATCTTCAAGCATCCAAAAAATTTCTTGTTTTCTACTTTTTTAATTATTTAATTAGTTAATTGCATGCTAATTTTATTTTTTTTAATTACTTCTCTAAATTTTGAGCGTTTTGACATATCGTACGCCTCAATCGGACATTTCTATCAAAAGTTATGACCGTTCAAAGTTTATATACGTATTTAATGCTATTTTTTTTATAATTACAAAATAAATTTTATTTTATTTAAATATCCAGTTATCAATAATATTTACTGGTAACAGTGATACACTGATACGTCACATTACTTAACAATCAACGTTTTTTCTTTAACGATTAACTTAATCAATTTATTAAAGTAAAAGAATTAATATAATAATTATCCAAAATCGAAAGTTGCTTTTATAAATTGTTATTTAATATTATTAATTATTATTTTTATCTAATTTTAAAGTATTTTTAGACCAATCTTCATCATTGATTTTTAGACCGACTTTGAAGTCGTATATTAATAATAATAAAAACTTAAAGTTGTAAAAAAAATTGATTTTAAAGTCGTACGTTTAAAATAAATTATACTGCAGATTTTTTAACGATTTCAGTTTTAAAAAAATTAAAAAAATCACAATATTATGGTCGCAACACTAATTTCAAAAATTGAAAAAAATTATACTGTAAATGAAAAAATTGATTTTAAAGTCGTACGCTAACTTTGGTTTCTATTTCAGTCGCTAACACTTTTTGCGACTGAATATTGTGATCACGCCCAATATTCTTTTGCAAAAAGTGTTAGCAACCAAATTAGAGATTGAATTAGCGACGGAATGAGTCACGCCAGGTGGGGCACGACTCGTTGCCATAGATGCGGAAATAATTTGCAAACTACAATAAATTTGTAATTAATTATTAAAAAAGAAATATTTTTATTTTTTTGCTAGAGGTATGCTTCGCGAATGTTTTACCACCTTAAATACTCGTAGACAATTATCAATTGAGTGACTAAAAAACAATTATTAAATTTTTTTCATATTTTTCTAATTTTATTACATTATATTATTAAGGCAAATGTTATAAGGATACTATTGAAAATAATTGTATATGCCTAAAATGCAATACATTATGTAATCAATTCTAATTCCAATAACAAAGTGTATTTATTTATTAATCATTTTTTATATTGTTTGATAAAAATAGTTCACTTGATAAGGTCATTGATTAAAATTAAACATTTTTTTTTATCATAATAGAGTTTATGAAAATGAGAAATAAGTCTATTATAATTTTAATCTAAATTGTTATTGATAGTAAAATTATTATGAATAGTACATCAATAATCCATATATATCAATATATATGTAATGATCTTTATTAGATAAACATTAATAAATACATTTATTAAATTACATAAATAGATGATTTATATGTAGATGTCAAACATTGAACTGGTTCAATTAAGCATTTCAAATAGTTAATATTACCTTAATATGTCAATAGAAAATTCTCAAGAAAAAATGTAATAATTTCCTTTAACATTATATTATCACATTAAATAACAAGTTATTTATTATATTTTAATTTTGGACACCTAATATCTTAGAACACTAGTTGAATGAATATTAAATATGATTAAATACTCATAAAATCAATGATTAATAAAAAATAAATCCATCAACTATTGGTAATGAGTTTGAGCTCTATGATATAATTAAGACCTTGAATAGAACAATTAAAAGAAGAAAATAATTTCTTAAGTCATTTATTGATTAAATATAATATGTTAATTTATTAAAGTTTGATAGTAATATTATACTTCAAAGTTAACCTTAAACTGTAAATGATGAAATAAAATATTATATTATTCTTCTATTGGTTTTTGAAGGAAAAAAATGTTTCTTCATTTTATATGAATATTAAAGAATGTTGTTAGACATTTGCGTTGATTTGGTAATTAATTATGATTAATTGCTATTGATTTAATATTAAACCCATGAGGTCACACAAATGAGTATTCTAATTTTTGCAAAAGAAAATAATTTATTTGATGATTAAATTGGTAAATTTAATTTAATCAAATAAATATTTTGGTGAAATATTATTATATTCTTTGCCAGCACCAATAATATAACTAATATAAACAAAAAATATTTATTTTATAAATGTGGAAGTTGTCCATAAAATAAGAATAAGACTCTATTATTGAATATAAGAATCAGATCATGTGATTATTTATCGTAATTAGTCATGTGATTATTTGAAAATTATTTTTGTTTTATATAAGAAAGTTTTTTAAGATAAAAAAAATATGAGATAGTTTTTATTTTCAAATATAAAGATAAAGAGATATGAAATTATTTTAAATAAAATCCCTCCTTTTTGAAAAAGGCTCAAATTCATATATCTTTAACGTTATAAATGAAAGCATCTACTTAAGAGTATACTAGATACAAACTAAAAAAGTTCAAGCCTAATTTAAAACTTGAAAAATAGAATAATGATTTACTCTTTAGAAATATTAAGTCCAATCTGTAAATATTTCTAAAAAAATATGTATTGGAGTGTGTTTTTCCCTTTAGATTTTTAAATTTTATTTTGAAGAACAATTTTCAAAAATTAAATTTTTGAAGGGGAAAAAAGAGTGCAAATGGAAGAAGAGGATAAGGATGAACATGGATAATGAAATATTAAAATAATTTAGAATATTTTCATTATCATTTTATAAGACGTTAAATTGAAATGTTAATTACCTTGTATGAGATAGAAGTATATTATATATATATATATATATATATATGAACTTTTTTTAAGATATAAGAATGAATCTTCTTTTTTATTAAAAAAAATGAGTCTTTTCTTATTTATTTATAAGAAAAAGAGTAATATAAAAAAGAATAATTTCACTGATGTATTTGAGGTTTACATTTATCTTGAAATTTGAAGCACTTGCAACATGATTTAAAGTTTACAAAGTTTGTTTTCACTGTGCACATGTGCCCTTCGTTTGAACGGGAAAAAAATTGCAATGCTAAAGGTTAGAGATGAGGGTAATCTTGAGAGAGAAAAAAAGGTCATTAAAAAGCATGCATCACTCACGTGATCATTTCAAGTTAACAGTTTTGACGTCTATAACATCTGAGGGAGGTAAGTATAATGAACAATCATAAATTGGGTTTTTTTTATAGGATTTTAAAATGGAGGGGTGTTAGATCTTGGGGTCATTTTAAGAAATTTTTTTGGTATTTATCACTCTTTTTAATAAACATGTGTAGGCGAAAACATTAATTGAGACAAAAATCTAATAAATAATTTTAAGAAAAATTATTTTATTCACTTCAATTTATAATTACATTCGTTATGATTAAATATTCGCAACATAATAACAAGATTTATTAAGATCAAGACAAACTATAAGAAAGAAATTTGGGATCTGTTTTTTATTGACAAAAATCAATTTTTCTTAAAAATAAAAAAAAGAATCTCTTATAATTGTGATCAATTTGTTTATATGTATCTCCAACTGTCATATTGAAGGACAAGGTCATATTCCGTATGAAAGTAGAAGATTTACGCAATTAATATTGGCATAATTTGTATCAAAGTACATGGTCAACGATTTTAACATTGATAATTTATGTTTCATGGATTAGGCCAGCTCATGCTTTTAGCATAACGTTATATAATTAATTGCACGCGTATTTGGAATTAAAAAGATTTACGCAATTAATATTTCGCACTTCCCTCCTAAAAGAGATGAAATTAAAAAAAATCATTTTCAGTAAAATACATAAAAAATAAACACCAAATTGATACCGCATCAAAATTTGAAAAAGAAAAAAAATCAACATAATACAACAGTAATTGATAGATAATATTATTTTTTATGCATATGGAAGAATTAATTTTTGACTTTTGAGGATATTTGATTTATATATATAAAAAGGAAATTTAAATCATCACGTGATTTACTTCTAAGCCCAATGGATTTGGAGGCGGTGTTAGGACATTGGGTTATCTCCAATGAATAATAAATATCTTTGAGATCCCACTTGCCCATTCCGCACCCACATTACAATTTCGTGGGTATTTAGAAAAACAAAAACGCGTCCCAGGATACAACCAAACCACTCCTCAAAGGAAGCGAGAATGAGTACATGACAGCCAATTTTAAATATTTTAATGTTTTTGTTTCAACTCTTCCAGACCAACATTTCTCCACCACAACACAAAGCTGATTGCACCTTCCTCTGTTGCTTCCACACATCTATAGACTATAAATACCAATCCTACTTCTCTGCCATAATCATCCCTCTCAGGTTTCATTACTTCTATACCTTCCTCTGTCTACATTTCACTCAAAACAACCATGGCATCCCTTCATTCCATTACATGTTCAACAAAAACTGTCCTTTATGTATTGGTATTGGCCTCTTCCATCGCAGCCTCTGCTGGCAACTTCTACCAGGATTTTGACCTAACTTGGGGAGATGGTCGTGCCAAGATACTCAACAACGGCGAGCTTCTCACTCTTTCCCTTGACAAAGCCTCTGGCTCCGGGTTTCAGTCCAAAAACGAGTATCTCTTCGGCAAGATTGATATGCAACTCAAGCTTGTACCCGGAAACTCTGCAGGCACTGTCACTGCCTATTATGTAAGTACTAAAGATTAATGTATTATGTCTATAAATGCCTGAATGCCTTTAAACATTGAAAGTCCTGATTTACATTTTAATTTGGCTTTGTGCAATGTAATGCAGCTGTCATCTAAAGGATCAAACTGGGATGAGATTGACTTTGAATTCTTGGGTAATCTAAGTGGCGACCCCTACATCCTTCACACCAACGTGTTCAGTCAGGGCAAAGGCAACAGAGAGCAACAGTTCTATCTGTGGTTCGACCCAACTGCAGATTTCCATACCTATTCCATTCTTTGGAATCCTCAGCGCATAATGTAAGCACTTGTCAATGGCCCAAGTAACCTCACTCATTCCTCAAAAATGTTTTATATTTATAGTTTATAATTTCACAATTCACTGCATGAATTATATTAATCAATCCATGGTGGTTCATATGGACGTATGTTTCAGCTTCTCAGTGGATGGGACCCCAATAAGAGAATTCAAGAACATGGAATCGAAAGGAGTTGCATTCCCAAAGGAACAGCCCATGAGGATATACTCTAGTCTATGGAATGCTGATGACTGGGCAACAAGAGGTGGACTTGTGAAGACAGATTGGACACAAGCTCCATTCACAGCATCATATAGAAATTTCAATGCCAATGCCTGCGTCCATTCTGGATCATCATCATCATCATCATCTTGCGCTGCCAACTCTGCCTCCTCCAATGCCTGGTTCTCCCAACAGTTGGATTCAACAAGCCAAGACAGACTGAGTTGGGTTCAGAAGAATTACATGATTTACAATTACTGCACTGACACCAAAAGATTTCCACAAGGCCTTCCCCAAGAGTGCCAAACATCTTGAACTCCTTCTAATCCTACTCCAAACAAATACCACAACACTATTCTTTATTCTTCCCGGGCCGATTGAATTGCTTTTCATTTTTATGGATCTTCATTCTTTTATTCTTTGATACTTGTCGATTGTATTACAAGAAAGAATAATAATGATGTTCTTTCATCCTTTAAAGATTACAAATTCTGTTAAAATTATGCATTTCTATTTTTTGCATTTTAATTTTATTTAAGCATAAAAATGTTTTTTTTAATGGGATCAAATTGATCTAATCTTAAAAAATAAGAGACTTAACTAAAACTTTTAAAAATAAAAGATATAATTGAATTATTTGTAAAAATTATAGGATCTAATTAAATTTTTAATAATAAAATGACTAAATTAAACTTAAATTAAAGGATGAGAATCATTATTAAATCTTTTAATTTTTAAAAAGGTGCGGTAATATGTTCATAGCTATTTTTTTTTTGTCAAATTCAAATCTTTAAAGCATCTCTCTTATCCATGGTAAATGTCAATTGACTTAAAAGGGTCACATTTCTTATATTCTTTTTTTTATTTTTATGATGAGTGAAACTTACACCCAAACATATCAGACCACACAAAATAAACACAGGGAGGTGGAGGAAGATTAAACAAATGCAGACCCAAAGGTAACTTATGACCATAACCAGCCAGCCAATCAGCCACTGAATTGGCTTCCTGTTTCCCTATATGTATGAGACAAATACACTTGCCAATCTCTATTGATTGCATTTTTAATTTCCCTCAAAATACCAGCATATTGATGAAAATTTTCTTATATTCTAATTAGAGTTGGGAAAACGGTGCGAAACCCATAACCTACATTAGACATGAACTTCATTTTTTTAGCCTGTTTAAAAAGTAAGTTTTTTAGCCCGTCTTGTATAATCTGCATGTACTTTAACTTTACTAATAAAACAAAATAGTGTGTGGTTTAGGAAATATGATATTTTAGCACTTAGACTTAGACTTGTTTGGATTATTTGTATTGTATTATTTACACGCACTTAGATTTATTTGGATTTAGCCTTTACATTTTGCTTAATTTAGACTTGAGTACTTGATAGTTGATATTATCTATTTGTTTTATATTTATTTTATGTGCATTTATAATAATTTATTTAAAAAATTCACAATTTTTAAGATTTTTTTTAAAAAATTGTGTGAAAGCAGCTGACCTGCAAAAAACCCTTGGACTATGCTAGACGGGTGCGAGTTCAAAAAAAAAAAAAACTCATTTAGAATGTGGATTTTGTGAGTTGCGAGTTTCGTGGCTGTGAACTTTGCGCGACAAATTTACTCGCATGCGCAACTCTAATTTTAACATATAAGAAATTTCTGTCGAAAAAAACATATTTGAAAATTTACTTTTATTTTAATAGATAATTGTTTTATTAGAGCCTTTAAAACAAATTATTTGATAAAAGTAAAAAAAATAAATTAAAAAGCGCAAAATATTTTCCCAGAATACCCAGGAATGGTGGGGTAGAAGAAATTTATTGTTAAAGGTTATGGAATCATGCTCCCGCCAAATTAACCTCACTCCAGCTAAGGCCTAAACCACTTATCCACCCAAATGTTGAGCCATTCTAACTTCTTGTTGGCTTACTACAAATATTTTGTTTAAAAGTCAATTTCTTCTTAAGTTAACTATATTTGTAATGTCAAACTAAAAATAAGGTTTGAAGACTGTCATTGTATCCATTGCCATCCTCCCTTCCTTCTCAAATTCTTATATATTTCAACAAAATAGTTTATCTAATTAAGTTCTTTATATTTGAAGAAAAATCGAAATTCTTGACTCAAGTAATTGATCGAGCGTGAGAGTTCTTATGAATAAATTTTCCATCATTACTGGCACTAATACTACATCACATATCTTTATACCAGTTGAACAACTTGGCATTTATTCCTTTAACTCGTGGAGAACCAGAATGATGAACCCAACGATGCAAAGAGAAACAACCTCAAGACTACTTAATACAAAGAGTAGTTATATATGAGAGCATTTAAAAAATGTAAACACCTTGTTGACACTTTTTTTTTGTTTATCTCTTTATTTTTGTCACGTTACATTATTTATTATATTTCTTGTTAATGAGATGATATTAGAGTTATCTTCTTATGATAATAGAAGTCAAAGTAAGATTTTTACAAGTTGCTTATTCAGTGGTGGCCTGAAGCACGGTAAGGTGGGTGACCGCCTAGGATCCCATTTATAGAAGAGGTACCAAAAAATTTATTATCTCTATATAAATATTAAAATTAATTTTCTATATAATATTATAATGTAACAATGTCAATATAGACCTGGAGAATTGTTTCTATATTCAGCTGGGTTGCAAAATGTAAAAATGAATAAACTAGGAACATAAAAGAAAATAATAAAAATTGAAATTTCAAAAATTTGATAATTCTTATGATATTGATGGTGATATTTTATTTGAAGAATTATAAGTCATTAGATAGATTTTAACAAATGAATCAAAATTAAATTTTATGATATATTAAATTCTTTAAAGACAACTAATTACTTTCCAAATGCATGTGTAATTTATAGAATAATATTAATTATTCATGTTATTATTGCATACACTAAAAGTTTATCAAAATTGAAAAGATTAAAATCTTATTTGAGATCAATTTTGTCACAAGATAGATTAAATAGTTTCATTTTTTATTTTTATTGATTTTTTATAAATAATTTTGATGATAAACAAATTATTAATGAATTTTGTAATAAAGTAAAAAATACACAAAAGATAATATTAAAATAATTAGAAGGTTATAATTTTTTTATCCTCACAGGTATAAAAAATCTCAGGATCGGCCTGGGCTTATCCTATTTTTTATGGAGAAAGCATAACCTTTGAGCTAAGGTTTTAAATCTCTAAACAAGAAAGTTATGAAACAGGTTATGGACTTATATATGGTGTTGCTATGTTACCGGACAATCTCACCTTCACTCAGATGAGAAATTACAGGGAATAACAAATAATACTGTAATAAACGTTACCATATCTACAATTACTTAAAAACATATTTAATCATTCTCAAAAGGAGAAATATATGTGGATTTGAAAGACTACATGGTTATTTTCCACTTTAAGTAAATATATGTGGAGGAGAGATAGATAATAAATTTGAATCATTCTTTTAATAAAAACTAATAATTAATCTGTAGTTAAAAAAACTCATTTTTTTATTATTATCAGGTTCATTCGAATATGAAATCCAATTTTGAAAATACAGTATATAGTTTTAAATCAAAAAATTTCAAGTGGAACGGGTGTTATCCGAGAACAATTGGCCGATATAACAATAAATATCGTTGTATTTCTTGCCAGTTTATTTTATCTATTGCAAATTTTGTAGTTTCTAGTAAGATAAAGAAAGTAATGATACCAATTAATTAATTACAAAAAGACTGTTTGACAAACGTGTTTCGAATGCATAGAAAATAATATGTAATGAATTAAATTGTACCGAATAAACTTGAACAGGAATCCATGCAAATATGCACAAGAAAATAACAATATGTGCAAGAAAATAACAATATGTGAGTCTGAGATTAATCCAGTAATTGAATAAGGTGGATAGGCAAAAAATAGATAAATAAAAAATGGCGGTCTCACCTAACTTGCCCAGCCCAGGGTAGGGTCAAACCGTCAAGGGCGGTGTCGGTGACCTTTTAGTCTTTGATCTTATCCATTAAGACATCTTTGATCATACTTAGTTACTTGCCTGACGATAGTGACTGCTTCAAGTCTCAAAAAGCAAGTAAACCCCCGTGCTCCCCACCAAATATTACCTTCTTATATTATCAATTCAATAGACAAAACTTATTTTGCCATTATAGCTTTTGACAGCTTTCTTCTTACCGTAATCCAACTATCCACAGCTACCAAGGGATGGACCTTCCCACCCTTTTCCTCTCCAACTTGCTTCAAATCACACACGCTCGCTCCCACTATATATATAGCCTCAATCTTCCATCATGGCATCACACCACAACCAATACCATCAACACTTCATTTCTTACTCGCACTGAAAAATAATAGCTTGTTGACACCATCCTATTTTTTCAACTCGTATATACAAATATATATAACATGGCTTCTACCTTCTCTCGAAGCCTAGCACTTGTTCCTCTACTTGTAAGCTTTTACATTGTCGTTTGTGCTGCCGGTAACTTGAACCAAGACTTTCAGCTTACGTGGGGAGATGGTCGTGCTAAAATACTCAACAACGGAAATCTTCTCACTCTCTCCCTTGACAAAGCCTCTGGCTCTGGCTTCCAATCCAAAAACGAATACTTATTTGGCAAGATTGACATGCAGCTCAAGCTCGTTCCTGGAAACTCTGCTGGCACTGTCACTGCCTATTATGTAAGTACCAATTAACTATATATATAGATTGCATTTGCATCCTTAATTGTGTGTCTGGCAGAAATATATATAATATAAATGTTTCTCCTTTTCAGCTTTCTTCAAAAGGATCAACATGGGATGAGATTGACTTCGAGTTCTTGGGGAATCTGAGTGGCGATCCATACATTCTACACACCAATGTGTTCAGCCAAGGCAAGGGCAATAGAGAGCAACAATTCTATCTCTGGTTTGACCCAACTGCAGATTTCCACACTTATTCAATTCTTTGGAATCCCCAACGCATTGTGTAAGCATTAACCACCCAATCCATATCTTCTATATATATAATTGCAAACTACCGGTAGATATAGATCATATGTTTATGTAGCACATAAGTTACTAATTTCATGTTTTATAATTGCGTGTTGCAGTTTTTCTGTGGATGGCAACCCCATCAGGGAATTCAAGAATGTGGAATCAATAGGAGTTCCTTTTCCAAAGAGCCAACCGATGAGGATATACTCAAGCCTATGGAACGCTGATGATTGGGCCACAAGGGGTGGACTCATCAAGACTGACTGGTCCAAAGCTCCTTTCACTGCATCCTACAGAAACTTCAACGCCAATGCTTGTGTTTGGAACTCTGGAAAATCCTCATGCAAATCAAATTCTTCACCTTCCTCTGCATCTCCCACTAATGAATGGTTATCACAAGAGCTTGATTCCACTGCTCAGCAGAGGCTGCGTTGGGTGCAGAAGAACTACTTGATTTACAATTACTGCACCGACAACAAGAGATTTCCTCAAGGCCTTCCACTCGAATGCAAACACTCCTAGAGCCTAGAGGACTCACATCTCGCACTACGCATAACAAGCGTTGCAATATAATCTTATGTACCATTCTTTTAATTTTTGTATTTCTTTTGTTTTTTGTTCGATGCTTGAGTGCTATAGTGCTGTTATTATTCAAATATACAATGTAAAATATCCCATGTAAAATAATGCTTCTATTTAATTTTTTTAATATAATATTATTTACGTTGATCATGTTTTTGAATCTGAAAATTAATAGTCTCGTATGTGTAAGAATAACATTACATATAATATCTTTCTTTTATTTATACATAGTATGGAACTTGGAACTTCTGGATGGGATAAGTAATTTTTTTACCCTCTTATTTATGTATAACATGGAATTTTACATAATTTTTTAATGCTTCTCTACATTATTTTTTTAATGCTTCTCTTGTTTGTATGGCTGAATTTTGTTTTATTTATGCATAACATGGAATTTTGCATAATTTTTTAAATTTTTTTTAATGTTTCTCTTATTTGTATGACTGAATTTTGTGTAATCAATTCTCAAGTTTATTATAAAGAGGAATTATAAGCTCTCATTAGAGCGCTCTCATTAGAGCTTATGTATAAAGAATCAAAGGGAGTATTAAACTTGATCTAAATCCTAAATAAATTACAAGATATTTGTGAACTTTGCTAATAAAAAAATCAAAATATTCACCAATTACTAACTATCAAGCGATAATTTTGAATTATAAATCACTTAACCAATTGTAACAAAAGTTGTGATAATTTTTAATTATAGATTATTTAGCAATTGTTTTAGTGTATGTTTGGATTGATTTTAAAATTAGGATGAAATATGATGAGATGAGTCAAATTTGATTTGACCAGAATTTTTTATTTTAGTATGATCAATTTTAATGGAAAAAATGTTGGTGTAGTTTAAGTAAGAGTAACTTCTATCAAAATTAATTTTAGTCAGATTTTATCTAATTTAACCTTATATCAATACTCTTGTGTATATGTTTATTAGAAAAGTGTATATACACATTAAAACTCATTTTAGTCATTACACTCCAAATTAATTTTGGTTCTAAGTATTCAAACAAAATTCTCTTAAAAACCTTTTTTTATATGATTATCCAAATAAAAATCATGTTATTTCATAATTAATTTTAGCCATAATTAATTTTATAAAACCAATTTATTTAAAATTAATTTTATCATTCGCCAATCCAACCCACAACGACTCTGTTAAAAAAAATATATGAACAGCTAAATTTTCATTGAAATTATTTATAATTATTTTTTTCTACATATATTCCTATTCGAATATTCCAACACACAGCGAGGCAAAACTCGAGTCTCTAATTGCAGATACATAATTGACCTGTAGATGAGCCCAATTTCGGAATGGTGCACAAACTACAGTAACTCACAACAAATAACATCAAATTCAAATTTCAGTATTCTTAATGTGAATATATTTCGTTTCCATAAAAATATTTCGAGAAATATTAATAATATATTTGTATCGAATAAACTTGATGAAAAGATGTGACTTTTATTTTATTTAAAAATTACATAATTGTGTCTAATAATATGTTACTAATATTTGTTAACTAAACAAACACTAGATAGGTACGTACGAGTACAGAATGTAACATTAGATTTAGTAAGGAAACAGCGCGTTATTGTTTATATAATATTAAGCAATAAATATGCAAATCAAATGTTTGTTTATACCTGTCTCTAATATAATATTAAATCCATGTACTGTGGAAAGGAAGATGATTTATACATGTCTCTAATATAATATTTTTTATCACATAAAAACTCTATTATATTAGTAATTTTTACTTTTTTCTAAATATTACATAAGAATTTGGGGTCTTCATTGAACTATTTCTTAGGTTTAGATACGACGAACGCGACCTACTCCAACAACAACAACAGTGTCTGGCGGTGCTTCTTGTATGCATTTTTCATGCAGAACCGCGTGCAATGATTTGTGTGGGTGTCCATCCATAACAACTACTCCTTTACTCCGATGCTCGTCATTTCTCACCAGCTGTAAACAACTAATTCAAAAGTTGGACGTACCTTCTTCTAACTTTTCTCTTTTTCTAGCTATCTACCTTTTATTTCACCTATAAATACCATTCGAGCCTGCCATTCTCTGCAATATCACAGGTTCAACAATCCACACCCAACATTCTCATAAGTCATTACCAAATACGTACCATTTCATTAATTCTTACAAAATATTGCTTAGTTTTGTTTTATCTGAATTTCGAAACAGCTTTTTGAATGGCTTTTTCAAGAGTTGCACTGTTAATATGCACGGTTGGGTATTTTGTGATTGCCTCTGCTGGCAATTTCTACCAAGATTTCGATATCACGTGGGGAGATGGTCGCGCTAAGATACTCAACAATGGAGAGCTTCTCACTCTGTCACTTGACAAAGCCTCTGGCTCGGGTTTCCAATCCAAGAACGAATACCTTTTTGGCAAAATTGACATGCAACTCAAACTAGTCCCTGGCAACTCTGCTGGCACCGTCACTGCCTACTATGTAAGCGTATAATCATATTCTACCTTATTATACTTTAATCTAAGTCATACATATTGTTTACAAGTTTTGGTTAGAAAGAAAAACTAATTTAATGGGAAATATTTGTGGTGGTGAATTTCAGTTATCTTCAAAAGGAGCAACATGGGATGAGATTGACTTTGAATTCTTGGGCAATTTGAGCGGCGACCCATACATCCTTCACACCAACGTGTTTAGCCAAGGCAAGGGAAATAGGGAGCAACAATTCTACCTCTGGTTTGACCCAACTGCAGATTTTCACACCTATTCCATCCTATGGAACCCTCAACGTATTGTGTAAGTTTCTAGTTATTATACAATCCTCGAGAATATTATTATAAAGTAGAATCGATACGTGTTTTTTTTCTTTCTAGCTTGTGCTGGAAGCAAGTGATTAAATGAGTGTGTTTGTTAATTTTGTTTCATTTCAGCTTCTCAGTGGATGGAAGTCCAATTAGGGAGTTCAAGAACATGGAGTCAAAGGGTGTTCCATTCCCCAAGAACCAGGCAATGAGGATATACTCAAGCCTGTGGAATGCAGATGATTGGGCCACAAGGGGAGGTCTGGTTAAGACAGATTGGACACAAGCTCCTTTCACAGCTTCTTACAGAAACTTCAATGCCAATGCCTGCACTATGTCCTCCGGAACTTCATCTTGCAGTTCAAACAACCCTTCCTCTTCTAACAATAATGTTTGGCTCTCGGAAGAGTTGGATTCAACTAATCAGGAGAGGCTCAAGTGGGTGCAGAAGAATTACATGATCTACAATTACTGCTCTGACACTCAAAGATTTCCACAGGGCCTTCCTCCAGAGTGTAACACAGCCTAAAGATATTTAGTTTCCCTATGGATTGATCCACACTCCAATTTTCACCTCTCTTTGGAGTTTCCTTTTTTTCTTTTCTTTTGTAATTTTCATGATGATAAATTCTTTGATTCGTTGTAAAAGTTTTGTTATACAGTGTTCAATTCAAATGGTTCATTCTTTCTCAGATTTTCCTTAATGACTTTAGTTATAATACTTATAAGAGTTGTGCTTTGAGAATATTTTATCACATTAAATACTCGTAAACAATTATTTTTTTTCTTCATATTTTTCTCCTTTTATTACATTATACCTTACCGTTTTATCTCTCTTTATCTTTACAGGTGTCAAGTGTTAGAATTTAGATGTTCACTCACCCTTTTCTTTAGTTATTGACAATGAAATAAAGAAATAAAAAAAACACATAAAAAAATAGGACAATGAAAAAACGTACGTCAATTGCAGGGAAAGGATAAAATAATAGAAGTATTATTGAATCTGATAAAAGTAATTAGAAAATAAACAAATCCAAAAATTAGAAAACTGAACAAAATAAAATGAAATAAAGAATTTTTTTAGATTGAATATGGTTTCAGATTTTGTAATAAAATATAAATTACATTGATTATGATTAAATATTCACGATATAATAACAAAAGATTCATTAAGATCAAGGTAAACTACAGGAAAGAAATTCGGAATCTGATTTTTTTATTATTTGACAAATCAAATTCTCTTAAAAATAAAAATCGGAATCTTTGAAAGTAATAAGTGAACCCATAATAATTATGTTCAATTTCTTTATAATAGAGCAATATGATTCTCCAACTGATCTATTGAAGGACAAGGAATATTGGCATAGTCTTTACTATCAAATTATGTGGTCAACGCTTTTAGCATCTGAGCATTTGTGCGTCATGGATTAGACCAGCTCACGGTCTACTTCTTCTCTAATTGCATTCACCCGAACGTTATACTATATGCACGCGTATTTGGAAATTGCTTCTTTTTTAAAAAAAATGTTTCTCACTTTTGTTCCGAATAAGAGAAGGAAAAAAAGTTATTTTCTTAAAAATAAATTTTAAAAAAGAACCCGCAATTGATATTGGGAAGGGAACTGCATTTACTTCCAAATGCCAATGGCTTGATGGCGGTGTAGTGTTGAAAACAGACCCACATGCATGCCAATTCCGAACCAACGAACTTTGCAATTTCTTGTGTCATTAAAAAAACAAAAGCGCGTCCAAAGATCATCCAAACCACTTCGCATTAAAGCAAGCGAGCATGAGTACATGACAGCCAATTGCCAATATTTTAATGTTTGTTCCAACTCTTCCAGACACACTAACAATTCTGCTACGCGCAAAGCTGATAGTCATAGTACCTTCCTCTGTTGCTTCCACACATCTATAAATACTACAAATCCTACCTCTCCGCCACACTCATCCCTTTCCTTCTCTCTCACATTTCATTACTTCTACCAAGCTACTACATTTTTACCTTCCTCTGTCTACATTTCATTCAAAACAATCATGGCATCTCTTCATTCCATTACATGTTCAACAAAAACTGTCCTTTATGTATTGGTATTGGCCTCTTCCATCGCAGCCTCTGCTGGCAACTTCTACAAGGATTTTGACCTAACTTGGGGAGATGGTCGTGCCAAGATACTCAACAACGGCGAGCTTCTCACTCTTTCCCTTGACAAAGCCTCTGGCTCCGGGTTTCAGTCCAAAAACGAGTATCTCTTCGGCAAGATTGATATGCAACTCAAGCTTGTACCCGGAAACTCTGCAGGCACTGTCACTGCCTATTATGTAAGTACAAAAGATTAATGTATTATGTCTATAAATGCCTGAATGCCATTAAACATTGAAAGTCCTGATTTACATTTTAATTTGGCTTTGTGCAATGTAATGCAGCTGTCATCTAAAGGATCAAACTGGGATGAGATTGACTTTGAATTCTTGGGTAATTTAAGTGGTGACCCCTACATCCTTCACACCAACGTGTTCAGTCAGGGCAAAGGCAACAGAGAGCAACAGTTCTATCTGTGGTTCGACCCAACTGCAGATTTCCATACCTATTCCATTCTTTGGAATCCTCAGCGCATAATGTAAGCACTTGTCAATGGCCCAAATAACCTCACTCATTCCTCAAAAATGTTTTATATTTATAATTTATAATTTCACAATTCACTGCATGAATTATATTAATCAATCCATGGTGGTTCATATGTACGTATGTTTCAGCTTCTCGGTGGATGGGACCCCAATAAGAGAATTCAAGAACATGGAATCGAAAGGAGTTGCATTCCCAAAGGAACAGCCCATGAGGATATACTCTAGTCTATGGAATGCTGATGACTGGGCAACAAGAGGTGGACTTGTGAAGACAGATTGGACACAAGCTCCATTCACAGCATCATATAGAAATTTCAATGCCAATGCCTGCGTCCATTCTGGATCATCATCATCATCATCATCTTGCGCTGCCAACTCTGCCTCCTCCAATGCCTGGTTCTCCCAACAGTTGGATTCAACAAGCCAAGACAGACTGAGTTGGGTTCAGAAGAATTACATGATTTACAATTACTGCACTGACACCAAAAGATTTCCACAAGGCCTTCCCCAAGAGTGCCAAACATCTTGAACTCCTTCTAATCCTACTCCAAACAAATACCACAACACTATTCTTTATTCTTCCCGGGCCGATTGAATTGCTTTTCATTTTTATGGATCTTTATTCTTTTATTCTTTGATACTTGTCGATTGTATTACAAGAAACGGAAAGAAGCCTCAATAATACTTTTCTTGAATCTTTTACACTTAATCTACAGAATACAAATTCGGGTAAAATTAATTTGTTTAAGCTTTAGAATAAATTAACTATGCTAATATTCATAGTTAAAGGAGCAACAATATTTGGGAAAATCCAAGTTTCATATTGAATAGAGATAAGGCTAATATAGCTTTTGGAATGGAATTAGATTCAAACCCTTATATAATGATATCAAAATCTATCCTAAATCTATTAACCGATCATCTATTATATTATTCACGCATCAAACCTAAAGTTGGGCGTAAAAGGGTGTGTATTAAGGAAAATTCAAGTCCCACATCGGTTAGATATAATGTCATGATAGAATATATAAATGTGGGATAATCTTCATCATTTGAGTTAACTTTTAAGGTTAAATCCAAATTCTTATAAAAGAGTGAGAGGATGTATTGAAAAAAATTTAAGTCAAATAAAACTAATATAAAATATATAAATAAGAGACAACTAATAATAAAAATATGTTAGATTAGTAAATTTTGGTATTTATCCTAAGAATCCAATCCATGAAAATCTATAAATATAATATATATTTTAATTTTAATTTATTAATTGTCGATATTAATGTATTATTAGTTAGGATTGTTTAATTTGGCTATGTAACATCAATTTTTATGTCCTCTTAGTATCAGTTTCTTTTCCTCTAAAAAAAGTATCAGTTTCTTTTTTATTTAAGTTTTTATTTAATTTGTTTCAATGTATTATTTTATTAGTTAGCATTAAATGTTTATTTTTGTATTAGCATTAATTGTTTTAACTTTTAAGTTGACCACATGGTAACATTATCTTGGTATGAAAGTTAAAATTTCTTTTAGTAAGAGTTTGCATTTATTTAAGCTACGAACGCATTTAACATCTTAGAATAAATATAAAAAAATGTGTTATTTTTTTAAAACTTTGTAGTGTTTCATAGTTGTATATGAATTTTTGTGTTTATATATAGCATAAATATTTGAAAAAAATAAAAATTCAAATACAATATAACTATTAGAAAGTTATATCAAAATGTAATTTCAAATGATAAGGTAAAAAAATATAATTTTCTTAAAATTTTAAAATAATGTTATAATTTTTTATATCCATTGACTAAATCAAAATTAATTCATTATTAATCGGATTGGTTCGGTTTGAATTTGATTGAAATATTACACAAATTTATTTTGATGAGGTTGGATAGTGAATTTGATGAAATTCTACTCATGAATATCTTAAATCTAATCTCCACACCATATATATAAATTAGAGTTAATAAAATATTTTTAGTTTCTAATTTTATAATTATTAAAAATATAAATCAGTAACTTAATTATTTCAATAACTTAATGATATAAATTATAGTTATATTTAAATAAAAAAATAATTACACAAATTAATATAAAATAATTTATTTTAAAATAGTTTTATGATTCATATTGTTTGTTAATTTCTATATATTATTTGAATTAAAATACAAGTATATGATTTATTTAAAATTATATGCATTTAAATTGTCTGATTCGAAGTGTGGCAGATTATGGATCAAACTCTAGCTATTCGGTGGTTCCAATTAGTGAACAAATATTTTTTAGGTGAAATATATATTTTCATTTTATTGTATTGTATACAGCATAATTTTATTTGTGCATACATAATGGATTTATAAATTATATATTTCGAGTGCTATACACAGTATTTGGCTGCCAACGCTACCCATTATAAATATAGCAGACTTTGTGTGATTTTCCCCAATCCGCAGTTAATAATACCGGCAAGTGGTACCAAATAAAACTTTAACGGGAATCCATGGAAATTTGCTCAAGAAAATGAGAATCTGAGTCAGAGATTAGCAGTGAGCAGCTAGGAAGTGAATAACAGTATCTGAATAAGGTGAATACTCAAAAAATAAATAAATAAATTTTTGGGCTTAAATTTCAAGCCAGGTTCAGCCCAATAAAGAAATATTAGAGTTTCTTCTTTTAATAGATCAACAGTTAATTTAAAAACATAAGGAAAAAAAAAGAGTTAAGAGAAAGAGAGTATCTAAATTCGTATATTGAGAATGACAGAAATTGTTATTTTTCAATTTTCTCGATCTCCTTGTTTAACCGTTAGATCTTGCTGAAACTTTTACAGCAAGTTCGTGACTCATCACAATTCACATCTAACGGTTGGTTTATTAGATAGAGTCTTGTAGCATCACCAGAAATTCCCAAACCGAACTGGTTTTAAATCCGTTTTCTAAAACAAGCAGCGGTATTGCGAGGGACATTTCTCTCATACTAACCGTTGGATTGCATTCAAACTTCGAGGAAAGATTAATCAAATCTATTTCTACATTCTGACCGTTCGGATCATTCATTGAAGTGTTTTTAAGATGAAGTGTTTTAACTGCAAATAAATGTTATCAGAATTTCTACTTTATTCTGTCTTGTTTCAAGCAGTGATATTAAAAAAGAGTTATCTATTTTCTTAACCGTTGGATTGTTCTCAAATTTGGTTAGTATGTTTCTCTCTTGCAATACATCAATTTCACCGTTGAGATTTGTTAGTTGTTATTTCTGGTGGTAGAAATTAATTTTGTATAGAAATTTATTTTGTATACTTATCTCTTGTGATGTTTTAGTATAACTTTTGTTAATGTTGTTTATTGATTATAATAGTTGCTGAAACCCTTTTATAATCTCACTTTATTGATAATAAAGAATTTAGATGAATTCTAAGATCGATCATGTGATTTTTACTTCTCAGATTAAAAAAAGTTTTCCAAGTGTTAAAAATTATGTTATTTACTTACATAATTATTTATATATAAAGTGTTTTGCTTATATAAGTTAAAAGAGAAAATTGATATCTTTTTTCGAACAGGAATAATCCTAGGCCAAGGGACAGATAGGGTCAAGGGGCATCAGGGCGGCGTCGGTGAACTAAACAGTAAAAAGCAATTGACCCTATCCATTCAAATTACTTTACCTGAGGATCAGTTCTTATATTACTTTCTCAATCTCATCTTATTAATTAAATACGACAAACCTGCCATTAGTATGTCATAGCTTTTGACAGCTTTCTTCTTGCAGTACCATACCAACTATCCACAGCTAGCGAGGGAGGGACCTTCACATCCTTTTACTCTCCAGCTTGCTTCAATTAATCATACACCTCTTTCTTCGATCATGGCATCAACACTTCATTTCTTACATTTGAAATCTCAGCTAGTAGAGGACTTGATCTTGCACCAGCACTGCCTAGCTAAAACAAGTTTTACATTATAATTTCATTCATTTACCACTTTTTTTTCAGAATTTGTGCTCTTTTATGATATAAAATATATGATACATAGTCATTCTCATAAATATATATAGACTACTGTAAATTTGTTTCTAAAAAATAAAATTTTAATTTTAATAATTGACAGTGAAAAAATGTGATAAATTCATTCATCATTTAATTTTCATCAATCTTAATGAGAGAACTTATATGACACGTCTAAATAGCGTCCTATACATCTATAAATAAAAATGACTATTTATCTAAAATATAATTTAATCTTTATAAATGAGACTCAAATAAAAATATTTATTTAATTAATATTATATTTATTATTATATTTGTTTTAAAAATATGATTGTTTTCTTATTTTTTAAATATTTATTATAAAATTATATTTACAATAATTAAAAAAAAAAGAAAAAATAAATATTAAATTATATTTTAAATAAATAATTATTTTTGTTGTATATAACATTTAATATTGACAAATTCATCACTCATGTAGACTAAATTAATGATAATGAATAGAAGTTAATGAATAAATTAATTTGTCTGATTCATTTTTGAAGACTAAAATTTAAATTTAAATTTTTTAAAAATAAATTTATCAATATTTTATATATTTAAAAATAAAAATAACTATTTATCTTATGGCACGTAAAATAACGGCTCAGTTATTTGGATGTCATAAACTTTCATGACTTATGCACTTGTATATGAGCCTAAACTAAAATTTCTTAATCGTTTTACTTTTACTTACATATGACATGAGTTAATAGGTTTTAAAAAAAATAAAAAACTAATACGTTCAAGGATAATATAATAAAATATTTACTACGAAACAATCAAAATTTCTTATAAATTTGTTGTTTGCAAAAATAATTGAAGGGAAAATATAGTTGTATGTACAGTAAAAATGAGTCACACAATGTTTGGCTTTACTTTAAAAAAGCCGAATTTATTTTATAATTTGAAGATTTGAGTCTCACCTATTTAAATAATATATTTTTAAGAAAATACTCGTTTGATTCTCTAGTTACACAAATTTTACATTAATATAAATAATTAATATTTTTGTTTGAAAATAGAAAATTAGGAAGAGAAAAGAGAAAAGTATGAGATAAAATGACTAATTAATATGATAAAAAATCTAAAAAATTATTTGGTCTATAAGTTCATTAGAATACATATTTTTAGTTGTTAAAAATAATTTATTCTATTAAGCAATTATGCCATATAATCTATTTATATATCTTCTGAATGATTCATTTATCAAGTTATTAGTTGATGTAATTTATCTAAGAATAAAAACTAAAAATATGTATGTTAATAAATCAGATGTTAAATAAAAGATATAAAGAAATAAAATTAAAATGAACTGATTTCTCGGTGATAAAACTATTTCCTGGCATAAAATCTATTACTAGTATTTTGAAACTGAGTGAAAAAGCTAAACTAAAAACTCTGGGGATAATTTTTTTCTCCAATCAATTGTAAGGTAAAATAATAAAGAAAAGTGATATAAGTAAATGTAATTTTTGGTAGAATATACTTTTATTGAATAACTATACGTGGAATTTATTAAAAGATGCGAGTTTCATTGTTTATTTAAAAATACATAGATTTTATTTAACAATTAAAAAAAACATGTTATTAATATATGCCAACTAAACAAAAAGACAATATCTGTATTAGATAATTTTTCAGGTAAGGATGAAACATTAGATTTAGCAAGGAAAGAACGCGTGGTGGTTGTTATAACATTGTCCATGAGAGAGGGACCATTGGTTCGTATTGTTTCAAATTGAGCAATGGCGGTGGAATGTAGCCTCCTTAAAATTTTAGCTGGAAAAGTGTGTGGCTTGGTTGTCACTTGGCGGTGTCTACCAAAGGCAAAGGGTAGATTTAGATAAAGTTTGTGCTAGTAGGTTCTCAAACAATTGCAATGTGTCACTGCACAAATCGACCACTACTCTCAACTCTCTGCTTCTAGTAGTAAATCTTAACCATGTCTTTCAATTCAAAGTTAATAAAAAGAGACCAACCGCGTCCCTTCCAACAAGATAATAGCGAGTGCCATCTGGACACTTTCTTATTGACAAAAACGAGGCAACAGTGTCCACCTTAACTTACCAATTTCGCATGCCCTTCCTCACCAACAGGCTTATGGAAGTGTTACTCCATTAATTATTATAAATACCATCATCAACCCTGCTTCCTACGCATAACATTATCCCTTCACTAATCATAATCACTTCCAATTGCTCTCACTAGTCACTACTACTACTGCTGCTTTGTTTCTGGAGATGGCTTCAACTGTCTCTTGCATGCTTCTATTTCCCCTTCTAGTGATGGTTGCCTTTGCTGGTGATTTAAACAAAGACTTTGACATCACTTGGGGAGATGGCCGCGCCAAGATACTAAACAATGGAGAGTTACTCACTCTTTCATTGGACAAAGCATCTGGTTCAGGTTTTCAATCAAAGTATGAGTATCTCTTTGGGAAGATTGACATGCAGCTCAAGCTTGTCCCTGGAAACTCTGCTGGCACCGTCACTGCCTATTATGTAAGTTCTTCCTTTAACTTCATCATTATAGAATAATAACAATATCAATAACCCATTAAGGGGTTTACTTCTTTTCATCCCTTACCCTTTATTATAAAACATTGTTATTCAAAGTAAGTAATAAAAAGCATGCCTTTTGTTTGCAGTTATCTTCAAAAGGATCAACTTGGGATGAGATAGACTATGAATTTCTAGGAAACTTGAGTGGTGATCCATACATTCTTCACACAAACATTTTCAGCCAAGGCAAAGGGGACAGGGAACAACAATTCTATCTATGGTTTGACCCCACTGCTGATTTCCACACTTACTCTATCATGTGGAACCCCCAGAGGATTATGTAAGTCCTCAACCACCTTTTTTTCCACTTTGTTTCTTTTTTCTCTATCCTATCCAATCCTTAACATAACTTATTATACTCTTTAATTCAGATTCTCTGTTGATGGCACTCCCATTAGAGAGTTCAAGAACTCAGAGGTTATTGGGGTCCCCTTCCCAAAGAATCAGCCAATGAGGATATACTCTAGTTTGTGGAATGCTGATGACTGGGCAACAAGAGGTGGCCTTGTGAAGACAGATTGGACACAAGCTCCATTCACAGCTTCCTACAGAAACTTCAATGCTGAGGCTTGCATATGGTCTTCTGGAGCATCTTCTTGTGCTAAAACTTCTTCTACTTCCACCACTAGTAGTGGTTCATGGCTTTCACAGGAACTGGACTCTGCAGGCCATCAGAGGTTGACGTGGGTGCAGAAGAACTACATGATTTACAATTATTGCACAGACACTAAGCGTTTCCCACAGGGTCTTCCTCCAGAATGCAACATCTCTTGAGAGAAAAACAAAGCAACGCATTCCTCTTATATTTTCTATGATGAGAATGTCATACCAATATTAGTTTAATTCTTGATGTAGCTATTGTAGTTTAATTCTTTCATTCGTTCCCCTGTTTGTCACCACTGTGTTAACAAATATGGCAATTTTTTTAATTATAAAATAGATTCTTTTCAATATTAATTTTCCTATCATATTTTCTTTCGCGCCTTTTAGAACACGTGATGAATACTAAAATCAATCTCGCACTTCAATGCAAGTAAAATGTGATTAAAATTTAGGTATATGTATTAAGGTCAAAAAATTATTTCCATTAGAATTTAAAACATACATGCACCGAGTCCAAATTGCGCTCCTCCTAATAAATTTTGGAAGAATATCGATAAAATTAGCTCTAAATTTTAAACATAATTAGAATGTATGACTTAATTAATGTCAAATATAAATTTATGTTGAAATATATTTTGATTAAGTGAAAAATTTTATT
Source organism: Glycine latifolia (assembly GCA_013407115.1). Lineage (NCBI taxonomy): Eukaryota > Viridiplantae > Streptophyta > Magnoliopsida > Fabales > Fabaceae > Glycine > Glycine latifolia. The sequence goes on from CM023957.1 coordinate 5,590,368, forward strand.
TATAAATTAAGTAAAATTAATTTTAAAAATAAGATATGATAATAAAATAATTTATCAATATTTTCAATAAGATTCTTCAAATAAATAAAATATTTAATGCGTGAAAGAAAAATATGTATGTGTTTATTTACAAATGAGAGATATTTAGAATTATTTTAACTATAGAAATATTAAATTCACGAATTATACTATAAAGTTGTGGGAAAGAGTTGTTAAACATCGCTTGAGAAGTAAGATCAAGATTTTTGTAAATTAATTTGAATTTATGCCAAGAAGATGTATTATAAAAACTATTTTTTTATGTGACAATTAATGAAAATGTATCGAGAAAAGAAGAAAAATTTACATATAGTGTTTATAGATATTTAGAAAGCATACGATAGGGTCCCAAGAAAAGTCTTATGGTAGACTCTTGAGAAGAAAAAAAATACTAGTAAAGTATGTTAATGCAGTCAATGATATATATGATGAGGCTATCACATGTGTGAAAACTTGTAATGGAACATCGAAGAATTTTCCTATCAAGGTAGGTGTACGCCAATGTTCGGCTCTTAGCCATTATCTCTTTGTCTTAGTGATTGATGAACTATCAAAAAATATTCAAGAGCAAGTATTATGGTGTATCCTTTTTGCAGATGATATTGTACTTATTGATAAGACCAAAGACAGTGTTAACAAGAAACTTGAATTGTGGAGAAATACTTACGAGTCTAAAAGATTTACGATAAGTCATAGCAAAACTAAGTATATAAAGTATGAGTTTTTACTAGGAAGAGATGATAATCAAGATCCTATGCATCTACTTGGTCAAGAGGTACCCAAGAAAGATGTTTTTAAATATTTGAGATTAATTTTGCAAAAAGCTGAAGAGATTGATGATTATGTAAATCATAGAATCAGAGTAAGGTGAATGAAAGGGTGGAGTGCATCTGAGTTTTTATGTGACCGCAAAATTCCTCTTAAGCTAAAAGTAAAGTTCAATAGAATAGCTGTAAGACCTGCAATGTTATATGGGGCTGAGTATTGGTCAACACATAGACAATATGAGCATAAAATACGGGTAGTAGAAATAAGGATGTTAAGGTGGATGTATAGTTATAAGAAGAGGGATAAGATAAGAAATGAAGATACTCGACGAAAGGTAGCAGTAATACCGGTGAGTAAAAAGATGAGGAAGCATAGATTAAAGTGGTTTGGACACGTAATGAGAAGACTCCCGGATGCTCTTATAACAACAAAAGTTTGTTATTCAGAGCTCGTCACAAAGAGAGGTAGTGGTCGACCGAAACTTACCCGATAAAAGTAATTAAATAAGACCTAATGAAGTGAGATATAAATTGGCGAAATGTGTGTCTTAGGACGGAATGGAGAAAAACTATAAGCTTGGTGGAGGGTTAGACCCGTTATTATCTCTATGTTCTAGATTTGTCCATTTTTATTTCATTTCCTCTTCATTTTTTCCTCCTTATTTCACATTCTTTTCTTTTATCTTAAATTTCTTTTCTTTTGTCTTATTTCTCCTTTTTTCCATTTTTTTTTGTATCTGTCATTAGATTCATCTATTACCGATCTCAATTAACTTGGATTAAAGATGTTGATGTTGTTGATGTATAAACCACTAAAAACCGATCAACTTGCTTTTGCTTCCAAAATTTTTCGGAAAAAAATTGGACATATTTTTATATGCAAATCAATCCTACTACTTCTGGTCCTGAGGTTTCTGCGCTTGAAAAAAAAAATATGGGACGTACCGTCCATATAATTGGTCCCATACTAGATGTAGCTTTTACCCTAGATGCTCTGATATATAATTAAATTAGTTTAAACCATAAATAGACATTACAACATACATTTCATATAGAATTAATTTTCCATTGGCAAATTAAAGGAGAGTAACCAAGCCTATTTATATAGCAACTACGACCCAAAACCTTTTGATGGGGTGATTTTGTACTTTAGTAAATGAAAAATCAGTTCTACTACTACAAAACAGATCAATCTTTCTACTTTCTCTTTCTGTCTTCATACGAAGACACTGCCAAACTAGGCATGACAACTTGACCTACATCCGTGGGCACCCGTCCCGATGTCAACAGGGAAAAATCGAGTTGACCAGTTTCGGGTCCGAGTTCGATTTTTTCCCGCTTGTTGAATTCGGGGGCAGGGGCGATTTTAGTAATGCTAATATCCGCCTTACCCCTGCCATGTTATATTTAATTATTTACAAAAATACTCTTATATTTGTGGAATATCTTAGAATAAAAGCTTAATTTTATTGAAGAATTGGGAGCATAACTAATTTTATTTTCCAACAATAAATATCTAATGTTAAAATTTTATTATAATTACATATATTTGAAACTTAGTACGGTCAAATTTTATGTTATGATTGTTATTTAAAATTAATTTTTTAATAATAATTTTTATGTGTTTGAGGGCAAGGCGGAGCGGGAGGGGAAAATCGACCCCCGTCAAAGACGGGGATAATTTTTTTAGTCCCATCAATTTTCGGGGACAAGGGTGGGGGTGGATCAAGGGCGGGGGTGGTATAAGTAAAACCCACCCCCGACCGCCCCTTGCCATGCCTATGCCAAACTAACACTCAATATAGATACATAGATACAGTAAAAGAAAAAAATGATAAACAAGCAAAACGTCATGGATATACTTTGAAAATCCTTCCGTGCTCAGATACAACTAAAAGCATAACGAGCACCAGATGTAAGCACAACAGCACAAAATAACAGTAAGCAATCCACGGATGATAATAAGATAATAACTCATAATATAACTAGAAAATCAAGTGGCTCAAAATATACAATGAGATGATCAATCTTAGTTATCGTCTCAAATATGAGAGGTGTTGCGTAAACACAGAATCCCTAAAAACCCAAAGCCAATGGAAAGTGAGGTGCATAAACGTGAAAATGAAAAACAAATTGACAATCACAGTTTTTCCTAAGCTTCAACAAACTGTACAGGATACTGGGACAAACGTGCTGCTGTCAAATCAGATACACAGATACATAAATCAAGAATATTAACACCATGGACTGCACAATTTGGTTGGCACTGATAGAGACAACTAAATCCGCAGAATATCAGTATTATCTTAAGGCTAACTGTTAAGCCTGCAACCATTGTCCAAACAACCTATTCATCTAACTCCTCTATCTGTGCCCGCCTCTCGGCGGCTATCTTCCTGATAAAGAAGCCCCACCTCATTGCTGCCTTGATCTTCAGCCATCCCACAACCGCTCTGCCTGGGCGAGAGCGATCCTCATCATAGTTCGGTATACTGGGAGATGGCATGAATGATGGGAATGAAAAGCCATCCTCAGCACTCATGGAGCCATGACCTCCCATGCTGAAGAGGCGAAGCAACTGCTGCATATCTTCATTCTCTAGCATCTCATGACTTCTGAAGCGGATTTCTTCTTCCGAAAAGAATTCATCAGCCCCCTTGTCCTTGTTGTGTGACCAATCATCAAAAGGATTTATAGTAGAAGAGCTGCCAGCATGGAACCCTGATGTCGATGATTGAGGAGGACCAAGAGCTAACCCAACTGTGCCATGCTCATTACTAGTGCTTTGGGTTTGGTGAGCATTGCTGATTAATTGGTCATTAGACACATATAATGAGCTATCGAACTGATTCCGGGAGCTGGGGTTTGGAATCAATGACTGGGTTGGATATCTTGTTACTATATTATTATCGTTATAACCTGAAAAGGCATTGTATTAGCATACATTTGCAACTCAAGATCATCACACAATTGCAATGTAGCACAAAGCTTGCAAACAAACAAATTCATTCATGTGTATGCAGTAGTTCCCTTGGGTGGGTCCGGGGGGATAAAAATATCTCATTTCTATCATTATTATCATCGGAAAGCTGAGAACCCCAGCCCAAAAGAAAAGAGTGATGGGGTGGGGCAGGGGAAGAGAGATTCAAATCAGAGTTCAAGGAAATGGTAATGCTTACCTCCAACAAGTATCCCTGAATTGATTTGCTGCTCAGAAGGAACAGACACTGGAAGGACCGGCAGTTGCAGTTGATGATCTAAACCACTACCATAATCAATTGACTCCACATGAAGTTCATTTTCAGTAGCAACTTTAGCATTCACGAGTGATTTGCCATCATAATCCACAACCTGATCCCAATTTTCATATGCTTTCTTCACCAATGAATCTACATAAACCTGGACATGCAAAAGCATTTTAAAGATACCATAAGCTTACATTATTCCCAACAGAAAACTTTAAAGGAAACTGCAGACTTTGAGCCTTGGCAAGTTCTAAAATGTTACAGTCCTGATCATTATCTAGGATTTCTTAATCAGTAACATAACATTTACAGATTTACTTGTTTATTTGCGTTCAACATTTGTACGTTTGCAAGTGTGAGGGAAGAAGATACAGACAGCAATGCTGCATCAATTATATTAATAGATACAAGTATGCCAGTAACATTAGTGCATGCCCATCTTTAGGAGAAGGACAAACTATTATACAGAACTACAGAAGCTCATCAAACACTTAAAGTCATAGCATTATCTATCAATATCAGCAGAAGAAACACATGGCACGAACTAACCTTCTGGCTATCAGTGAGAGAATCAGCAGAATAGAATTGGTCTCCTGATATAAGGCCACGCAGCTCATAGATGTTGTTAAAAATAACGCCAACATTTCTTGCATCTTCTGGATAATAAACATAGAGCTTCCCACTTAGAACACATGTTTTTGCATGGTCTAAAAGAGCCTCCCACATCTTGTTTGACATACCACTCCCAAGGATCTACAGTTGAATGATATAAGAAAACAACTGGAAAAAGACCTAATTTCAAGATTAAGACGGAACACCTAAACTTACATTCCGCAATCTTTGTTGATCTTTAACCACAAGCCGAAGAAAGTCTTCAACTGTGACTATTCCTGCACTATTCAGCTTCTTATGAAATGACCCATCCTTGCCTATCTTCTCCAATCTCCACACTTCATCAGTCAATGCAGGTGGATAATGCTTCTTATATACTGAGAAAAAGGTCAAAATATAAAATTTAAAAGATGCTATTAGTGTAGGAGCAGGGAGAGCATTGATGTTAAAGAAAAACTAAAAGATGTAGAAGCATAACCCTACATTCTCCTCTATGATCTTTAACTGTGAAAGCCACTGTCTTAGCTTCACGAATGCGTATGGACTCGCCAAAACCTGATGCAACCTTCAAGCCAAGCCTGAATTTCCGACTCCTTATCCAGCTGGAATTATCTGTAAATGTCAGTTCCCCTAATGTCCCAACTCCTTCCTTGAGTGTCACTTGCAGGTCCCCAGTTAACAAAGGTCTCTTTCCTTCACGTTCTTTTACCACATGGCTTTCAAAATCCTCCTGTGTCCAATCTTCATCATCTTCATTGTTAAAATCGCCTTCAAGAACAACAACATCAAGTTTAACACAGGATTCAGGTCCAGATGTTACAACGCTTCCACTATTGGCATCAATCAGAATAACATGTATTGGAGCCCCCTGCTCGCCTTCCACTTTTCCTCCTGTGAATAGGGGAAGAGACAACCGGGACCTAAATTTCAGCTGCAAGCTTCTACCATCAGGGCCTTCAATCATTTTAGGAGGAGACCTGGAATTTTTAAACTGTTACAAGAAAATACCAGACTCACTGAGGTACTAAATTTAAATGACAGATGTTATAGTGGCCTTGAAGTGGTGACAGTTTGCATGTATATGTTTGAAAGGATGGACCTAATATTAGAGGAGGAGGAGGAGGAGGAGGAGGAGGAGGAGGGGGGGGTGAAGGCAAATGGAATTTAATTTTTATAATGCAACTTTCTTAATGATTAGCATTTGTAAAGAATTTCTTAAACCTTCCACTAAGTCTTGCAGGACCTAACTTTGCCAAAGCACGCTCCACTTCTTCACTGACCTGTTTCACATCAGTATTACTGAATCAATTAAGAACCAAATGAAGAAACTTACAAGTATAACATAATAAATTATATTACAGTATAATTCCATCTATGAATACAAAATTGCTCATTTTCTCAATCATGTGCCAAATTTGTTTTCACATTAATGACCCATAATCATGACATACCAAGAAGGAAGAATAAAGAAGTTAGATGGAACATTGAAAGAAAATTGTTTGTGCAATAAAAGTCCTAAACAACATTATTCAAGGGTAAAAATGGGTTTTTGAAGCCTATATCATGGTAACAGCTCTAGCATGCAAAAAAGGCTCTATTTTGGCAGCTATTGCAACCAGAATGGCTAGATACTATTTAAAACTGCTCCGCTATTTGAATCCCATAGTAGCTCAAGGCCTCAAGCCACTTCGTTTTGCTAGTCCACTATAGCATGCTATTGATTATTATGGTGAACAATAGATCTCCTTAAGCAATTAAACATAGTATATTATTTTAATTCCTTCATTAAAGAACACGACATTTTACAAATAAGTATGTTTCTAATAGCATATCAGATGACAACTTCAGAAATTGATGCAATGAGTAAAATGGCTTCCAGCTGGAGTAAAAAGGAAATGACTTTGTAGAATGCATAGCCCCCCACACCAAAAAAATAAGCATGTAAAAAAGAAAAGTATATAGTGAAAATAGTGAGAAAGTAGTGTCAAGCCAACTGTCTTACAACTCTACGAAGAATGGGTTCTAAAGATGAGCAAAGCTTCTGCAAACTGTCCACCTTCAGAGCTTCCACGATTACACTGCAAAAAATATGTGCATCAATCAATTATACGAAACTAACAATAAATACAAATTAGAAACAACTAGATGGATTATGATTAATAAGAAATAAAACCCTCTTTCATTATAAGTTTAACAGATGAGTTTATAAATAATCATATAACTATTTAAGTTTATAAGCATATATATTGATTTACTTGAAATAAATACTGAAACATTTCATTTGTTATAAGTTACTGAATACCCATTTGATCATAACTTCCATGAAAGTTTCTAGAGTGCATTTGAACAAACAAAAAAAGTCATTAACAAACAATGGAAAAACATGCTCAGATAAGTAAACATGAGGGAAAATTTTAATTTTTTTAATGGAGAATGACTGTAGATTATACACTGGGAAATGCTTTCACCAATGTGCTTCACAATATCAAGCCAAGAACCTTTGCTACCAAGGAAACCAGTTTCCATTGTTTTTGAAGAGGTGGTAATACACTTTTTATATCATAAGCAAAAATACAATCTCTCAAGTCACAATATTTATTATTATATTCCGAGTTACAACCTTTTTACAAGAGATTTTTTATTAAAGAAGGAAGAATATTAGAGAAGAAAATGAGCAAGATACACCATCAAATATTAAGCATTCTTACTTTAGAAAAGGGCAAAAAAGCAGCAGCCAGAGAAAACAAGAAAAAACAAATCAACTAACTGTTGCAACCTTAGTTAACTTTGCTTTGCCATTCAAATAACTGTTGCAACCACAAGGATGATTTAGAAATATCAGAAAGAATCCTTCAAATGCATGACACAGTGATACTCAAAATGGAATCAAAACCATCAAGAGCAGCATTTTCACACAAGCCACTACAGTGAAAAGATGATGCAGGGATGTCTCAAGCACTGGTAACAAGTAATATTCCATTCAAAATAACAATTGACAAAAAAAAAGTTCAATCGTTACAGCATTTTAGGAAGATAGCCACAGTCATCAGACTCAAATAGCAAATTAGGGGTAAAAAATTAGTAATAGTGATATAATTAACCAACACTCAAAATATCTTCAGAAGTATATTGTTCAATTACAGTGGCATTGACATTCCTTTTACCTGCTTCCATCTGGGAATTAGTACAAACAGCACCTTACATGTTTAATTAGAACTAGCACTCCACACACACTCGCAAAAAATATCATCAATTGCTCAGATTAACTAATTAATGCAAAATAGTGCCCAAGTCAAAATTAAAATCCCCCCACCCCCACCCCCAAACTGAAAAGGTGGATTCAGAATGGAAATTCAAGGAAGCACACAATTGAAAAACGATGAGCAATTAATTTACCTGGCAAGAGCAGGCCTCTTTCGTTCAGGCTGGTCATCTTCTCCACCCTCCAGGCTCCTTTTCCCCATACTAATTGCGTCGGTTGTTTTCATTTACACTCTCTCCTCCAATAATACCCTAAATTACCAAATCTGCAACCACTCCAAAACCACAGAAACTCACTACTATCACCTACACTAAAACAAAAAACTAACAAACAACGAAACCCTAGCAGCTACAGCGCCCGAAAAGACGATACTCATAACAGATCTAGATTACAAGAACAAAACAAATTAAACTCGAATTTCACGAAAAAAAACCTTCAAATTGCGCACGTGTGAAACCCCAAATATGCAACCTCTAGCAGCAAACTTCCGAAAAACATAAAAACAGTCAGTAACGAAGTAAAACAAAAAAAAAAAAACAACAAAATTGTTTTTGTCGAGCTGAAAAATTGAAGAAAAAAAGGGACAAAGCAAAGGTAAAACATAAAGCAAGAAAACGAAGGTGCTACTACCTGAGGCTGAGAGATAAAGCTTGAGTGTTTTGGGGGGGGGGGGGGTGTGTGAGAGAGAGAGAGAGAATGAATTACATGAAATGGGTTTTGCTTTTGCCTTAGTCGGAATTGAAAGTCCAACAGTTTCAGTTCATTCATGTAGTTACGGTCTACTATGGCGACTTTCAACTTGAGGGAGGAATAATCACCTGCTTTGCGGAACAATGTTCCTTATCAATTAACCAATTGAATTAATGACTTAATCACGCGTATGATGATCCTAATCTTTTTATTTAACGATGATGCGCTTATTGCGTTGTTTTGATCATTGGTAGAGGATTATTACACGTGTTAAGTCCGAGGCAGGACCATGTTAAGAGTTTTTGTAGCTTATTTATTATTAGTAATTGATTTATCTCGTACGACCCTTGTCGTGCAATCGTAGCCGTATGTTTGGTGGATTAGATTAGAACAGCAAAGGAAAAGGAAACACTTGCTAATACCTACGTCACTACAGACACCCTGTACTCTCCGATCACGTCACCTAGCTAACATCATCACTCTACTTTTGTTGTGGATAACAGCATGCCACAACCACAACAACACTAGTTCGGATTAAGGAATAAAAAGTAACAAATTTTATTGAAAAATATTATTAATATATTTTTATTAAAATTTTAACAAAAAATATTTATTTTTTAAATTAAATATAATGTTCTTAAGACAATTGTTAATAGAGTTATATTATTAAATCCAGTAAAAAAGAGTTATATTACTAAATACAGTACATAATATTACATTAGTTGTCATATTGAAAAGACATGAATAATTTGTACTATCATTGAAATGATACATATGTTGCAGGCCGGGAGCACTTGAGAATTTCCTTGTTTGCACTCTTTAATTAATACCCACTCGTAAGGATAGGAGAATAAATTAATGATGCAACAGCATGTTGGCAGTGTCACCCATTAGGATTCGGTGTATATAGATGGATACAGAGAGAGAGAGAGAGAGAGTTTTGCAATTAATTAATCCTCATTAATGGTAAATTCTAAATCCTAATTGAGGGTGAGGAACAGAATATAGTAATAGGGTATTGGTCGACATTTTTTGTTTTATTACAATTAAAAACGTGAGGATTCACAAAAATCAGTCAGTGTTTGGGGTTTAAGAAAATTGCGCTGGAGCAGTTTGAAAGCTGATGACTGGCGTTAACTAACTCAATGTGGGTTTGCCAAATGGAGCAAAATGTTGAAATGCATTTCAGTAATTAAACATCCAAGGAAATCTGCGAAATTGTTCTTTTTTTCGACGGACTTATAGATGGCTTTTCTAAAAAAATAATTGTTACTAAATAATTAGGTCTTATTTAAATATATTTTCCGTAAAAAAGAGAAAAAAATACAAATCAATTAAATTTCTTCTATAAACTTAAAATCAATTTATAAACTTAATTTTTTACAAAAATTCTTCAATCTAACTTCTCTAAAAATTGTATTAATAAGTTAATTTTAACTTATTAAAAAAACACAATTCATTTTTCATTTTATTTTTTTCAATAAGCCTTTATGAAATAATTATCCATTAATGCCGTTTGTTATTCATGCAAGTTATAAACTACAAGGTTTTTTTTTTTTTTCAATCTACAATGCTTTTGTCAATCCATTTTTTCAGAATCAAAAGAAGAAGAAAAATCAACATTCTTTAAAATATACTACTAATATTTTTGTAGTCCATAATAATGTTTGTCAGTCACGTAATTTAGAGCAATATTTATTTTGAAAAAAAAATCATTTTCAAATAAAGAAACAGTTTATCTCAAGTTCTCTAAAATAAAATTAGTCATCCCCAAAAAGTCTTAGATACTTCGCACATAACATTAAATAAATCATTTTTAATAAAAGTTTATCATAACTTATAACAATCAAACAATAATACTATACATCACAAAAATGAATAAGCTTAGGTTATGTTTAATTTATTCTGGTTTTGTTTTCAGTTAATATAATTTTATTAATTCCAAAACTATTGCTTTTCCCCAAGTATATTGAAAGAAAATGATAAAATACTCTAACCATTTTATTAATAACATCTTAAAAATAGGAAGAGGGGAGGGGATTGAAATAAGATACATTTTATATTTATAAACTTACCTAAAATCCATAGCAGGAATATTAGACTTATTCACTAGGGGATTTTCAGTTCTTACATACGTCAAATTCTTCAAGCCGCCTATGAAGTTTGACGAGTAATTGATTGCAAATTTCTGGAGATGTGCAGGGTCCACACAACAGATAAATTACCGAGTGGCCTCATGTATACACCATCTTCAGTAAGCTTCTCAAGAAGTGGTCTTGCATACAACGATCCATACCTGTGTATAACTTTATTTAGAAGAAAACCTCGTGAAGGATCAATAATTGCTCAAAATTAATGGTTTATTTGTACATTTTACCCATCAAAAGGTTACAAAGTTTTTGTAACAAAACAAGAATTTGAAAATAAAAAACTACAGGTAACAGAAGGATGCATGACCAATGATTACACAACGGATTGTAGTTCACGGCCCTCGTTAAGTCTGGCATATCTTTGTACCACCAAGAGATATTGTGTCAATCTATACGTTGCTAAAATCAAAACCATCTTTTCTGGAGAGCTTCTTTTTACCTCTTGTAATAGTTTTTTAGGGGAACTTAATATCATAACTACCAAAACTACAGCAGTAGCAAAGCAAACACTAGCAGATATCACTTGCAATCGTCACTTATTTCGAAACATACTAACTTTTGTATGACACAGTTATACATAATGCTCATTAAGCTTTCTAACAGGAATTCTGGATCATGAGATGCACAAAACTAATGAAAAGGGGAAAGGATAAAGTTGATAAATTCATACCCGGCATTATTGCCTTCTGCTTTTAATTCCAAGGCACATAAAGTTCCCAAAGCAATTACTCTTAGAATTGCAGGGTGTGATGAAATCCGGTGAACCATTGTATCATCCCATAACTGCAAATGCACAATAGAAGTTTGATCAAATGAACACTACTGTATAGTGAACAATAACATAATTTATTAAGGCAGTGGGCAGCCTTATCGAATTCCATATGAAAAGCTTCCAATGCTAACTTTGCCAAGTCCCATAATTACTGTAACAAACCATGCAAAAGGGCCTTGAGCTAACCAAAACAAGAGTATACATCACTCTTATTATGTCATCAAAACACTGTCCAGGAACTTTGCTTCGCATGAACACAATACTAGTAAGACCAAAAATAATGAGCAAATTAATACTAATTGAACCTGGTATTTTATTAAAAAAAATAACAGATTTCTCCTTTAAATACAGTGCCTAACTTGTAGAACTTCAAGGGGGTCTGCACATCCCAATGTACAAAGACTCCAATGCTCTCACAAATGACAACATAATCTCTTCTCTCTTCACCTCCCTTTTTATTTATAGGAAACATGCTTCATTCCTTCAACCAACTAACCTAACTAACTAAATACTGGGGGTATCTATCATAGATTCATGAACATTGCTTAAAATACAAATGGTGATAAAAAAAAATAACATTGCCTTCACAAGAAATCATGCAGTTTATTTTCAGGCATTGGTTTACAAACGTACAAGAGCAATCAGAAAATCTACAATCAAGAATAGGCAATCATTTCAAGCTACTTAATAGTTTATATAGGTTGATAAATCATAAAAGAAATCACATTGAAGATTAACAAAACAATTTTCATTGGATAATCGAATTATGATGGAATGCAACCAGCAAAAATGATACATTAGTTGTCACTAATATCAGTATAATAACAAATCCATTCCGTCAGCACCAAACCTAATAAAACAGCAGTCTCAGACTTTCCGTGTCTACTAGCCAAGCTGCAAAAGAAATTCAAAAAATTGCAATACCTTTGAGTCTCCAATAAATGAATCAAAAACAGCATTTGTTGCCAAGGTGACAGCCAATGGTATAATTCCACCAGTCATCAGCTTCCCAAAGCAAGCTATATCTGGTACACAATGGATTGGCTACGCTGCAGTCTCTGAGAAGAAATATAAACTGCTAATCAAATAAATGAACTATGAAGAATATGAAAAAGAATTTTGTAAATAAGAGAATAGCAGTCACTGAGAGAAATCAACTCTACTCCCAAATGCCAAAAGCCAGTTAAAACCTCATCAAAGATTACTGGAATTTTTCTACTCCAGCACTCATTAACAAGCACATGCTGAAAAAGTGGATCAACCATATGCATTCCACCAGCACCTTGTATAACTACATAACAGCTCAGGCCCCAAATGAGATGATCAATGTTCAGAAAAGGTGAAAATAAGTTAATTAGAATATACAGAGAGCCACTGAAACAATTTTTAGAAAGAAGATATAGGAACCTAGAAAAAAAAAAGAACACTTCGGTGTGAAAGACCTAGAACCACTCTCATTCACAGAGGTAATTGTGCTACTGTGGGCATAAATTTAGATAAGAACTTGGTGTGTTTTCATGTTTAAGTGTGTAAAGTGAGAAAGTTTTCTTCTCAGTTTCATGCACTGGACTAATATAAGATCAACAGGAATACATTATTAGGTTACAGGAGGTGATAGTGAAAATAAAATGGTACTATAATCTGCAAAAGAAAAATCTCAAAATATCTTGCCTGGTTCCATAATCAATGCTCCAACATTATTTGACCCTCTAAATCCAGATAATACTTTTGATATGTAAGATGAATAAACTGTAGCAAGCTCAGACTTATCTCTGCCCTTGCGAAATATTTCATCACGTGAGGCAAAGGCTGTGAAAAAGCATCAACAAGTAAAACAATTATATTCTAAACAGTAATCAATAAAGGAATTGAAGTTGGAAATTTTGAACTTACTGATACTTTCCCCTTTCAGACTTTCCAAATGATACCCTTCAGGTATGGAAATATTCCATGTGCTGTTGTGCATAAAGACAGAAGGAGGATCCAGAAAAAGACCTCTCCCAGTGTACCTATGAAACAGAATTTAAACTTACAAGGGTTTCATGAGTATTAGCTAGGTTAGAAAACTAAAATCAATTCCCTGATAGCAATATGGAAAAATATGCTCCAAGAAACGATGGTCTACAGTATCAAGGCTCAAGTTATCAATCAATATCAAAATTCACAAAGAAATAGAATATAGCTTCGTAAAAACAAAAGTATACTGACATGACGAATAGATTTTTAACCAATAAATAAATAAAACTAGTGATCCGACCTATGCTGAACAGAAATTCACAAACCAAAACTGTTTTGTCTATTTTTGGTCTATCTTCCAACACCTTTTACTATAATGTTTTACATGGAGAGATTATAAACTCTCATGCTAACTAAATCCCCAATTCAAAAAAGCCTACAAATTGACCAGGATCACTTTTAGCCAATATCTATCACATATTACTTTGATAACAATATAGTGCAAAATGACAATAGTCAAAAGATTAAACAAAGCAAGATTCAATTCACAAATATACAGTAGAGAGCATGGTCTATACCATGGTTGCTACAGGAAGCCTGTATAAGAAGACAGTGCTTGTGCTTCCATAGCACCCAATGTGTCACCACGATAAGATCTCTGAAGTGCAAGGACCTGAAATAATGAAATCCACAAGCATTAAAAAACATGTGAACTTCATAGGATGAAATGCAATTTAATAAAAAGGAAACATGTTAGATATCCTAGCTGTATTGTCTCAACTTTCGACACTCCATGCATATAATCACAAATATTCCTGACACATAACATTGTGGTTTTTGTTTTCAAACTATTGTTTTGCTCTCCCCAAGCATTAAAAGGGCTTGACTGATATTAACTGCCAATGTTCCCCTTCTTTTACTTTTAACTGCAAATTATACCATTGCTTTTATAGCATACCATCCTCATGAGTCAAAATTGAACTTTATATACTGAGACAAAAACTATCACAGATTAATTAAATGACTGACGGAGCCAACCATAAGTTCAGTGGATCTTTCATTTGTGGTATCCTCATGACAATCCACAATAAGTCCATGATCAACAGAAAATTTATGAAACGCCATCTGCAATTTCAATTGCTGTAGATCCATTGTCTGAAAAATATGTTCGGGAAGCCCAGCCTGCAAAACAAATGAGTTAGCTACTATGCAAAGAACTTCAAACTGCTCATAAATTATTATTCAAATTAAGTCAATTGTTAAATCTTCACATTATTCCATATAGTGCATGGCAGGAAATTATTCTCTATTGTATGGAGACAAAATGATTAGTCAAGAGAGTAAAATATATGACGATAAAACGAACAACCATTATTCTATCGTGAAATCCAATTAAAATATGTAAGAAAATGAAAATTAGTAGGAACAAATTTACTGAGCCTTAGATTGAGAGAGATAGGAATAAGAGACCGGCTTGTACTGTGTCACAAATTTACTGAAACGAAGAAAAACTAAGGTTAAAATCTAAAACAATCACAAATTTACACAAGTCAAGATTGAAGAAACAAAAAACATAAAGGAATGAAGAATGAGAGAAATGAAAAAGAACGAGGCCCTTGCCTCAACAATGAGTTGGGAGGTTGGAGCGAAGACGCAATTTTGGTGATGAAGGTTATGTCTGTCTATGGTTTCAATCAGGTCTATGAGAAGTAAGGTTCATACTTTCTATAATTACTTGAAGGCATAATGCAAAGGGCCGAAACAAAGAGAAGTAATAAAAACATGACGGACTCTAGTAAAAGATGTTTCATATCATGCAAAAAGAACATAAACCGTTTATTGGATTCATTTTAATTTTCATTGGAAATAATATTTTGGAAATAAATATTTATATCATCAAATAATACTGTATAATATATATGTGTTTTACATTAATATATTTAACTATGTTGGTAAATCTTTTAAATATTTATATACATATTATATATATATATATTAATATACGAGGAACGAGATCATATTTTATAATAATATTATTATTTTATTCTTATAATTATTTTTTGAAATCTAACAAATAAAATTAAATTTTAAGGAAATGAAATAGTTACTCTTGTTATAAGTTAAATTTTCTTCTTAATATATACTTATATATAAATTTTAAAAAGAAAAAAAAGCATTATAAATTTACAGTGTAAAATATGATTATTTTGTTACCAACAAGGCAACAACCCAACGAAAGTCTAACGTTTAATTTTAATTCGAAATAATTTGCAAACACGTGACTCTATGAATTATCAATGAATCTGATGTTAATTTAAACTCTTAAAAGTACTATTTACCACTGTGAAATTCGCGACCATACACAGAGATGAAATTATTCGTAATTAGTGATGATCGACGAATGCTGACAATCGATATTTGATTTTGATAGGGAAAACAAATCAAAACAAAGATATAAAATAAATAGAGACAAAGAAGAAGCGATTGATTATGTCCGGCACAAGAAGGGTTTCGTCCGATACACACTCTCTCTCCGTCGAAATGGTCGCTTCTTCTTCCTCTCCCGATGAGCCTTCTCGCTCCGTCTTCCTCGGCGTCGACGTCGGCACCGGCAGCGCTCGTGCAGGTTCGCTTCCACCTTTCACATATTGTTCCTGGTTCATGAGCTTTTTGCTGAAATGAATTGTGAATGGTAATGTTTTGATTCATCGGAAGCTTGGCGGTGTTCGTTTTTCAGTGTGCGTCTTTCTCTGTTTCGGTTGCTAAACAGTATTGCTAGCCGTTGAAAATGAAATTAGCATTAGGAGCAATAAACACTAATAATGCTGCCGGTCCTATTGTCCTTTTCCTATTATGTTCACATGTTTGAAATTTTGGCCAATTGATATGACATTCACAATGACAAGTTCTAGTATAGATTTTAGAATAGGAGAGTTTCATTTAATTCTGGTACTTCAAATGGTTGTTCAGAAATTTTGATATCAAACAACCTGATTCCCATTTTCTTGTTATACAACTGAGACTACGTGATTTGAACTTAGAATCTCATGCAAATAACCTAATCCTTATTTAACGATCTTCAATTTTTATTTATTTATTTTTGGAAGTTATATTTATGCAGCCGACCCCACCAGCTGAATAAGGTTTTTGCTGTTGTATTTTTGAAAACTTTATCTCTTTTACTTTTTCTTTTCTATTGCTTTCATTCAAACAGCTACTATTTTTACATCTATACCTTCCTCAGTTTGAATAGAAGTGGTACATTTTTTTAAACATACTATGTTTATGTAGTATAGTGCTGCAGGAAGTGGATGCATATGCTAATAAACTTTTAAGTCATTAGATGTGACAAAATGGTATCAATGATCTGTTCCTTTTACTGGTGATACTAATACAGGTCTATTTGACGAGGAAGGAAAGCTTCTTGGTTCATCTAGCAGCTCAATACAGATATGGAAAGATGGTGCCTGTGTTGAGGTAATTTTTTTCGTGGGTAACTGGACTTTCTGCGGATCCATTACCTGAAGGCTGAAGCTGGTGTTATAATAATCAATACAGCATCTGGAAGAAATATCATAACACAATTGCATACCATGTGTTGTTGATTGTGAAAATTAAAGGGTAAATGGACAGGATTTGTTTACTATTACTATATATTGGCAAATGAAGCTAGCCTACAATATTGGCCATTTGCAAGGAAGGGTATAAACAGTCCTAAATTTGTACTTCTGTTGCTCAGTGAGTCTATAGTATATACTAAAGTTTCTTGGATGGCTAGAGTTTCATGATGGAACCTTTTCTCTATAAGTTCAAATCAATCTGAATCATCTTTCGCTTCATTTCTACTGGAGCAGCTGCTCATATGTTATGCTGATTTTGCAAATTGGGAAGGGATGCTTTTTACGTTTACATTTAGTTCCTGATTTTGCATATTGGTGGTTTCCACTTTCAATGCTTTAATGTATATATTTTATAATGTAGATTCATCTTTTTTTTTTCTAAACAGCAATCCTCTACAGATATATGGCTTGCAGTTTGTGCAGCTGTAAAAGCAGCTTGCTCTAAAGCTGAAGTTGCACCAACAGAAGTAAAGGGTATGGGATTTGCAGCTACTTGTTCTCTTGGTATGTTATAGTTTTGAAATTGTTGCTTCCCCCCACAACATGGAATATTTAGTTTTATGTGAAGTAACTGTAACTGACTGTTTATGGATTATGACAGTTGCTGTGGATTCTGACAGCTCACCTGTTTCGGTTTCTTGGAGTGGTGATTCAAGAAGAAATGTGATTGTTTGGATGGATCATAGAGCTGTAGAACAAGCCGAAAGGATCAATTCCTCTAAATCACCTGTATTGGAGTACTGTGGTGGAGCTGTTTCACCTGAAATGGAGCCACCAAAGGTACTATCTAAACCAGTCTCATTATTTCACTATTAGTCACTGTGCATATTATACTGTCTAGTAACTTTTTTTTTTTTATGGGCAAATGTTAGTTTGTTAGTTTTGTTAGAAATGTCAGTTGGGGGGGATTTGAACCCGCCACCTCCACCTCCTCCCCCTCCCTTCTCCCTTCACCCTTCCCCAACCACTGGGCCAACCTTATCTCTCACACTGTCTAGTAACTTATATTGTAAGCATTCCAGCTTACATGCCTTTTGTTGTAAATTTTTTGGATGCATATCTGTTGATGGCAATGATCACTGAAAGTTTTAAATAGCACATCTGCAACTGGGATAGGGACTTCCCATCCATACTGGAATAAGTTTAGGAACATGATGATTAATCTGAGTGGGTGACCAGCTAGGCACAATTGATAGGATTTGTAGATTATCTTTTGACGGATTATTCTTTAACACGAAAAAAAAGGGCTTTTCTCTCCAAATTTTTTATTTTTTTGATTCCCTTGTTATATGTATCATTGGGTTCTTGTTTGAACTTTTGGAGTATAATGTTTAAATAAACACATCTGTAAAAGAATTATATAACATAAGATTTACCTTTTGAAACTACTAAACTGTCATGTTCTGCACAATCCCACTTGTTCATATAATATATTATTAGATCATTTTAATTTATATTTTTTTTACTATAATGCAATTTTTACTGATTCTATTTTGGCTTTTATAATTTTTTTTTTATGTTTTCATACATCATAAGTAATTAATTAAATCATAGTTACATGAATTAGGACACCATAAAAATATTAGGAAAGGCCAATGGTACTTGTCTCTTGATGCCATTGTTTCTTGATAAATGTAAATTCACTTGAATGCCTTAGATTTCTTAGATTCGTAAGATATGTTCTTTGATCTCCTTTGTCAAACTCAATGGGTAAGTGTATGTAGATTAGAAGTCTCTACCATATGTCCCGAAACATATACTTGTAGAGAAAACCCTTTCATGAAGGGTTCTAATGGCTCATTCATATCTTTTCATTAAGAGTCGTGTCGATTCAAATCATACCCTTTCATGAAGAGTTGAAATGGTACCACCTGTCATGATTCCATTCAATTATAGGCTACACCATTCAACTACACTCACCATGTGATGTCTAATATTCATTGATTACATTAGGGATATTTCAAGACACATGAAGATACCACTCAACCAATGTTTTAATAAATTAATGGAAGATCAATGTTTAGAAATATAATTTTCCAAGAATTTTTAATGATATAATCTAACTTTTCAGCTTCTATGGGTTAAAGAAAATTTGCAAGAATCTTGGTCAATGGTTTTCAGGTGGATGGACTTGAGCGATTGGTTGTCATACAGGTACTCTATGTCGTTGAAGTCTTCTCTATGTCCAAGATTGGTTTGTGTTTTAGTTTAGTGGCAGTTCACTTGGATTAATTTTTAGCAATTCTACAGGGCAACTGGTGATGATACTCGCAGTCTATGCACCACAGTTTGTAAATGGACATATCTGGGTCATGCACACATGCAGCATGTCAATGATAAAGAGTCTCGAGACATGGAAGCTTGTGGATGGGATGATGATTTTTGGGAGGAGATTGGTTTGGGTGATCTTATTGAAGGGCATCATGCTAAGATAGGTATTCATCTTATTAACAATTGGCCTTGTTAAGAACTAACTAATGCATGTGCTTGTTGGACTTGAAGTGCGGATACAACTATAGTTGAATGGCTCAAACACGTTCGCTTGTTCATAGAGGCTTTTGATATTATGTCAATGGCCATCTCAAAAAGTTTAACTTATTAGGGGAAAGCATATGAAAACTTAGAGGAGGGAATTCAGTTACTATAAGTGTAAGTCATGGACACTTTTCTCAATAACTTTCATATAACATGAGTTTAACAAATATAGCCATTAAATCATGTGATATTATCTTGATGGTCATCTATGCCAAATTTTAGATAAAATTAATAGTTATATAATTTTATATTTAATGTTTACTAATACTTTAAAAATACACAATATGTTAAAATAAAGTTAATTTGATGACTTATCAATTAATTTTTAAATTGTATAAAATTTTATAGACATGATATACTTTAATAAGAACTTTTAAATCTTAAGTCAGTAGATGGATTAAACAGAGTGAGTTTAATGAAACTTATTTCTAGAGTAAATGAATCCCCATTCTGTGTGTGCATGTCTGTAAATGGATCCCACCCTCTGGAGTAAATGCTACATATTTTTGTATTCCTTATCTGCAAATGAATTTTTTTCTGTCTAAAGTTTCAAATAAGTTTTTTTTTTTTTACAATTAATGACCTCTTTGACTGGGATTATTAGATTATATCAAATTTTTATTACTTGTCTAGCAATTTTTTAGTTGCAGGAAATAATCTAGTGGAATATTTTGTGCAACTGCAAGCTGTGTCCGTTCACCTTAGCTTTAATATTGAACTCAATTTTTTTCTCCCTTTGGAAGTTCAATATGGAGAAACAATGTTAGGGTTCAATATGATTATTTTATGATTAATTTGAATTTTGTTAATTGCACATTCATTGAAGAGTTCTTGTGTTTTCTCATGCTTGATCAGTTGATTTGATGAAAACTGGTGTCAGTAAGCTTATGATTAATCATCTATATTTGTGCCATTCATTGCTGCTTCTGTCTTCACATTGCTTAACTTGATAGTGAATCATAATAACAGGACGAAGTGTTGCTTTCCCTGGCCATCCTTTGGGTTCTGGCCTTACTCCTACTGCAGCAAAGGCAAGAACTTTTGCATTATTTTGAAGTTTGAACTGGTGCTTTCTGAGGTTCACTAACAAAGCTTACATACATTGTTTAGTTGGAAAATTAAACAACCTTCCTCCATCTATGGAGATTGTTTCAGTTTGATGTAACAAACTTCTTTGACATGGCTGGTTTTTTAATACTTCTGATGGGTTGAAATTTTCAGGAACTGGGTCTGGTACCAGGCATTCCTGTTGGGACATCATTAATTGATGCTCATGCTGGTGGCGTGGGGGTAATTGAAAGTGTGCCACCATCAGAAGCTGAAGGTTGTCATCACATACTATACACTTGTGATTGTAACTTGTAAGATTTGGATAAAGCAGTTGTATTTCTTAACTAAAAGAATTTCTGCATCTTTAGAACAAGACATGGAAGCAATTTGCAACCGTATGGTGTTAGTTTGTGGAACTTCTACATGCCATATGGCTGTATCCCGGAGCAAATTGTTCATACCTGGGGTTTGGGGTCCATTTTGGTCAGGTACACTATACTATTTTCTCTATTTTATGACTTAAATCTCAATCGTGGATGACATTGTACTTTTTCCTTTTGGACACATTTGAATCAATCATGGTCTGTTGATTATCTTTTGGGGTATCTATCGTGGCAATTCATGCCGTTAAAAGTGAGAAAGGAAAATTTCCTTCTTTTTTTTAATAATATTTGGAAGTTTCTTGGCTGTGGTTGAAAATTCATGGATTAAATTTGCTTTGGTTGGAACCTGGATCTGGAATGTATTTGTATGGGTTGAATGTTTGTCTCATTTTATCATTGATATTTCATACTTTTATGACTGTATTCTTGTTAGCTGCATTCATGTATGTGTCTTTGTAAAGATATCTGTGTGGCTACTTGTGATTAGTTCCTTTTGTGGAACATTGATATTGGGATAAAACGTAAGTAGTAACTGAAGTTGGAGTTTACATTTGACAGGATCACCTGAAGGAATAACCTGATTAATTTTCATTTTAGTCTATTGTATTTAAGATTGATTAAAGCACTCATCACTGCTTCTCTTGCATATTCTATGTTGTGGTGCATTTTTTCTCTATCCGAACTTTCAGCAATGGTACCAGAATATTGGCTAACAGAAGGTGGGCAGAGTGCTACTGGTGCATTATTGGATCATATAATTGAAAACCATGCTGCTTCTGCACGCCTTGCAAATCGAGCTGCTTCCCAAAGTAAGATTTTTTCTTCATTTGCAATATACTAAATATTTATGTCGACAAGTCTGATTTTGAGAAATGTCTTTACAAGACTACTTCTCTATGTAATATTTCAGAGATTTCATTGTTTGAGCTTCTGAACAAGATGTTGGAAACAATGATAGTTGAGCTGAACCTATCCTTTGTTGCTGCCTTGACTGAAGATGTACATGTTCTTCCTGACTTCCATGGGAATAGGTATTTGGCAATGAACAACAGCTTTCCTCCTGTCATGCCATAGTGGCTTCCAAATAATAGGCTGATATATATTATGGTCCAGGTCTCCCATTGCAGATCCAAAAGCAAAAGGAGTCATCTATGGTTTGACACTTGACACAAGTGACAAACAGTTGGCTCTTCTTTACCTGGCAACTGTGCAGGGCATTGCATATGGCACACGTCACATTGTAGAGCATTGCAATGCTCATGGTCACAAAGTAAGGATCTGCCAATAGTATGTTGCACACTGGTTGTACTGACAAGTTTAGAGATAAATAAAATCATATTCGGCCAGTTTTTTTTTTTTTGGGGGGGGCGGGGGGAGGAGTAAGGTTTAATAATACTAATACCTTTAATTTCAAAGAAATGCTTGATTGAAATTTTTAAGCATGAGCCTGAGAATTGATTCTAACTTACACTTAGAAAACCTATTCTGGAAAGTGAGAGAAATCCTCTGCACTACAATTTTTTGTAGCATAATGCTCAGATTATAGTGTAGGCAAGGAACTTAATCTATGGTGCTCAATTTTGTATATGTCATTTGATAGGAACCCAATAATAAATAGTGAAAACCAAATGATATTCTGTTGTATTTTATATATGCTTCAAAGCATGAAGGGATTACAGAAGAAGAAAAAGAACACCAGAAAGGTAGAAAATAGCTACTGCTAACACTTTCCCAGGGAAAAGCTTCTAAAGAAATACACCTCTATCCCCAGCTTACTGATGAACTAGATAATAATCATTCACACTCTCTCTCCTCTAGGCTAGCTAACCTCTCTTAAATTATCATTGTCATTTCACTATGTCCATTGGGTGCTACTCAGTAACTGACTCCCACTAGCCCTGCCACCTTAACCACTTTCTTCAGCCTTCTTGTGTATACCTTCCAAACCTCTGGCCCATGAGACAATTGGTCTACTGTCGGTCATTTAAGGAGACCATCTTTTATATTCTGGTTATTAACATCACTTTAAGTATCTAAAAATTAATTGTATAATTGTTATATATCCCTGTTATGTTCCCAAGTCATTACTTGTTTGTTGATGCAGAGTTGATGAATTTGATTACCATAATTGTTCTGCTTTTGCTTGCAGATAAACACACTACTTGCATGTGGCGGCCTTTCAAAGAATCCTATCTTCATGCAGGAACATGCTGATATTATTGGTATGTGTTGAGGAGTGGGATGGGTAGCATGTTTGCATTAACTCAGATAATCATATCTTTGTGTTACATGTTCTATATCGACCTTTTTCTATGTAAAGAATGACATTCAGTGTACTCCAGTTTTAAAATATTAGCAAAGTTATGCCAGTATCTAGGGTTGCTCACATAGTAAAAGGACAGTCTAGTTTGATGGTCAACCTAGACAAATATCATAGTTCACTCTTCCATGTTTTTTTTCAAACCAATCCACAATTTAAGGTTTGGTTTGAATGAACTTCCTGTGCATCCAAATGATAAGGAATGACATGGATGATAATTGAAGCTTTATTTGATATTTAGTTTTTTTCAATAATAATGAATCTTGTTTATAATTTTCCCAGGTTGCCCTATAATTCTTCCAAGGGAAAGTGAATCTGTGCTCTTGGGTGCTGCTATTCTGGGTGCCGTTGCTACAAGAAAATATCATAGCCTTAGCGAGGCCATGAAAGCCCTGAATGCAGCTGGCCAGGTGTGGATGCCTTTTTTGTGTGTTGAAATATTGAATAAGAAAGTACAATTAGTTTTTGATTTTCAGATTAGAAATCAAGTTCTATTTCATTAAATTACATGTAGTGGTGGTACTTTCCATTTAGTTCTTGTAATCAAAATTTAGGTAATTTGATGCTAAAGTTGGAAGTATTAGGAACTGAAATGTGTAGTTAAATTAGAATAAATAACGTAGTATTAGTTCAAATATGTCTAAGGTTTAAAAAATGTTTAAGAAATAATCATTTATCACCGACTTTGCACATACAATAGGTCAGTTCCTTGTGAAACTATTACCGATTTTGCATTTTTTTGTTAGGCCTGGTGTTTCTGTTAACGAAATAAAACCGATTCTAGCACTAGTTTTCCATGAACGGCTAATAGTGTACATTAATTTTGGCAGGTCATTCATCCATCTAAGGATCCTAAGGTAAAAAAGTACCATGATGCTAAATACAAGATCTTCCGTGGCCTATATGAACAGCAGCTCTCGTATCGTTCTACGATGGCCCAAGCCTTGTCATAGCTTTGCTGAATGTTTTGACTCAAACTGTCAATTGCAATTAGGTGCTCCTTGCGAAGATTGTATATTCATGCTTCAAGGATGAAAGTCATTGGGATGGAGAAAGAAATTATGGCCTGAATACGAATACTGTCATTTTAACGAATATCGGTTTTCAATTTGGGTGGCAGGTTAGACATTGAATATCAGAGATATAAGGAAAAATAATCACCAATACTGTGGTTAAAATTCTTATAGAAATTTTATGTACAGGCTCACTGGCATCTTATTTTTTACCTTGAACGCCTTGCGCACACTTATCAAACTAAATAAAAAATAGGCAGCTGATACTGCTAGCATACATACTGTACAAATATATTTGAATAACATCATTGTTCTAAGTTGTACCGTATGACTTCCTTTGATTTATTTGGACTTCTTGGAACCCTCCTTCGTAGCCCCATAATTCTTAGTCAGATATGATTTTGGGCTTGAATATTACGAAATCACATTGGAATGAATTAAATTTATAATGATTCTGATGTAAAAAAGAATATGGTGTTGTAATGTAGTATGTAGCTATGGGACAACCTTATAATATAACGATTGATTGCTCTTTTTTTTTTTATAACATATAACGATTGATTACTGTAATTATAAAAAATATTTTATAAATTTAGTAAACCGATTACCGTATTATATAAAATTAAAACTAAAATTTATGTAAGATTTAATGATTTAATGGATATGTTTAATTAAAAATATATTTATTATAATCATCTTATTATAATTATGTATATTATGAATTAGAAATAAAATAAAATTATTTCAATGGCATTTTGGCAAGAAAAAAGTAGATTTAGTGATACCACGTATTGTTTTATATTAATAATATAATTGATTGATATTATATGATTAATTCATTATTTATTTATTACTTCCTTAAACAATACTCTTACAATATTTATTAGCAACAAGGCTCAAATCAATATGATATATAGCATAAGAACTACTTACCATAATAGATTTTTTTTCATTTGATTGATTCCTCAAATTATTTATATATATATACCATGGTATACAGACTGCGTCTAATGAATCAAATTTAATTTGTTTTTTTTTCCTCCACCAAAACCAAACCAAATTGAAACACGCACACTCTTACTTCTACGATTTCTCAATTCATTAATTAATTAATTAATTAAAGAAAAAAATGTCATCAAAATAATCAAAACGTATATTTTCTGAACACGATTTGTGGGTGGCGTGGGGGAATTGAGTCAATTGACCAAGGAGAAAATAAGAAAAAAGAAAAAAGAAAAAAAAATGGAAGGTGTGGTGGTCACATGCAGTAGAGAGCGTGAGACGAAAGGGCATATGCGAGGGAGATAAATAATATGCCAAGAAATACCGTTACGAGAGAGTGCCACGTGGGACTCTACATGGCAATCACCCATCGCATCTTGCAATTGCAACCTTCACCTCAGCCTCCACTCTCTTCCTCTTTCCCATGTTCATGGCGCTTCTTCTCATCACCACCACCTTCTTCTTCCACCCTTTCAATTTCACCTTCTTTTCTTCTCAACAATCTCTCTTTTCATCTTGTCCCTTTCTTCCTTTCCACTCCTAACCTCACGACAAGACCCTCTTCCGCAATCTCAAAACATCAAAAACAGCGACAAAATAGTGTCTTTGAGAGAACCATCAACTCTGTTCAAACCAATCAATCAATTATTTATTTCCATTGGGTCGCGTTTTCACTCCTAAATTTATAAATTTTGCCATCTGGGCATCACCCTATTAGCCGCGTCAGGTATCGCTGATGGTTCTCTCTGAATTTGGATCTGCACTAGTCGTGGCCTTGGGTTCTTTCTTTCGCTTCGATTTTTTTGTTTCTGTTTCAGCAATCGCCTCGTGGTTATTCTCAGAAATGTGATTGGCCTTTTGTTATTATTTATTTCTTTATTGATTTATTTATTGTTCTTGATCTTCAACGTAATAATTTGAAATCATAGACTCACCTATTGGGTGGGGGCATATCCCTGTTAGAGGTTGTGAAACTTCGGAGCTGTAAGATGTGATGATGTGAGTGGTGCTCATGTGTAATAAAGGGTTTCAATGCTTGTGCCAGTGTGAGAGTGTAATTGATCATAGGCAAGGATTCATCATGGATAGTCCAATTCGATCGCCGGCCACCGGTTCAGGTTCCGGTTCCGGTGAAGATAACCGGCGTGTTAAGTTCTTGTGTAGCTTCCTGGGGAGCATAATGCCTCGCCCCCAAGATGGGAAGCTGCGTTATGTTGGCGGCGAGACGCGAATTGTGAGTGTTCCGAGGGATATTAGCTATGAGGAGTTGATGGGGAGGATGAGAGAGCTGTATGATGGGGCTGCTGTGTTGAAGTACCAGCAGCCTGATGAGGATCTTGATGCTCTTGTCTCTGTTGTCAATGATGATGATGTGGTTAACATGATGGAGGAGTATGATAAGTTGGGGTCAGGGGATGGATTCACTAGGCTCAGGATTTTTCTCTTTTCGCAATCCGAGCAGGATGGTTCCTCTCATTTCATTGATGGGGATGATTCTGAGAGGAGGTATGTTGATGCATTGAATAGTTCAAACGATGGTTCTAATTCTGACTTTAGGAGGTTGCAACAAGGTGAGTTTTCTATGATGAGTCCTGTTGAGGATATTTATGTGGCTGCTGATCAGTTCTACAATCCAATCAGTGTGGAAAGTGGGATTCATAGTCAGAGAAGTGGGGACATATCTGTGTCGCCTTATAATATGCATCATCTCACCGTCCAGCACTCGCAAGCTTTAGGCCAGAGGTACAATGAAATGGATTCTCCTTGGAATCCTGCCTATTACTCTCCTAGGCATC
This sequence comes from Glycine latifolia, assembly GCA_013407115.1. NCBI lineage: Eukaryota > Viridiplantae > Streptophyta > Magnoliopsida > Fabales > Fabaceae > Glycine > Glycine latifolia. Next base: position 5,617,580 of record CM023957.1, read on the forward strand.
ATGGCCTCCATGACTTTCCATCTTCTCCTTCCGGTACAAGGTATCGGGTGCCATTTCCCGAGTTACCAGATAAGTGCATTGATAGAGTGCCAGAAGAGTATGCGCGACATCACGTAAATCATCATCCTGTGTACGACAATCAGCCGCAATATTCTGAAAATGTTATGTGGGTGCCAGCACATGGCGAAAAGTCAGCTTTTCCGGGCAATATTATTCATAGTCCTCATGTTGTTGATGAGAACAGTATATGTGAGCAGTGTCGCATTGGTTTTCATAGAGGCCAACCACATCTGGGGCATTCTAATATAAGTAATGGACTTCCACAGGTTGGTAATCCATGTGCAGAATGCCCCCCCACCAAATAGGGATACTTTTACTGCTGATGCAAAGTTACATTCGGCAATCTATCCCAATGAACCTAGTAATGATCATAGGTCTGTTTTTAATGATACTCCGAATCAAGAGAGAGGATGGGGCTTGCAGCATCCAACTGCTCGGGTTGAGGAATCAAGAGTACATGTCTCTCTTGGGCATGGTAGTGTGACTGATGCGCATAACTTGCCTTCCAATTATGTTCACCAGCAGGCTGGACCTGAATTGGGGACCGAACTGTTCCCTGAACAAACCGTGACTTCTATACCACCTATACAAATTCCTCCACGGGAAGAGTGCAATGTGCGGTATGGAAATTCAGCTTCTCCTTATGGAGTAGATAGTAATTACGCTGTGCCGCGTGGACATCCACCTGGTTTCTGGAGAAACACTCCAGTTCCTGTTCATATCGGACCATCTTATGAGGCTGCTACTTCACCTCAACCGGTGAATGGTTTGATGAATGCAGGAGGATTAATCCGAGGAGAGGGCAGTCCAGGGTTTTTCATTGGACCAGATAGTCAAAACCATTGGGTTGATTCCTCACAGAAATTAGCAGGACATGATTGTACAGCCATCCCAGAATGTCCTTATGCACATGCTCTGAATCCATTGCCCCTTGGTCAAGAAAATCAACACCCGGTTATTGTAGATTTCATTCATCCCCCACAGGACATGAATGCTGGTACCTGCTTGGAACCCTTGCAGCTGCCAAAATCATCTTTCAATATGGTTCCCAATCAACAGGTTTTAAGAGATGATACTCATTTGACTGAAGCAAAGAGTTTTGAATCTAATAGTTTGCTTGGTGAAGAAATAGTGGTTAAAAATGAGGATAATATTCAAAACCCTGGCACGCAGACTATATCTTTTTCAGTGCAAAATAAAATTGCTGAGAATGCATGCGAAGCTGCTGCTGCTGCTTCTTCTGTTGAGTCTAACAATTTAAAGTCAAAACCTGAAGCAGACTGCATGCATGTTGAGAAACTGGCTGATAAGGACCCTTCTGTTTCAGAAGATTCTAAACATTTAGTTGTTCAATTCAGTTTCTTGCCTGAGCTGATTGCTTCTGTGAAAAAGGCTGCATTAGAAGATGCTGTGCAGTTGAAAGCTGCAGCCGATGAGCATGCCGATTCTCAGAATCACAATTCAGATACCAAAGATGAAACAACAAATGAAGTAGAACCATTGGTAAGGATGAAATGGTTTTATTTTCTTCTTTCAAAATTTAAAAGTGAATTTGTTTTCTTTTATCAAGGAGAGGTGTTGTTGTGTTGCCTCATATTACAATATGTATTTATTTGTCTTGTAGAATGCTCATGGTGATTTAGAATTGGACTCTGAAAATGACCGTGTAGATATTAATAAAATTGAGCCTACAAGGGCTGAGGAAGAAGCAATTGCTAAGGGATTGCAGGTTTTCTTTCCATATTACTCATGCATTATGTTCTTATCATTTCATGTTTTGAGGTCTTTTCTGGCTTTCCTTTTCCCACATGCGTCTAGGATTTGATGGTAAACTGATCATTTTTCAGACTATTAAAAATGATGATTTGGAGGAGATCCGTGAGCTTGGTTCTGGAACCTATGGAGCTGTTTATCATGGGAAATGGAAAGGTTCTGACGTTGCCATTAAGAGAATAAAAGCCAGTTGTTTTGCTGGAAGGCCATCTGAAAGAGCAAGATTGGTATTATTTGTGTTCCTTTTGTTTAAGTTTTAGAATGTGGGTTTGGGCCTAACTCAACCCCAAAAGCTAGCTCATGGGATGAGGGTTGTTCCTCACTTATATATTCTATCTTTGTCTTATCTCTAGCTAATGTGGGATTTGGATTTTTCCTAATACACCTCCTTATGCCCAACACTTTTGGGCTTGGTGCATGGATAATATGGTGGGTGGTTTATTTAAAGGATCTAGGATAAGTTCTGATATTATTTTAGAATGTGGATTTGGGCTTAACTCAACCCTGAAATTTAGCTCATGGGTGAGGGTTTATCCCCCAATTATATATTCTATCTTTGCCTTATCTTTAGCCAATGTGGGATTTGGATTTTTTCCAATATTAAGTAATTGTAGATTTATACCTTGTAGAATAAGAATTTTCTTATCTCAGTCAGAAATGTTCAATTCTTGCTAAAAAAAACTTCACTGCCTTAAAAAAAGTTGCTTTGAATATTGGCTCCAAAGAAATATTTAAATGTATTAGAAATGCATAATGTAGAATTGCTTTTGGGATGGATGTCAGGGATCAAATTGAGGTACTGGTTTATGGGATAGCCGTTTTAAGGGATGTGGTGTTAGTGCCACTATATTGTTCTACATCGAAATTCACTCATTGTGTGCAGGATGAAATAAAAATCTGAATTTCCCACGCCACATTTTATATTTAGAAAAAGGAGTGAAATGACAAGTAAAAAGGCTTAAATGTAGCATATTTGAAACATTTGTTAGATCCCCAACTCTATAGTGATTTCATTCTGGTTGTTGTCCCAGATCGCAGACTTCTGGAAGGAGGCATTGATGTTGAGTTCATTGCATCATCCAAATGTTGTCTCCTTTTATGGCATTGTTCGTGATGGCCCCGATGGTTCTTTAGCAACAGTCACAGAGTTCATGATTAATGGATCTTTGAAACAGTTTTTGCATAAGAAAGATAGGTAATTTGATGCATGCATGGGCTTATATTTCATCAATATTTAATAGTATGTTTTAAGGCACTGAAATGTGCAGCCTTCCATCTGAAAGCCCTGATGGACTGTTGATGTATTTATTTATGCTGTTTAACAGAACAATAGATCGTCGTAAGAGGCTCATTATAGCCATGGATGCTGCATTTGGGATGGAGTATTTGCATGGAAAAAACATTGTGCATTTTGATTTGAAATGTGAGAATCTATTGGTCAATATGAGAGATCCTCAACGGCCTATCTGCAAGGTATACATAAGAATACATCCATATATACTGAGGCACACAAAAGCCAAACGCAACCTGCTAGCGGAGATTGAAATGAGATTTGTGTAATTTTTCAGATTGGTGATTTGGGTTTATCAAAGGTTAAACAGCACACTCTAGTGTCTGGTGGAGTACGGGGGACTTTGCCGTGGATGGCTCCTGAACTTCTTAGTGGGAAAAGCAATATGGTGTCAGAGAAGGTATTCTTGGCATAGCTGTTTTACTTTACATGTCTAATACTCCTTTCATTTTTTCTGATGATCTTTCCTTGCATCTATTCTTCCTTGTGCTGTAGATTGATGTCTACTCATTCGGTATAGTCATGTGGGAATTACTCACAGGGAATGAACCCTATGCTGATATGCATTGTGCTTCAATAATAGGTGAGAACCAAGTAACAAACAAAATGCATAAAGCAATTTGTCTTGCTAAAATGTGCTTGCAAGAGTATTGGTACTCTTTTGCTCAGGAAGTCACCAAATCCCGACATGGTGTGCAAAATCATCTATCGGTATTCACCATTTTCGTACTTTGTGTGCAGGAGGAATTGTGAACAACACTTTACGTCCTCAAATCCCAACTTGGTGTGATCCTGAGTGGAAATCTCTAATGGAAAGTTGTTGGGCATCTGATCCTGTAGAAAGGCCATCATTTTCAGAAATTTCCAAGAAGCTGAGGAGTATGGCTGCTTCAATGAATTTGAAATAGTCAATTGATCTTGAATAAGTTAATTGACCTTCTCCCGTTGTATGTAGCCTAGAATTGGTAAAAGGGAAATAAGGTGAAGCATGGTTCTCCCAGTTCAAGGCACCAACCAACAAGCTTAGCTTTTAAAAGGGAAAAAATAATTTAAAGGAGTATTCAAGCTTATCCATGCTTGTAACGTAATATCATCATGCCTTGGTTTAGTCTAAAAAACTTTTTTGTAATGTTGCCTTTAATGGTATCTTCCGTGGTGCAGTTACTTGCACTATAGCATGGTTTCTCTCCCAGAAGCAGCATGGTGTTCTGAAGAACAGTGTGAGTTTTTATTTTGTTAATATGTAGATGATACTGGACAGGAAAATTTTTTCTTCTGATTTATTAGTTCTTTACTTGGTTTTTGCAGTTTTTTTTTACACGTGATCAGGGTAATGAACCATGCCTTCTGGAGAGATGTGTACATAAAATCAACCAAAGACATGTCTTTGGTGCTTTCACATGGAGAGGATAATGACGAAATTGTGCTTCCCATTTTGATGGAACAAATTCAATTTGTCATCGATATTTTGTTTCAATTGCTTATTATATTAATATACCATATTCTTACTTAATGACATGAATGTGCATACTTAAACTGAAGATGTATAAATAAAGCTAGTTTTTTTTTCATACAACTTGAATAGGGGCTTGTTTAATGTATACTTTGGTCTCGTATCAATAATGTCCGAGCATAATTTTTTCAGATTGTGTACTGATGTTTGGAAGACACTAAATATATTTCTCCTAAAAGGCCTTGATATTTATACTGCCCTTTTCTTTCCCCCTTTTTGCACTATTTGTAAATTAAGTCAATATAAGATACAAAATAAATAGCAAAGATGAAATATTATAAATAATACAATTTAAGTTAAAACAATATCGTCAAAATATCAATGGCAGATTTTTCTCTTTCTCTGTTATGTGCATATGCTATAGCGCTTGACTGTGCAAAATATGTATTGCGTGGAGGTACAAACATCAGTGCCCTTAGTAAGTATCCTCAGATCAAGTATCATCTTAAGCTCTTCAAAATTTTTCTCAAATAAAGCCTAAAACAAAGAATATAAATAAATACTATGAAAGTTTGATTGCCATCTAATTCATAAGGGAGATACATATACATATAGGACAAACATGACATGGCTTAGTATATGTAATGGTTTCTTTAAGAGAGATAATAACCGAAAAATATTTATGTTTTTTTATCTTAATTGTTCAACTCATAAGAAAAAAAATAAGATTTTGACTAAGTTAGAATTAGAGTTTGATCAAATGATAAATAAAATTTGATTAAAAATTATTTTTATTAATAATCAAACCAAGTAGTATAATACTCATATATATCCATACATGTAAAATCATTGACATAATTAATTGTTGTAAAATAAAAAGACACAAAAGTTAAAGAAAATTGACATCTTATGCATACTTGATGCATCTGTCAAAATTATGGAACAAATGCAAGTAGGCTACATCCACGTCAATTGAACTCTTATTAAAATTATTTGATAATTTTGAAGACACTAGTAAAATAAATTCTGAAAAAGACAAATATCTGAAAGAAGAAATATAAGAGTATTACGATGGTAAAGTATGTAATGTTAAATATAAGTTTATTTATTGAGATTTTAATTTGTCTTTATTTTTTTAGAATATTAAAGATATTTTTAAAAAATTTCATCATATAAAATAATTGATGAATAACAGGAAAATGAAGTTGTGACATTTTAAACAAATAAATATATTTATGATTTTATTATTTAAATTTAATCAAGATTTTGAAATTTTAAACTTTTTTTTGTTTAATTCAATTCTTAATTTTTTTATCAATGCCTTTTTTTTTCGTTTAATTTAGTTTTCTAAATTATTTTTTCATGACAATTTCAATGTTTTTTTTTCTTTTGTTTCATCTCTTAAAAGTTAAAACAATGTTTTGATAGTTTTTTTTTTTTTTTGCTTCCTCTATGCTTCATCAAGGCAATCGACAACCATTTTTTATTCAAGGATAAGATAGTTAGCACTCGTGGGCATGTTTATGTTCATAACTCCTCAGTGACGAACAAAATTATTCTAAAAAAAGTGACGAACAATATGAAAAACAAATTTGTTTAGATAATTATTTTTCTTGACAAGATAATTATTCACTTAACAAAGCTTCACGTTAAATGACAAAGTCACAAATTAAACATCGTTGACTCCATTAATTTTCTGTGCCAATACCACATATATCTAAAATAAATATGGTTGCATTGATTTCAATTAGAGGATCATAATGGTTTTCCCAATGATTATATAATCAACGTTTTAAGTAAGATCGATGCTGCTGTAGCCTCACCAACTCTCAATGTGAAGAAAATCCACAAGGTCAAATTCTGTGACACAATCAACATCTACTCCCTTTGGCCATTTATTAGTACGTACTGCTATTTGAGTACCTAACACGCGGGTTAGACTTCTATATAAAAGTCAAAGTAGGCTGACTTCTTACACTTGTCTATATTCTACACGATGAAGAATCCCCACCAAAAGCATTCACCTAACAATTTACATTTTACAATTAAAGAAATTTAGTTAAATGACTATCTTTTAGTTAGTTACAATTTCTATATATGAATATGAAACGGAGAAGAAAATATCATACATATAACAAGCCTTGGTTCCCCATTTAAAATCTTTGTCATAGTGAATAATTGAGATTGCTGTTGGCTCCTAAATCCAAAGTAGTTTTGACCACTTTAACTTGTCGAATATTATCTACTCAGTGAATTTTAGTAAATTAATTTTTATTTTGTGTAGTGTTACTCGATTGCATACATTGATGACATTATTTTAATTTTTAGTTAATGCAAAATTTGAAACTTAGTTTCTAAAGGGGAGTAGCTTATCTCCTTCTTTAATATATAATAATAATATAATTCCACTTCGATTACAATGATTTAGCTCTAAAACTATGAAGTCGTATTGTTCTGCTTTCAGTAATTGAGGTTTTCATTATGAAGAGTCAATATTTGTGTGTATTACTTAAAAACTTAGATTATGTGATCCAGGTATCATATATATATATATATATATATATATATATATATATATATA
>CM023957.1:5624837-5648586 GCA_013407115.1 Glycine latifolia
TATATATATATATATATATATATATATATATATATATATATGGGTTTGTTACCACTTACCAGTATTATTGAAACAAGTAACATAACGGGTTTAGAATTTGACAGTTCTTGGGTGTGACTCGAGAAAGGGATCGATTGGAGATCAAGTTGAACTCAGTAACGTAATTAACCAGGTCTGTTTATGCTGTGTTAGTAAATATTTTACAAAAAGTGCATGAAGCATGGGTAATCAAAGTTTGATTATTGTTATTTAATTATTTATTAGTATACGATCATCGAGTCACACGTATACGTAGACTCCTGCAATTAGTGATTAGTGTTATTTTAAAGAAGAATTGATACTGAACTCTGTTGGCTTAAATAAATATTTGGCGTCCAAGTCTACTAACAGCATCTTTGTCAACCCTAGTGACGACATATACAAAGTGTGATCTTTCTGCGAATCCCTAGTTATTTTTATACAAGATGACTTTTTTCGATCTGATGCTTATCTTAACTCTACTAATTAAAAGAGTAAAGTAAACAAAGTGAATCACAGGTGTCATGATAGCAGAGTTATATTTCCTTGGATCAGCATAAAAGCTATTCATGTACCAAAAGCAAAACCAATTAAGTAATTAATTTGAAATAAAAGTGCTATTAACATGTGTTGAGAAATATAGCTTAGCAGGTATTTCTTCTGATCACCAAAAATTATGGTTGTGCTGTGAGTTTTCAATCCCCAATTTCCTGAATTACCTTTCCTCATTTCTTCCCAAGAGAACATTCCTAACATGAGCTAGAGAGAGATGTTAAGAATTTATGGAACAAATCGAACTGGGTAAAAAAGATAGAAGCTGTAACATTAAGACACTACAATAAATATCATACTTTGAAGTTTTAAATCATATGAACTAAATATGAGCTCGTTGAAAAAATTCTATAACTTATATTATAGGATATATTACAAATGAGTGTTTTTAAGGAACCAATCAATAAATAAAAATATTGAAAATCACATTAGAGATGCATGATGAGAGTATATTGACAATATTTTTTAATAATATTTTTTTTTCAATTTTAATTATTTAACTAGCACCCTTAACTTATGCCTTTTTTGGGTAAAAAAACATTTACCTTTTTTTAATCATGATTTTGTGTACCCATTGTTTTCCCTGAAATGCTAACTTGAAAATGTAATCTAACATGTTGAGTTGCAAATCAAACAAATTGAATTGTGAAATCCGATTGTTTTTCCACTGGCTAGAAACTAGTATAAACATTAAAGAGAGTGAAATGGCATGCATCTATATTCTATACATCTAACATTTATTACATACTGTACAAAATAACGTTACCAGTAGATCAAGTTTAATTGTGAAAATATTATCAAAGAGATTGAAAATTTACCTTATTTTGTTTATAAATTCAATTTAACCAAATAAATTTTTTTTTAAGGAATACCCACTTATTAAGGCTTACATAAAATAATACTGTATAGTGTATAATTCAAGTTTTATACATAACGTATGTATTAATTAATCAATTAAGGCAGAACCAATAAATACCAAGATAGTTTTGGGTTAGAATTCCATGTTTATCCTCTGATCAAAACTGTATTAACTAGTTGTTACGCTAGATTAGTCTTCTCGATGATATAATGTACTGTTCTTTTTCCCCCATTTCGCTTCACCTTTTTCTTGAAGAACAGAAAAAAGAAATACAGCGTCAATGTAAAGATTCTTTCTCAAGGAGAAAGACAAGCAGAAGCATGCTTTCTTCGTCCCCAAAGATCCGAGACTATTTGATGATAAAGATATTAATGTTTATAAATTTTTTAGGAGTTAAGTGCTTTTTCGAATTTGATGGTTTCTCCTTGTTATATTTCTAAGTGAGTGCGGTTCCAGACCTTTATTTTCCTGCTTATTGATTAAAAAACACGCTAGATCAAGTATTAAATTACAAAACCAAGGTCAAGGAGTAGTGCTTCTTCTGAAAAATATTGAATTGCAAAGACCTTTCTGTTTGGTTTTACTTCTTTTCTTATTTTGATACAGTTTCCTTATTGTCTTTAACGTGTCCTACCCCAACTTGTCAAACAGGAACAAAGAAGAAAAGTAGAATAATACCAAATAAAATGAAATGGGATTTTGTTTGTTGATAATAACCCAACTAATTCCTAGCCAATTTTTTTTTATAAAAAAAAAAGGACAAAAAAAGATATATCAATTAATTTAACAAATGTTTGACCTTTTCATTTTCTACTTTTATAATGTCATAGCTACATTATTGCACAATCAATCCCGAGCTCCAAGGCTGGTAAAGGAGCCTTTCTTTGAAATATAATAAGCTACTAGTATTTGGAGAGCTATGATGTATCTTGATCTTTTTTTTTTAAAGTGGTATCTTGATCTTCTATAACTTGGATATATCAATAAGAATTTGCTTTTAAAATAAATAGAATATTAGCAACATGTTGGAATTTTTTTTAATGAAAATTATAGAAATTATTTTTTATTTAACGAATTTCACTCAATGATTTTATAATTTAAAATCAATTTTATTTAATAATAAAAAACACATTAGATAGTATATTACTAACGTTCCTCGTATATATGTACTAACTAGTACTTTATTGTTGCTTTATTTTTAACAATTAATATATTGTTTTAAAATACAACCAAATCTCCATTGTTAGACAACGTATATATCAAGGATGTTCAAATTTTATATAAAATTATATATATATATATATATATATATATATATATAATAGAAAAGATAAGATCAATTTTTTTTATAATAATGAGCATTGAACTTAATGAGAATTTATAAATATTCTTCTTTAAATGTTAAAGAACAATTTTAGGTCTCTAATTTATATATCATATCAAGAATTCAAGCTAAATGACTTTGGTTTTTGGAGGCTGGTGGAGAAGAGAAGCACTTGAGAGCCAAATAATAACATGACATGACCTTTCTTCGTATTGGAAATACCTTGTCGTGATGGAAAAGATGCCATTTTTTATTGGTGCGTGGTTTCAAATAAGAATCAGTTGGTTATGATTTTGTGGTGAAAGCAAACGATGGTTCCATTGTCAAGGCATTGACTATAGTTTTTCTAACTTTCATCATCAGCTCATCAACATTGTATTTATTGGTTTCTGACAAAATTTCAATCCCTTGACATTTTATAATGCTTATATATTGAAACCTTAAAAAAGAAATACAAGTAACTATTTATGTGGAGCTTAAATATTCAGAGAACCTTCCCCTCAGTATCATCTCTCCCATTTCAAGTCCGTACAATAACCCATGATGATCCAATTTGTCGCAATATTAATTATTTGAATTTCAATTTAAAGGCAACCATCATGGAATATCTGAAATATTTCATAGCTGACTTAGTGACTTATAAAGGAAAATATTCCAACATTGGTATGAGAAGAAAGGGAAAGAGCAAAAAGTCCGAAGCATATGTCCTCAGCTGGTCACATGAGCAATGCAACATTCTGTTTTTGACTAAATACAACTGCGACGTCATTATTCTCACCCAAAATGAAAAAAAGAACGTTGCAACTTTAGTTTCCGTTTTACTTTTTTGCCCTTTTGATTTTTGTTACCATATAGGGCAACATTTTCATTCTTAATTTTGCATACCAGCTAGCTACTAAAATTATAAATCAGAAGGCTCATCTTTTATTCGTAAATGTATTTACTTTTTATGATCACGTTATTGACTGAATCAAAGCAATGTGTGTTTCCTTCGCACATCTTCCACGATAATTCCTCAGTTAATTAATTACACAAAATGGTAATTTTATTTATTTTAAGAAATATAATTACCAATAGAAAGCTGCAGTACATTCCCGTCAATATAATAACATATGTTGGGATGACTTGACAATGGAACATTTTCAAGGATAATGCGGACAAACTAAGAGGATGGAGCCTTCTATTGATCAAATACTTGTAGCATCGGGTTCAAGCATTAAACTAATGGACCTATCAAAAAGCAGTGCATTTTTTTATGTAAAAGAAGAGAAATTTTATGTTACGTTTGTCCAGTTGCATGCATAATTAAACGCGGTGACCGAACTAATCCAAAAAGGAAGACAGAGAAAGATGAATAAACCCTAGAAGAAAAAAGATGGAGTTGAAAAAAATAGCTAGTGAGGGAATGGAGGGGGTGAGGTGTGTAAGACTTTTTGTCCTTTAAAGAATCACATCAGCCATACTTCCCTACCTATAAATCATACCCTTTCTTCGTCGTAGTTTCCCAACAATCCTAGCTAGCAAAGTTGATATTTGCTTCAACAAAAAACAGAAAGAGAAACCTAATCAGAGAGAGAGAGACAACAACACAAAAAGATGGGTAGAGCTCCATGCTGTGACAAGAACAACGTGAAGAAAGGACCATGGTCTCCTGAAGAGGATGCTACACTCAAAACCTACATTGAAAAGAATGGGACTGGTGGCAATTGGATTGCTCTTCCTCAGAAAATTGGTACACTCCTCTCTCTTATAATTTTTTTTTATATTCCTCTTAAGCGTATATATTTATTTAGTCCAAGAGTAAATACTATTTAGTTTGGCTTTGGAAAGGTGAACTTTGGTTAGTATAATAATCAATCATCGATTAATTCAAAACCTTATTGATGGATACAAATAATTCGTAGGGCTCAAGAGATGTGGAAAGAGTTGCAGACTTAGGTGGTTAAATTACTTGAGACCTAATATCAAACATGGTGGATTTACTGAAGAAGAAGACAACATCATCTGCAGCCTTTACATTAGCATTGGAAGCAGGTCCTTCTCTCTCAAAACCACCCATCTCTATCTACGAGCCTTGTGCTGTAGTTTTTGAACATAATTGTTTGTCCTTTTTGTTTTGTCACTAGAATCTCTCTAGCTAGCTCCACATGTTTTTTTTTTCCTTCGGTTAATAATATTCCTAGAAATTAACTAAACGTATTCCAACATATATAATCTATGTGTATAGGTGGTCCATAATTGCTGCTCAGTTACCTGGAAGGACAGATAACGACATCAAGAACTATTGGAACACTAGATTGAAGAAGAAACTGCTCGGGAGGCGCAAACAATCTAACTTCAGCGCAAAAGATACAAACAATGGAATAGAGGAGAATTCTTATTCAAATGCCCTAAGCACTTCAGCTCTTGAAAGACTCCAACTGCACATGCAACTTCAAAGCCTCCAAAACCCTTTCTCTTTCTACAATAACCCTGCGATGTGGCCTAAGTTGCATCCTATCCAAGAAAAGATGATCCATAGCCTGCAATCTTTGAATGATGGCTCTAACCCTGTGATGCAAAATGCTTTGCCTAATTCCCCACATGATGAACAAGAACAAAAGGGTGAGTTTTACGAGCCTCAACATGATGGTGCAAAGATCAATAACCCTGATCAGGTTCATCTTCTGGAGAATATTCCTTTGAGTAACAGTGGAGTTCCCTTTGTTGCTTCTGGGGGTAATACTAATCCAATGCACTCAAGTCTTGCTCCAAGATCTGAGGCTATTCATGTGCAGACTAACAATAATGTGGGATTTCAGCAACTTGGTGCACTGCAAAATGAACTAGATGAGATTCTCAACAACAGAGCAATGGGTTATGTGCCACAGGAAGATCATGATATGGCTTCAGGGTTTGATTGTTTCAGAGAGATGAATGGCCAAAAGGATAGCTTGATTTGGTGGTCCAATAATTCTGATACCAAATCAGCATCCTCAAATTCCTGGGAATCATCTGCCACTCCGGCTCTTCTAACACAAGGGATGTTCCAAGATTATGAACTGGGTTACAGTCTGTAGTGATCACAAGGATTTAACTTCCGATCTGGGTATGCTAATTTGTTGTATTAGTCATAAGATGTGGAAAGAGGAAGAATGAGTACTAACAGTTCCTGTAAACAACATCATGGATATATAATAATGTAAATCAATGTAGAAACTACTACGTAGTTTGTTCTGAACAACCACAAAGCACTCGATATATTCCATAAGCTTTAAATAAATATTCTATTATTTTGATCCTAACTGAGATTCTAATACATATACATAGTTCAAGAGATCGAACCTCAAATATACAAATGAAGTACTGGGATTTGGGAAACTTATACATGATGTGGCCCCCAAAAAATGCATTTGATCCAAGCTATATATAATATTCCAGTGATTCTGCGAGGTTTACTCATAAATATATGTATGTATAACAAGAATTCCATCTTACATTCTTGCTGTGTTATGCTGGTAATCTTTATATGTATCAAAGGTTAGGGTTGGTAGGAAGAATAATAAAAGCTGGATTTTCTGAGCTGTATGGGTGGGTAGTAGTAACAAAAAAAAGCAATATTCAGTTCATGATAAGATTGTGAACCTAAAGTTGATAATCTTCTTCTGTTTGTTTTATATAATTAGATGAACATTTCCTAATGTGCATTCTCACAGAAATATCAAAGATTTCCTAATGTGCATTCTCACAGAAATATCAAAGTTATCATTAGCTCTTTCACCAGAAATGTCAAGTTTGGGTGTTAAATAAAGATTCCTACAAAGTTCCTAGCTAGTTATAGTACAATTTAGTACCGAAAAAAATATTTCATTGAGCTAAAAGCGGCTGTTCATAACTATATATGTATGGCATGGCTATACATATATAGTTATGAACAACTTTTAACTTTCCTCGTTGGTCGATCACTTCCATCCTGCTCGGTTTTGTTTTCGTAACAATAGAAGTATTGAAACTTCTTTATGCACATTTTGAGATTTTTCTTCTTTTTCTATGCATGCATAAAGCTCTTTTCTCTGTCAATGAACAGAACGTGAATATAAATTGCAAGTTTACTGCGTACTGTATCTTCTTCGACCAAGAATATATATGTAGTTTATTTGGCTTATAAAAAAAATACTTAAAATATATGTAAGATTTTTAATATTTTTTTGTTATTTTGAGTTCAATGATATAATAAAATTTTTGTTTTAAATATTTGTCATATCACCTATTAAGTTATGACTTGACACTATCACAATGATTCATAATATTAAAAAAAATCAATTTATCATTATTTAATTTAAAACAAAAATTTTAGTATCTCATATACTTAAAACAACTACAAAAATTATTAAGAACTCATAATAAAATGTATTTATTTATTAGAGACGTTTAACATATTTAAGCATAAAAAATTTTGAAATATTTTAATTGTACCTTTATGACAAGAATGTGGTTTTGGTTACGTGCTTTTATGAAACCCATGGTTATTTTTGTTATTTTGCTCTACTCTAGCTTTGGGGAATAAATTTGCAGCTCTTTTTGCTCGTGCGAAAGGAAACAAATTATATTATATTAAATTAAAAAAAACGTATTTTACTTTTTTGGGGAACATAAATAATTTCATTCTTTTAACAAGCTTTTTACAAAGTCATTTATAAAACAGTCCTTGTTTATAGTATAATTTAATTCGTATTTTTATTTGGCAAAATAAAATTTTATTTTGTGGAGAAAGTAATAGTACATTTATAGCTTTTCAAATACACATTCGGTGCAAAGAATTTTAAACACTATTATTTTTACATCACTATTTCACTAAATTAATTTGTAAAACCCATATAAAATATTGCATGATAGAGTTAGATAAATTAGAGTAATGGGACCATTTTTTTAAGTCAAGGTAATGTCAATTTATTTTGATTAAATAATTTCAATTAGGTCATTTGTTTTTAAAAAAGAAATGGTTGTATGGTTTTCTTTTTCCTTTTTTTAGAAAATGTATCAAAAGCTAATTTAAACAAATTTAAATTTCTATCAATATGATTGATTTTCCAATTGGACATTTTTTTTATTAACCAATATATGGGAAAAAACAGTGAAAAGTAAAAGAAAAAAAATTGAATGCAATTTCTTACGTATCAATGAATATATAAGCTATGAGAAACAAGCCTTTTCTTATTTTTACTGTTCTATCTGGGTCTAGAAACCCGCAATCTCTTGGGAGTTGGGGCATTTTATTTGCTTTGAGGATTGCTTGGTCTATAGGTTTTAATAAGGAGGATTTATTTTTAGAATCAGAATCCAAGTGTGCCATTTCCTTCATCCAATCTGGTTGTCCTATAATTAACACATTCACTTTTCCCTTTGGTTCGTGACATATAAAAAAAGCGCGGCTGGGGGAATCTTTCTCAGCAATACGATGTTCAACTGTTTTTTTTATATTACATATAGGCATTTATTTTCTGCACTTCCAGAGTTAAATCATGCATCTCTCATTATATTTTAAAATACACATTTTTAAATGTAAAATCCAAAATGTAAATTTATATTCTAAAATAAACTTTTAAAATATAATGAGAGCTACAACCGTGCACGATTCAAATGCCTTATAAATGAGCCACGTCAGGCCCAAGAAAAGAGGATCAGGGGCGCTTATTAACTCAAAGCCCACAAAACAAAATGACGGGATAGAGATGGCCCATATCAAGACTAGTTCTTTTAAATATTTGACTTAAAAGCCTTAAATTTACCGTTTGTTCTTATATAATTTTGATTCTTAATTTTTTTATTGTACATTTAATCTCTTATATTTGTAAAATTTAGTAGTGTGCCATCAATATTTTAACAAAAATTACTTATGTAATACGTTTGTGATGACATGACACTAACATTCTAACATGACAAATAATATGTCAATCCAATACAATGTTAATGTGACATTAATAGTGTGTTGTACATAGATAGAAAAAAAAAATACTAATATGGAACATTAGCACACTCTGGAGCACACCATATGGAGCCAAATCTTGTTACTCTCCAATGAAACACGCCACATAATCAAACTTCAAAGTTAATGAATGAAGAATCTTCCCCTCACACAAACATCTTCTATTTTATCTCCATATCTCTACCACCTTTACTCATGGACAATAGCTTAAAATTGATTCATATATCTTCATCTTCAAAGCTTTAAAATCAACCTTAGTGATATTGAAGCCTTATCTCTTTTACTTTGCCAATTTATGCCTTGAAGGGATGTCTCCAAAATCTCCCAAGCTTCTTAATTTTGAAGTAATTCCATAGGCAATTTTTTTTAACATGAAATCATCCAAAAATTGATGGATTCAGTAAGGACATGTTGATCCTTCCTTTTTCTTTAGCATGGAATCCTTCTTGTTGTTTAGACAAGTTTTCTGATCAATATGTCAAACTCTCAAATGGCGCTTGAATTGATCATTTTCTGTTTTTACTTTCAAAGCAAATAGAAAATGATTTTGAAAATGCATTTGTTTTGATTTTAGAAAATATTTCTTTTGAAAATATTTTAAAAAAGATGCTTAAAACTGAAAACGAAATAATGTGGTTTTCCGCATTTTCAAAAAGAAAGATAACATAATGCAAACATGTAGTAGCATAGATGGTAGTTATAACGAATGTCTTTATTTTTCATTTCTTCACAATCATTTGGTATCGTGAAGGTTGAAGTGGTATGGTTCATCTCTTATCCTTTTCTCGTCGTCTCCAAGACTACGTGGTCATCCTTTCAATCTCTCTCCTGCAGTTTGATCTGAGTATGTGATAATATTAGGTTAGTGATGCATGAGGGTGTTATGGAACCATTCCGTTGGGAAATCAAGGTTATTCATTCACGAATCTACCCCAATTGAGCACATCAAAGGAATTGCGAAAACCAAATTCCAGTATTCACGTTTGCCCTCATATTCCTCACCATTTTAGCCTATCATCCATGATTATGAAACGTCTATGCTCTTATTCATCATATTATATTATTTTATTTTATGATATAATTTGTGAAGTTTTTTATTTTTATTTTTGCCAGTATTTGATCATTGGAATTCTAAGGATAAACAACCTTTTTATTATGATTTATTATGATTTGATAATTGGAATAAGTATATTATTTAATGATATAAATGTTAATTATATATATTTTTTAAAAAAATAACAATAATTAACATATATCAGTTTCAGGGATATGGATAAGAAAACGGAAAGTATTTATGTAAGTATAGGAAATCTTATAAATCATTAGTATAATTTGCTCTTATTTTTATCTTAAAAGTATCCCAACTTGGAACGATGGAGCTTAATTCCCTCAAACGTTAATAACATTCGTACACATTATCCAATCACGCAGAACAGAAGAGTATCCCATGTGCAAAAAAGGAGGGAAACTCGACCCCTTTGGCCTACAAACGTGGAAATTAAAGAAGTATTAGCCGGCGAAATTTCAGGAAAAGAATAAAACTAAGTAACGGACAATCGTTTCAATTAACAACAACATTTCTTTTTATAACATAACAAAAGCAAAAAATGGCAATCATTAACGAACATGGATGCCACCAAGGCCAAGACAGTTGACAATGTAGGCACTCTCACACTCATCTCAACTCCCCATCATTATTATATATAACATCCCAAGGCATGGTCCTGGCAATAAACCATCCTCAAATCTCTAACACCACACTTCAAAATGAGGCACTGTTTGGCTATGTTTCTTTTCCTAGTCACAACAACCTATGCTACCACGGTTGTCCCTACCACCACCCAAAAGCCACCGAGAAGCTTTGCAAACCAATTCCTAATCCCCCAGAACGCGGCACGTGCGGTGCTGAGGCTGCGGCCATTGGTGTGGGACTCCAAATTAGCACACTATGCTCAATGGTATGCAAACCAGAGGCGCAACGATTGTGCTCTTGAGCATTCAAACGGACCTTACGGTGAGAACATTTTCTGGGGCAGTGGCACGGGGTGGGAGCCAGCACAAGCTGTTAGTGCTTGGGTTGAAGAGCGCCAATGGTACAATTATTGGCACAATTCTTGTGCCAATGGACAGATGTGTGGGCATTACACTCAGATTGTGTGGAGCACCACGAGGAAAGTTGGTTGCGCTAGCGTTGTTTGCTCTGGTGGTAAGGGTACCTTCATGACTTGCAACTATGATCCTCCTGGGAACTACTATGGAGAAAGACCTTACTGAAATTTATTTGTATAATAATTAATTATAAGAAGTGACACAAGTCAATAATATTGTACTAACAGGATCGTAGTAGCTAGCTAGCCATGTTCTCCGCTGGCATATATTACTATTGTCTGTTTCCCATGTGGCTTTCATTCTGGCTCTCTCGCGTTTTAAATCGTGTAGCTACAATGTATCCTTTTTTTATTGCTTGTCTAATATATAAAGTATAAATGTCTGATATGCTTCCTTTTAAAAAAATTGGGATTTTATTTATTTAAGGCAGTGTAGGAAATCAGAATAGTTGATGTTAGGAATCGGCAAATCCCACGACGCTTTTTAAAGCTTGTTTCATTGGATGGATCTTGTTGCTAGATTTGTCTCGTACCATGGAGTCATCATAAGCTTACGGGCTGTGTTATGACTTGAGTTACGATGTTCATATATTCTAAAATGGAGTGGATTGTGGTTGAAATAAGAGAGATAGGAAAAAAATACAACGTAGAGATCGAAAGAAAGTAAGTAATAAATATGATGAGTGAGGTGATAAACAATGAAGAGAAAGATTGAGAAAAAAAATTAGTTTTTTCATTGAAATGGCTTAAAAATAAAAATTATTAAAATGAGTTATTTTTGTTATGTATAGTGACACTTTGTGTGTGTTTTTTGTTTCTTATGTAGAAGGAAATATCATCTATCCAGTCTATATATTTAAAGTCTGTCTGTCATGCTAACACAAAATACATTTATGATTCCTATTAATATTTACTAATTATGCTTAACTAGTTTTTTTCTTAAAGTAAATACAAATATTAAGTGATTCTTTAAATGTTTTCAATGCATTAAATGAATATATTTGTGTTATAGGAATTATTTATTATTTGATTAATTATAGGGACCAACTTAATTGATCATTATAACTTCAAAGATCAAATGGGTCATTCACTCTTTTTTATTTATTTATTTTATTAAAATATTGATATTTGTCTTCTATTCTTTTAATTATTTTATTGATACATTTATCACTCATCTATTAATATTTAATAATTGTGGCACTTTTTTAAAATATTTCCTATAATAAATATAAATATTAAATGATTCTTGGATTTTTTAATGTATTAAATAAATATATTTTTGTTATAACACCATCTTGTCATTTTATAAATTTTAGGAACTAATTTGACTAATCATTATAATTTTAAAACCTATTAGTGAAATGTTTTTTTAGATAATATAATGAAGTGTTTGGATAATATGTTTTAGGTTTTAGATTTAATTCTTATTGTTGTCTTTGTTTATGTTTCTTTAATTATTTTATTGATAAACTTTTAACTTCTTTTTTGATATTTAATAACTATGACTAGTGTTTTTTTAAATCTTTTCTATAATAAATATAAACATTAATTTACTTTTGAAATATCTAATGTATTAAATAAGTATTTTGTGTGGATTTCACCAACGCTAAATATCTAATAGGATGGAGTATACCATTGTGTCGACTCCTATATTATTGAGTGACAACAATTAATCATTTTAATAAATATTTTTTTATCAACTTATTATAGTAAATATTTTTTGTTTTTAACCCATTTTGGTGAAAAAGAAAAAAAAATGAGATAAAAATCAACTAGAAAGAATGTGGATGTATGAATAGTATTTTCCTAAGCCATTTCTCTTTGTACTTTTTTTTTCTATACCTCTTTGTTTAAAAAGAAAATCTAATGTACTTTTCTTTCTTTTTCTTTTCCTTCTCCTTCTCGCTATACTCTCTTTATCTTCTTTCTTTTACCGGCATCCTCTTGTTTCCCCCTCTTAGTCTGTTTTCTCTCAACATTTCCCGTCCCATCTTCTTCGCCCTTCACTGTGGTCTTCTCCTTTATCAATGTTTCCTGTTTTCTGATTAATTAACCTTTTTTTTCACAGGTCATATACATTATTTCTGAAAACTAGAATGTATAATAACGCTTAAAATATTAACATTTTGAAAATTAATTTCTACAATATCGTAAATGTATTCTAAAAAATAACTTCCACAATTCAAAAGGTATATAATGCATTTTGGACATTAATTTATGCGACACTCATATATCTTTATTTTTTTTATTATAGAAATTGGTTTTCGAAAATGAAGCGAAAAAAAGAAGGTGCAAGTGGAATTTCCCAATTAACCTCCAAGTTCAATTTTTGCCCAGACTAAAATGAATATGTCATTTATAATAATTTAATAATTTATAATAATTTGATAAGGTCTCTCTCCAACATAATTGCCCACAGGGTCATAATTACAAGTAATAAATACATCTCCATCATCACACACAACCCGAGCACATCCAATCCTTCTGGAGCTCTTCCACACTATCTGAGTGTAATGGCCACATATCTGACCTGGTGCGCAAGTATTGGTTGCGTAGGTGTAGTATTTCTCTTCATCAGCCCATGTTCTTATAGCATCAGTTGGTGTCCATGCTGAGCCACTACCCCAAAAAATGTTCTCTCCAAGCTTGAAATCATGTTCCGGGAAAGAATGTTTGAGCTTGCAATCTGCTTTTCTTAGCCCAGCCCACCACCTTGCGTATTGCTCAAGTTGGAAGTCCCACATCAGTGGAAATTCCCACTTCCACTTGGTTGCTCTCACCAAGTTGTGCCCAAACAAGAACTCTAGTGACTCTGTAGTGCAACCTTGACATAGTTGCTTTGACACCCTATATATGGTTTCATTGTTCGGCCTTTTCTCTTGGGTTAATTGAGGAATTGAAGAGTTAGATTGGGGACTAGCTGAGAAAGCATTACTATTGCTAGTGAAGGTGACAAGAAGGAACAAGAAAATAACTAAATGGACATACATTTTTGCACTTGGGTTGGTGTGTGGCACAAATTTTGGATATGTGTACCTTAATTTATATGTGAATTTGGTTTAAGAATATGAAGTAGGAGTCTAACTAGTATTGGAGGGGGAAATTATTAGATGATGGAAAACTATTATTTTAGTTTTCATTAATTTTTGTATGACACATAATTAAATGATTTGTTTTGGTAAATTGTAAATTTTGAATATTTGTTTTAAGAAAAAAATTCAAATCATGGTAGAGTACTATAGAATAATTTTTTTATTTAAGAGAATTAGATCATTTAATTTGCAATTTAGGTTCCGTGAGGAATATACAATTAACTTATAAATATATTTTAAAATGAAAAATCAAATATATTAATATAAAATTAATAAACGATATATACATATATATATATATATAATCACTTTTATATTTAATAATTTAACTACATATTATATGTAATAAATATAGTATTTAATATTTTGGGACATTTATTAAATATAATTACTTATAATGAATATAGCATTTAATAAATACGTATAATAAAAGTTAGTAATTTAACCACATATTATATGTAATAAATAGTATTTAATGTTTTGGGACATTTATTAAATATGAATACTTATAATAACATAGAATTTAATATGTATTTATAATATAGTATTAATTATGACATTTAATAAATATAAAATAATTATGAATAAATAATAATAATAGTGTTTTAGATGGTGAATTTTTATTATATTGTCATCAAATTACAAATTATCATCTACAATAAATTTATTGACTTTTGTAATAATCATCTTGAAAATAAAAAAATTATAATATATTTATTAAATTTAATAAATGTTACGTATGATTTTAAAATGCTTTTTTAAAATAAATTGATATACATGTATATATGTATATATATCAAAATTTATTATCAAATAATATGTAGTTATTGCAATAAATATATATATATATATATATATATATTAAATATACAACAATTTATTATTTTAAATAAACAGTTTGATATCGAAATATACATTAGTTTATTTTACAATATATTTTGAAATATAAAATTTAAATAAAAATTAATATCATAAAAATAAGTTAAGAAATAAATTAATTAAATTTTAAAGGTATTTTTACACATTTTTTGTTATTTAATTATAATAACTTGTGTGTTTTTAATTTTTTTTCTCTTCCAAATTTTTTATAACTAAAAAAACTTAGGCTTTTGTTTTGTTTTATTTTTTTATCAATACATATTAATTATTAATTTTTGTTAAAAATAAATTTAAAAACCCACTATTTTTACTCTCTTTATCATCAAGCAAACTTTATAACGTGTGTTTTTGTAAGTAAACACCAAAATATTTTTTTTTAGTTTTTAAAATTAAAATCAAATTATTTTAAAATTCAGTTATAAATCACTTTACCTTTATTTTAATCGAATACGTTTTATTTTAAAACTTGCATTTAAAGTCCTTCAAAAGATAAAAGCTTTCAATTAACAACTCCAAACAGATCCAAAGAACTGAGTGGTTGAGTGTGTAAATAAATAAACTACAAGCACTAACTACCCGCGCGATAATAAACTAAATGGTTCTAAATTGGCGCGGAGCAATGCAAGTCAAGTAAGTCCATGCATATCAGACAACTCAAGCTGGCATAGTTGACAATCAGATGCATTTCACATGGGAGGATAAAGATTTTATTTCACTTGATATGATGACTCAAAGTTTAACCTCAGGCAACAGATCTCCAACTACTGATACCCTTTAATTACTTTTTGGTACTTTTATTTATTTTCCTAAGTACTAACTAATTATTAAAGCCAATCCCATAATTATCCCACTTCCCACAAGTATTTACATATACACTCGCACATAAGGACTGAGAAACTAAACTAGTAAATTCACACTCACATAAGCTAGCACTATTGTAGTATTATCTAATACCACTAGAGTTTCAATTTAGCTACATGAATTAATGCACACATAGTTTATAACAATTTAATAGGGTCGCTCTCCGACATAATTGCCCACGGGATCATAATTACAAGTCATGAACACGTCTCCATCGTCACATGCAACCCGAGCACATCCAATTCTTCTGGTGCTCTTCCACACTATCTGAGTGTAATGGCCACACATCTGACCTGGCACACAAGTATTAGTGGCGTAGGTATAGTATTTCTCTTCATCAGCCCATGCTCTTACAGCATCACTTGGCGTCCACGCTGAGCCACTACCCCAATAAATGTTCTCTCCAAGCTTGAAACCATCTTCTGGGAAAGAATGTTCGAGCTTGCAATCTGCTTTCCTTTGACCAGCCCACCACCTCGCGTATTGCTCCAGCTGGAAGTCCCACATCAGTGGGAGTTCCCACTTGGCTGCTCTCACCAAGTTGTGCCTGAACAAGAACTCTAGTGACTCCGCAATGCAACCCCAACATAGCTGCTTTGATACTCTATATATTGTCTCATTGTCAGGCCTTTTCTGTTGGGGTAATTGAGGAATTGAAGAGTTGGATTTGGAATTGGTTGAGAGAGTGTTAACATTGCTAGTGAAGCTGACAAGAATTAGGAGCAAGAAGAGGACCAAATGGGCTTTCATTTTGTGTGTGGCACAAAATTTTGAGCTATGTGCCTTATTTTATATTTGAGCTTGGTTATAAAGAATATGTGGTTGTAGTTTAGCTAGTGTTGTAGGGAGTTAATTAGTAGATCACTTGCGAGTTAAGTCCGTGAGGAATAATCGCCAATTGATAAGTGTGTGCTTCAAATTTTAATATTAATTAATATACTTCTAAATGTACCAGATTGTGGTTGTGTTGTGGAGATATTGAGCGTCAGCTAAACGCATGTGAAGTGTGGGAGGTGAGAATATGTGCATGGCAATGGCATTGCCAGAGATTATGCTCTATGATCGATTATTGAAGCTTGCCCCGTGAGCCTGGTCTCTGTTGTGCCCGTGAATTTTCTTGTCCTTATTCTGGGACGTTGGTACCCACCATATAGTATGTTCTAGAATTAACCTCGTGACACGTGTTGCAACTCAAGTCCCGAAGCACCCACATGTCTAATGTAAGTGTAACAAAGTAGTGGTTTACAGACTTATCTATGAAATTTGTATGTCACAACTGAAGTCTGTTATCTGTTGTCCACATGTCTAATGTAACAAACTGCATAATATGAGTAGAATAACTGAATTTCACAAAACTTTAGACAGAACAAAACAAATCATTAATTTATAACAAATTAAAAAAAAGACAGTGAAATCATTTGACAGAAGATATCATTGTACACAGTTATGCAGAGTACTCAAAATCAAATCTTATGATTTTCCGGTAGTCTCAACCAGTGCAACATTGCATGTCTTTACAATGTGTTTGTTTCAATGTGACATTATCATATTTGTTATAATTTTTATATAAAATAAATATTCTTAAGTATTTTGTTGATTTTCATAAAAGTGACAATGTCAGCGTTTTGCTTGATTTTTATTCTCCTGTGGAGAGGTATGTTACACTCTTATGGTTGATGCTATAAAACTTGAGTGTTTGATTTCCCAAACCAAAGCTTAGTTTTAGTACAATTAAGGCTCCACAGTGTGGTGTGGTAATCAATATTTTATGTCTGGTAATGATAGGGCTTACTAGTGTCTTTAGTCTTCTTTGTCAGCTGGTAAAGGATTTAATGTCTGATGAGTACCACACAAGGGCTTGTCATGCATAGTGACTAAAGCATGGAGAGGAAATTAGATCTGTAAACTAAGACTAAAGATTTCTTGGTAGCCAATTCTATGGTGCAAGGGTTACTCCGGTGATGAATCATGCCTTTTTTTTTTTTTTTCAAGCAAACCATTAAATTCGTTCCTAAAATCATAATCCTTACTCATCATTTGATATCTCCAAAATTATGAAAAAGAAAGTTTAGTCCTTAATGTTAAGTATCAATCAATTTGATCCCTAACTTTTGCTTACATAAGTCAATTTGGTCTCTAACGCCAGAGAGTAAATTGACAATAATTTTCAAAATTCAAAACTAAAATTGATTGATTTTGTAATATAGAGGACCAAATTGATTGGTATGTCAATTTTAAAAATTAAATTGATAAACAATTACGAAAGTTAGGAATCGCACTTTCTTTTTTATAATATCAATAACTAAATTGACTAGTGTTCAATTTATACACTAATTTGGCACTTCGGATCTTCTGCTGTTTAGTTTTCGTCTAGCCACTTCCTGCATGATCTCAGCCGTTGTTTGGCTATTGCGCAGAGCACAGTAATCAAGGAGGAGAAAAATGTGACGAGTCAAGACTTCGGCTGGAGACAAAATTCTTCTAGAGATACAGTATGCAGAGGAATTACTTGTTTTTGTTGTATTACTTGTTTTTTTGTTTTTGTTCTTTTTAATTATGAGTGTTTTATACACTTTCCCTTATTGTATATTGGACTTTATATTAAAGTAATACTTTTCAGCTTTGATAATTGACAGAATTTCGCGGTGGAAATACATGGTTATTGGTTAAACTATGCCTATATATTACCAATGCATATTTGATTCTCTTCCAGGGCTCACTCAAAATTGTGAGTTTAATACATTGATCACACTTATCTGAAAGCATTTTGTAAGACCAAACTAACATCATATTGTCAAAGCATTTGCGCGAAAAGTTCAACACCGAAGTAAAATGAAAGATTTTCTCAACAAAAAAAAAATGTAAAATGGAAGACTTGTAGAAAATATATTCGACGCAGTGTAATAGTAGTGATCGAAAAAGTACTTGATTGAGTCAATATTTTTGTTTTATATAAGATTGAGTCAATATATTGGTAACCCTTAAACCATTTTTTGAACATTGTGAACCACTTCCAAGAATTCCCTAACTGCAATTCTCCCAAGAAACAAAAAGAAAAACCCAAAAGAACAGAAATTCAAATGTTGTTATGAGAGTCACTTATCCTTCATGTTTCGACGACAGCTCGTGACATTAAGTTTTGAACTGACATCAGTTACTTGGGTGACACAAACCTTGCAGAAAATAAATGATAAAATAGTAGAGTATTATTGCTCACAGCATTTTAACTCGTTGAATTCATGCAAATACTATTCACATTTATTATTAGTTTCTACAGGATGTGCTGTGGAAATGGGAAAATCCCCTGTCCCTCAATCCCTGTCTCCCCAATCATTGAATGCCCATGTCATTTAAGTTGCCACATCACTTAAATTTAGGGTCGAATAGAAATTAACGGAGTTAGTTGCACATAATAACAAACCCTCAAGCATAGCAATTCCCTAGCTCATTCTTATATGGACAGGCCTCCATATTGCAACAATTCCCTCATTCATTTCGTCAAACAGTTTCTTGGCTCTCTCAAGATTTCCTATTTCAAGATAAGCCTTTATCATATACAAAGTTGTCAATTGTCAAACATTTTTCTTATGTGCCCATATCTCAGATATAAATTGTTCTTTTACCATCCTAAAAATGTCCATCATGCAAGTGGGTTCTGAAGGATATCGTAGAGAAGCCAGAGAATTGTTTTTCAATTTCGAAAAATGGTCGCATAGAAACACACTAGAGAAGTGACAAAAAAGAACGAGCATGCTTGCAAGGGAGAACTAGCTTGACAACCAGTAACGGTGAGGGGGAACAGTCATTAACCACTAACAGCGTTAAACTTCGTGAAAATTACAGTGATGCTGACATGGCTCATTAAATGAGGAGGTACAATTTGATTAGGGGGAGGGGACGGACAGAGGATTTCCGCCCGTGGAAATGCCAATTTGCATTTCTCATTATTTTACAGCGGAAAAGAAAATCGAAAAAAAGAAGAAAATTGCTTCCATCAAGAAGATAGATGAAAATGAGCAAAGAAGAAATACTCAGAGCAAAAAATTTGCTACGTGATATTTTTTTTTTAAACTTTGTTTCATCCTTGTCAAACTTCCATGAACTTCACTAAAATGAAAGAGACATGGATTCAGTCCATCTTCAAGCAGATTTATAGCCACCAAGAGGTTTGCTATCTTCACTTTTTGGCTCTTCATAGCTGAAAAGATAATTGAAAATGGCCAATGAGCAAATGTTGGCAGTCAAAAATATCATCACCATTGAGTAATGTAATATTGATTTGTAAGTTATAACTACCATCCAGTATCTTGTTTTTTTCTTTCAGCGGCACATAGATCTACTGAATCTTGGCTTTGTGATGGCACAGCAGGTTTTTGTTTCAGCAGATTTGATAAACTTTCACAAAACTGATAATTAAAATTAGTAACTAAATTCACGTGCTTGCACATTAAGCTAAGACTAAGAGGATGTTTCCTTACTTTATGGTACACTTTTAGATCTCCTGCAGATTTTGATATTTCTACAACACAATGAGTTGGAGCAACTTCAATCACCTGATAATTGTCACACATATAGGGGAAATTTTAACTCTTGTAAAAAATAAAACAGAAAAAAAAAAAAGAAAACTAGGGAGAGTATGTAACAATAAAATGAATAAGTTACCTGGGCTGATAGGTATGATCTAGAACACCTAGTCATTATCTGTTTCGGTTGCATTTTTATCTGATATCAAGAGTGAAAATTCATTTGTTGCCAGATTCTAACCAAACGTAGCATTTCCAATTTTAAAAAGAAAAAGGTAGATTTTAACATGCATGCATATAAGAATCAAAGTATCATAGTTTATACCTTAAAGTTGTTCATTTTCTCTATTGACAATCTTACATCTGTTGCGGCAGCTTCTATTTTTTTCTATTGTTTCATTGATAGTGTGTTTGGATCCCAGCCTTGTTCTCTGCTTTTTTTTCATCCTAATCAACCAGCTCACAACATTAGCATCTGTAATAATTGAATAACACCTATAGATAAGTTGAATCCTCTTTCAGATTAGTAGAATTACCTGTTCTTCAAAAAGGCCAGATAGATCAAGGTCCCGAGACATGGCTATTAGTTGAAACGCATTAATGAAACTTGAGGACTTGGGCATCGTTGACTCTCTGATATTCTCCTACAGCACAGATTATAAGACAATTTAGTCGATGACTCCAAGTGTGTTTTTCTATAACTCTTTTTAAACTTGCTACTTCTTAACAAATTACCTCAATTGAATTGAAAGCAACATCAACATCATCCAAGTTAATGTTCTGATCAAATTCAGGTGCAAAAACAGGCTTGTAATCTGTTTGAAACCACTCATCTTCAACAATATCTGGTATAGTTATCCGCTGCATTAGAGATAGGGAGGAAGGGTAAATCATAATCTATTAATTACACTTTAAGTATATATTGTTATAGTAGTTCTTGAATTTCTACCTTTACAGGACGTGGTTCAAGTATTTTGGCAATTAGTTTCTTTTGATTCTGACTAAACCATGGGGGACATCTATATTCTGCCTTCCATATCTTTTTACACATGAAAGTTATTAGAAAATGTGAATCATTTGTAACAAACACTAGTGGTGTTTTTTTTTTTTTTTTATGACTATAGACTATACCTTTCCATATAAGTTCATCAAGTTCCTGTCGTTAAATGGTAAATAGCCTGCAAGTAATTCAAATAGGATCACCCCACATGACCAAACATCAGCAGCTGCTCCATCATACCCCTTGCTCAATAGCAGCTGCACATGAAGGGGTTGTAGAATCAATAATACACATATGACATAATTAAATGCAGTCATTATCTTTTGATGTTCCCTGGAAAGAGGAAATTATTGAAGACAGTTTATGTTACCTCAGGTGCCACATAGCATGGGGATCCACACCGCGTGTTTAAGACATCGTTTTGCTGATAATGTATCCAAATTTGACTCATTAAAAACACTTACGATGGAACTGAGGAAAAGGTTCAAAGGAACAATGCTACCTTTTGCAATGCACTTAATCCAAAATCAGACACTTTGAGATTTCCCTTGCTGTCAAGAAGCAAGTTTTCTGGCTACAATGGCATGCCAAGATTCAAGTTAAGTTCCAAAGCTCCATTTCAAACAAACAAAGCCGGTTGAATTGAACTTACCTTAAGATCTCGATGATAAACCCCTTTGTTATGGCAGTATTTCAGGGCATCAATAAGTTGCTGAAATAGTTTTCTTGCCTCACATGCATTCAACTTCTCTCCATAGGACTGCACATCAAGTATCACAATTGAAAATTGAAGAAATATAAATAAGTACACAATGATTCAATTTGGAGAGATCGTTGATTCTCACTATCTTGTCTAATAGCTGTCCTCCTGAAACATATTCCATCACAATGTATATCTTCGTTTTTGTGCCAATAACCTGTTTCAAGAAGTTCATTGGAAATAGAGTATTGACAAAGGGATTATGTACATTCAAACTTCAACACAATTCTAACACCGGCAGGCAAGGTTTTAAAAAATGGTCCACCATCACAATTTCAGTCACAACGTCAAGGTTTTTGGATGTCTGCAACCACAACTGTGGCTCCATCGGTCCATTTGTCTGCAATTTCCTGCAATATTAAGAAATGCGACGAAACTAGGACCACAATTTAAAATCTTGCCAGCAGGCATATATACCTCGTGAATTCTAACTATATTTGGATGATGGAGAAGTTTCATTGCTCTGATCTCTCTTTTAACCTGAAATATGCCATATCCTTTGCATTGATTAATAAAGGTAAATTATAAACTGGTACTTGCTAAATAGAAAAAGGAGTACAAGGGTGAGGTTTACCTGATTCTTAAGATTGTTTTCCAGGACCATATGCTTATCAATGACCTTGATCGCAACCTTCTGACCATTGTTGCCATTGACAGCCAGCTTAACCTTAGAGAATGTACCTTCTCCAATTGTCCTACCAAGCTGATACTTCCCAATTTTTTTTACAAGCCCCATTCCTCCCCTGGTGTCAAGTTTTTGGCACTGACTCGTTTCAAGAACTTGTTATATAAACTGTATAGCAAACTGTATGCTATATAATATGACTTTTGCTTTGCTTTGAAGTCTGAACACAACTTATTTGATCTCCACTATGATAAGTCTTGGTTCTTTTAGACCATGTAAAATGGCTACCTTTTTGAGTTTCATTGGACAACTTAATAAAATATATGTAGTTTTTGAGAGGTCATGGAAAATTAAAATTTAGGAGTGTGCTCTTCATAGAAAGGAAGGTAGAAGTGTGCGTGGCGGGTAGCTGGTTGGCTAGTTGTTTAGACAAAGGAACGTGATTTGAATGGTTGTTAATTTGGTATTGAAAACAATAATTTCCCTCCTAAACTAGTTTGGAAGTAGGGAGTATCACCATTCGCCACTAATTAGGGAATCTTGTCTTACGTGAAACTGGTATCGTATTATTCGGCACATTGATATTATGTGGTCGATCGATCAGTATCCCGTCTTCTCTCAGTGTTGGATAATTATTATGAAATCATTATTATTTATGAAATGACATACACTTTGTGGCTATTTTTGATCTAGAGCGTGATACGTGGTTTAAGTGGGGTTAGGAATATAATCCAGTGCCTTCCGATTCATACTGTTGATTTCTATCAATTGAGTTTAGTTTTATTAATTAGTGGAATAGATCATTGCCATCCTTCAATTAGAATAATTTTTTTTGAGATAATTCTCCTCAAATTGTGTAGGATTACTATTGTACCCCTCTTGACATCTCAATCGGAGCTTGAACCCCTCTTAGGTTTTTGGCCGAGGTTACAACATTTTAGGTGGTCGATTCTTGATCGGTACTTTAGGGTTACCAGATTCCTTGTCTACTAACACACATCGCTTGAGTTCCTTGGCCCCTAAGGAAAAGAGGCAGTTTATGAGTCACCTTAGAAACTTTAGAACGACTGGTACCCCATGATAAGATAAGCCTCCAAGGAAATCGAATCGGGCACTTATGAAACATCCCTATATATATATATATATATATATATATATATATATATATATATATATATATATA
>CM023957.1:5648596-5746439 GCA_013407115.1 Glycine latifolia
CGTACTATTGTTTAATCTAGAGAGACAAATTACACTTTATTTTATCAACTAAGTTAATTATTTTTGTTAATTTTAATGAATTAGGTAATTTGATCTTATAAGTTATAAATAGGAAAAAAGAAAGAATTTTAAAATATAAAACTATAGAGATATTAAATATTTGATTATGATAGTTGGAAAAATTGTAAACTTTCAATTTTTTTCTCTAATAATTTCTTTTTAACTTTCTTGTCCCAAATAATTTTTTATTTTGATATGGTCCTTCAAGAGTCAAGAAGCTATCTAAAATCATCTTTAAAAGCGCTATTTAAACACATTTGAGGATCAAAAATAAAATAATAAATTTATTAGGAAAAAAAACTATAGGAAATGAATTTATTTATTAAATGAGATATATTTATTATTTTGATTGAAAGTGAATCGATTAATCTAAATCTAAATAAGAAAAATATAATAATAATTTAAAAGAATCATTGGAAATACGCATTAATCTAAATTAGAAAAAATAAATTATTAATTACTTTTATTGTTTGCAATGTTGCACATGTTAAAATAAAACGTTTTAATTATAATATAATTTATTTTAAACAACTCTTTTTATTTATTTTAAATTTTAATTATATAAAATTAACATTTATTCTATACAATCACGTATTTTTTTTTTAAAAAAACTTGAAAAGTTACATCCACTCTCTTAATTAGACATTCCTAGTCATTTGTTTCTTCTAAATTTCAAACGTGCATCTCAGACGTAATCTTTATAACTACTAACAAAATCAAAATATTTATTTATCATAAATTTTAGTTACATATAATAAAATAACTACTACTTCGTTTAATGTCCACTGAGGGTGTAATTAGGTTAAATCGGTTCACTAAATAGTAGCATTATCTTGCTTAACTATCCAGTTGGAATCCGCCATGATCGGTGAAGAAAATGGACTGTGTGCATTTATGCCGTTATAAATATGCACCGTTGGATGAGAATCGTCGGTTTGTTTTTTAAAATATTATTTAAATTTTGATTTATTGAAATAAAATATGTGTCGTGCGATCTTCATCATACTATTCCAATTAATTTAAACACTTCAATGCACGTGAACTATGCGATTGCAGGGAATCGGTACCAACTGCATGATTATCCAAAGCCTGAATAACGTAAAATATCACATCGTGATTCTGAAAATCTGAAATTTCATCTATCAGTATAAATGTACTAGTCCTTGTCAGCTTCGTTATTTCGATTGAAATCGCCGAAGAAGGTGTCGATCTCTATACTCAATCTCTCATCTCAATCTCATAGCTCCAGTCTTCACTTTTTTCATCTTATATTTAGCTTCGTGGTATTTTCTTCCAAATTTCTAATATAACGATTACGATTTTCGATTTTCTCACTCTCTATTGCGCAGGTATTGACGTCGATGATTAAAATGAAATTGGTGAAAACATTACTGCTTCTCATTTGTATGAAACTCTTCTGTTATGCAGTGGTACTAAGAATGTGTTCCTCTCTTTCTATTTTTTTTTTTTTTTGGTGAAGCTCTCTTTCTATTATTATTATTATTATTACTATTATTATTATTATTATTATTATTATTTGGGACTCTGTATCATCATATGTAAATACAAATTATTTTGTTTGATGGCAAGCAGATTGGTGCTCCTCAAACTTGCCCTGCTAACATTGAGGATAAATGCGGCGATTCAGATGAATGGAAAGGGGAGTTTTTCCCTGACATTCCCAAAATTAAATATGAGGTAGACTTGTTTATCCGAATTTATCTATGTATGTCACACAAGGATTGTAATGGTATACTTTCTGTGCTAAATAGAAGGGAAAGCTGAGAGAGTAAGTGACCAATGGAATAAAATGAAATGGAAATGAAGGGAAGGGAGGGGAGGGGAATGAGGGTTTATTTGATAATTAACTTGTTTGGAAGTTTAAGATCCTTCTAACTCCTCCAGATTCTTGGAACTTTAAAATTGCTAATGAATATTAATTATTAAATCTGGGGGGGCTTGGGTTGTATGGTAATGCCTCATTTCCCTTAGCACGAAATAAATATTAGCTGCCCTTTATGAAAGAGGAGAAAGGGGAGAAAGAGGTTGATCTTCCTCAACTTAATTGGTTTTCATATTTTGTTTTGCAGCAAGATCTTAACATAAAATCAATAATTTGACAATTCTTTATGGGGAACTATTATTCTGTGATTACTGATTGGTGCAAAAATTTAATTTTCAGGGTCCGTCAAGTAAGAATGCACTTTCATTTAAATGGTATAATGCAGAGGAGGAAATTCTTGGGAAGAAGATGAAGGCTGGTTTTCGTTTATATTCCTAGTTGTTAGTTTTATCTATACTTCATCATCCACCAACACCCATTGGCTTTTGACTTGAATTTATTCTATATAATACCTGCAGGATTGGTTAAGATTTAGTGTTGCATTTTGGCATACATTCCGTGGAACAGGTGCTGACCCATTTGGTGCACCTACCAAATACTGGCCATGGGAAGATGGTACCAATTCATTGAACATGGCTAAAAGACGGAGTATGTTAATTCTCGACTCTCCAGTTGATATACTTCACATTCAGATATTTGTTTGTGTCACAAAATAAAATTCTCTTAATTAACACAGTGAGAGCTAACTTTGAGTTCATAAGCAAACTCGGTGTCGACTTTTGGTGCTTCCACGACAGGGATATAGCCCCTGATGGAAAAACTCTTGAGGTGAGTCAATATTTAAGTTTCTTCACTTAATTGCAATTCTTAGACAGGATCAAAGTGTGAGATGCAGTGGCATATGCTTACTTTTTTTTATATCTGGAATATTCAGTTATGATCATAGTTGGTGGAATGTACTTTCTTGATTAATAATCTGCTGCTACATTTTTTAAATCTGCTTTCTGAGCTATTGGATTGCATTTGTTGTCCTTATCACAGGAATCTAATGCAAACTTGGATGAAGTGGTTGCCCTTGCTCAAGAGCTCCAGACTAAGGTAATTTTACATGAACGTTTGATGTACAGTCTTCTTTTTCTTTTCCCCTTTGTCTGTCTAGTTCATGAAGTATTTTTTGTGATTTAAATTTCAGTGTTCCTGTTTAACAATATTCTGCCTGAACACTGTTCTAAATATATGTATTTTATGTCTTGAGGTAAACAACCTTAATACATGTAATAATTTTGTTATGTTACCATATAGGCTAAAAAAAGAGTGTTATGGGGAACAGCTCAGTTGTTCATGCATCCTCGTTACATGCATGGTGGTGCTACTAGGTAACATATATACAATTACCGCCCGAATTGTCTATTGGTGATTATGCATGTTGGGTTCATGGCTCACAAAATTAACTGTTTTACAGCTCTGAATTAAAGGTCTATGCATATGCTACTGCTGAAGTGAAGAAAGCCATAGAGGTACAGTTGTGTATGCATGTAGTAGTAAGAAGGTTCATTGTATTTTTAAAACCATTGTTCTTTTGCTGATTTAAATATATTGCAGGTGACACATTATTTGGGAGGAGAAAATTATGTTTTTTGGGGTGGTCGTGAAGGTTACCAATCTCTTTTAAACACGGATATGGAGCGAGAGCTTAATCATTTGGTGTGTGAATCATGCTTGCCTTGAATTTATTGTTTGAATTTGCTGCCTTTTTTATTTCTTGTATAACTAAACAATTTATAAGAAATCTCCTTCAAATTAATGAAGTATCAATCTTATGTCCCTGCTACAACACTAATTTTCAATGTGGATGCTAAAAAAATATGCAAGCAAGACCACGTCATTTTTTTTAATAGGTCAATCAATCCATTGCCTACACCAAGAAATTCAAATGCTTGTCTTCTTACTTGCAGTCATGTTGTACCTTTCCTAATTATTGCTGTTTACTTACCTGGTTACAGGCTAGGTTTTTGGAAGCTGCTGTTGCATACAAAAAGAAGATTGGATTCAATGGTAACTTTCTGTAAAATTCCCACTATCTCTACCATTTTATAGAACTAAATTAGGAAACATTGATGTTTTGTGTTTTCTTTTAATCTCTGTATGTTACTGCACCAAAATTTGAATGAAAAATATTTTTCTATTCTTTTTCCCTTATTAATGGATTTTTTCCTTTTGTAATTCTTTTCCTTGTGTGATTTTAGGGACATTTCTAATCGAACCAAAGCCACAAGAACCTACAAAACACCAGTATGACTCTTACCAGTTCAATCAATAATTTTGCAGCACCTATTACATTTATTAAACTTATATTCCTCCAGGTATGATTGGGATGCTGCGACCTCAGCTAATTTCTTGCGAAAATATGGACTTACAGGTAAATTATTTACTTGTCCTTTTCACCCCTTCTCCCCAGGAACTAAAATTTGAATGTGATATCTTTCCACATTTAAAATTTTACGTTGTCAGGCAGTGCATAATTAAGATTTTGAACTTTATATAACTTTATTGATGTGCTTAAATATATATATATATATATATATATATATATTATGCTCTTTACCTTTGCTTTAAATGCATATCTGTCAAGTCTTGTCCTCAATATGACACTATTTTTTCCTCGAGTAAAAAAAATTGTCTCCTTAAAATTAATGGCCAAATGGTCCCTTGGTTAAATTAATTTAGCTGGAGCCAAACTAACAAAGCAGGATGACTCTCTGTATCACTTGTGTGTATATATCACACTTAAAATACTGCACTAATTTTCTCCATTAAGAACAATGTTAATACAATTTACAAATTTCTCTCTGCTTCATTTCTTTTCATCATCTAGGGGAATTCAAACTCAACATAGAGTGCAACCATGCCACCCTCTCTGGCCACAGGTGAATTGATCATTATATATTGTGTTTACATGGGCTGTCCTTGACTTTCCCTTTTAAATTTGATATTTATAAATCATAACTGAAACTGGACACGTTCTTTGTACTCATAACTTCTGTTGTACCTGGTAGTTGTCATCATGAGCTCGAAACTGCAAGGATCAATGGATTGCTGGGCAATATTGATGCAAACACTGGTGATCCTCAAGTTGGTATGTATGAATTCTCTCATTTAATAAATCATGTAAATTTTAACATAGAAGCATGAACTGCGATAACATGTCACAAGAATGGAAGTTGTAAAAAGAAGCTGTTATTACTGCAGGTTGGGACACAGATCAGTTTCTTGTAGATATTCAAGAGGCAACACTAATTATGCTCAGTGTGATCAGAAATGTAAGAAAAAGCTTGCCACTTGTCAGTGAGCTTGCATCAAGAAATGCAACAGACCTCATGTTAGAAATGCAATCTCATCTGATCGGGTTCTTCTTGTTTTGCCTTTTCCAGGGAGGACTTGCACCAGGTGGATTCAACTTCGATGCGAAATTGTCAGTCCTTCTCTATCGTTATATACTTGTATTCCTGTTTGTTTTATTCCCACCCCCCAACCCCCCCACTCAATTTCTGTACTGAACAATGTTATAGGCGGAGAGAGAGCACAGATGTTGAAGATTTGTTCATAGCCCACGTTGTTGGAATGGATACCCTGGCCCGTGGCCTGAGGAATGCTGCCAAGCTGATTGAGGTGATACACTGGACCCTCCCTTTACATCTATTCGTATTCTCATAATTCAGATGTGTAAACTCAATGAATGCTTTTTACTCTCATGAGAATCAACTAAAA
The DNA here is from genome assembly GCA_013407115.1 of Glycine latifolia. Classification (NCBI taxonomy): domain Eukaryota; kingdom Viridiplantae; phylum Streptophyta; class Magnoliopsida; order Fabales; family Fabaceae; genus Glycine; species Glycine latifolia. Next base: position 5,654,268 of record CM023957.1, read on the forward strand.
GTTTCTCATTATGCTGGATTGAAGGATGGTTCTCTTGCTGAGCTTGTTCGTAAGCGTTATCAGAGTTTTGACAATGAAATTGGGGCTCAAATAGAGGTAAAATTCTTCCTACATTTTCCTTGCCACCTTTATATTTAGTGCCTTCTGTGGTTAACTTGATCCGTATGGATGCTGTCATAGGCTGGTAAGGCTGACTTTGAACTGCTTGAGAAGAAGGTCAAGGAATGGGGAGAACCAAAGGTTGCTTCTGCGAAACAGGTAACTCAAAACACACAATTTCTGTAAAAAGGGGAAACATAAAACAGTATTTATTTATCGACAAAATAGGTTCTAATAAAGGTCTTTGTGGTATTTTACAGGAGCTAGCTGAGATGATCTTCCAATCTGTTCTGTAGACAGTAGAATCTAGCCGTGTATGGTGGCTATTTTTCTTCTATTATATTAGGAACAGTTCGGTATATTAGGTTTACTAATAAAAGGAAATTAAGATTGACTCATGCCTGCTTCGTTTTCCTTCGAAAAATATAAGTTTTTGAAGCTGTTATCTGCTAGGTGGTTACGAAGCCTGGTGAAGTGCATGGTAGCTTATGTATAAAATTACGTGATGCATACCTTCCCTGGCTTTGAGCATACTTGAGTTAATTAATTTTAGTTTCTACTCCGTATCGATTTTTATTCATTATTATTCTTAAGCACAATGCTGATCCTTCATACTGAAATTACTGATAGTGCTACGGGTGCAAAGTCTTATGAGAAAGGATTTGGTTCATCTCATTGAACGTGATCGAGAGAAAAGTCTGAATTTTTTTAAAGTTTGTTATATCAAATTATAATTACGGAGTTTAAGAAGGGTTTGTACGAAGTGATTTCAACATATGAATTTTGTAAAAAGAAATTATAAAAATTTGTAAAAAGGCAAAGAAATAATAAACTTAATCTAGTAGCACTTTCTTATACTATGGTCATGGAATAGGATTTCTAATTGGGTGATTATGAGTTTAATTTTAAATAATATTATTTAAGTTTTGTTTAACACTCAAGTATATGATGTGGAGTTGCTTATAAGTATACTTATTTATATAAGTAATTATTGTTTAAAATATTATTTATATAAATAACATATTTTTGAGTATAGCAAGATTTACAAAATTAATTTAAATATTTATTTTAGTAATTTTAATATTGAAGTTAAATTTTGTTTAAAATACTTAAATCTATCTGATTTTATAAGATTCATAAAATTATGTTAAATAATTATGCTTATAGATGCGAAAAAATTTAAACAAACATGAAAATCCAACAAGCTTGTGAAGGATTATAATTGGTTATTCTGAAACAATATACTTGATTACTTTTGTAGTTTGTTTAAAAAAATACTCAAAATAGGAGTGTAGACAGCAAGAGAAGTCCATGAATCTGTGGACAACTTCGAGGGGACAATTATAATTCGGAGGAGGCTATTCTCATACTCAATTGCTATTTGAACCACCCATGGTTGACATTTTTTATTTATTTTGAAAATGCCTTTTCACATAAATATGATTCATGAGTAATTTGTACAGCAAAATTATATTCTCGTTCAAGTATTTTATTCTCACCCCAAATTATACTACAAAACTATAATTACATTGTGTATTACATAACGAATAATGAAATTATATTTTCATTATGTAATACACAAAAAAATTATATTTTTTTTGTGTAATTAATTTTTAAAAATAAATATCAATGGTAATTAAAAGGAGGGAGGGGCACAATTGTTAACCGCCAGAGTTTGAAAAGTAAAGAGTGTAAATAGCAAAAATTGGGCAAGAATAGCAACCTCCATGTTGGAAATGAAATGAGAGGCCCAGGCCCAAATTTGATCGTAGCTAGCTGAATGCGCGAAATGAGAGTTGAAAGCGTGTTGGTATAGCATATAGGGTGCGAGATCCCAAAACCGAAAGGTGGAGGGCGTGGGCGAGGGAACCAACAAACCTAGTACTACTATTTATCTTCATCTTCATTTTTGTCGTCGTCGTCCTTCCTTTTTCCGTTTTTCATCTGGTTCTTCTCTCAGACAAAGCTCGCCAATCGATCTTGCTCTCTTCTACGCTTTTCGATTTGCTTTCATTCCATTATGGACGCAGATTAGATTCACACTCACATTCACTTTTCCTCCTCGATTGTTTCAAACTCTCTGCTCTGAGATCTGATCGCATTTTCATTCAGAAAGGAAACTCGTGTGACTGATTTATGCGCTAATTGCAATTGCACTGCGAGCACTCTGCCGAATCGGAAGATGGGAATAGTGTTCACCAAATTGTTTTCCTCTCTTTTCGGTAACAAGGAAGCTCGAATCCTCGTTCTCGGCCTCGACAATGCCGGCAAAACCACTATTCTCTGTACGCTTCCTACCTATCTGCTTCTCTCACTCACCATCCGATTTGAATTTTCTGTTTCTCGAATTTGATTCGTTCGATTTTATTACCTTCCTTTTCAGATCGGCTTCAGATGGGCGAAGTTGTCTCCACCATTCCAAGTTCGTACTCGATCTCCTTTTACATTTACCTGAATCTTAACGTCTGCTCTTCGTTTTGCTTCTATCCTTCTAGCATTTTTGGTTTTGGAAGCTACCGTCTACCGAGCGATCTTGTTTTGAATTTTAGGTTCCTTAATAGTATCTGATTTGATTGAATGAGCTCGCTTGTATTTATAAATAATATAATTCTCTGTGTCCATGATTAAAGCTGTTCCGTGTGTTCCTTGGTTAAAAATGCAGACAAAATTTTGCATGCTGTGTCATTATTATCAGTTGTTTTTTCCTCTACATACATGTACGTGTATGTTTCCACTGCGTGGATGGTATTTGTGCTCTTATAGTGACTGATTGATTTATTTGATTTATTTGATGCAGCAATTGGGTTTAATGTCGAAACAGTGCAGTATAACAACATTAAATTTCAAGTCTGGGATTTAGGTAACGACCTTTGTCACCATGATTCAGCAAGTTCTGTATAATTTTGTACTTGCTGTGCATATGTTTTCACTGCCTATGCTGAACTAAACAGATCTAGAACCAACATTAGAGTTAAGAGATGAACATATTATAGTTACAAACGTGCTCAATGAGCAAGGTTCCAATTCTTTACCCAATAAATTTTAATTAAAATTAGTGTTTACTAATATAAAAAGTAAATCAAATACTAGCAAAAAACGTATAATTTAAAGGGTTTAAATGTGATTTTGGTCTTTCTAAATATTATGAGTTTTTCATTTGATTCCTTGCTTTTAAAATGTTGGGATCTAGTTTTCGTAATTCCCCCTCTCCCATAGTCCGTCTGCAAGTTTTCCGATTTGCACTGCATGGTATTCTTCCATGTCATGTTAAATACAAGCATGCATGCATTGACCGTGTTTTAGACTTGACCTCTGTTAGTTTTACTACTGGGTAAGTGCAATACATAACAAATGACTTGTTAACTTTTTTCCTGTCCCATGTTTCTTTTGATATATATCTATTTTTGATGCGTTGCTTAAAGATAATTCTTAGTCTTCCATACCATAAATATAGTTCATTTCTGTTTACAAGCATGTGAACTTATAATTGCATGAGAACATAGGAGGGCTTTTTCCAAATTCTAATTCTAATTTTAATATCAAACATTTGTTTATACAGGTGGGCAAACAAGTATCAGGTAAACACTGTGGCTTCATTCGTGCTTCTTTTGACTGATTGAAGATGTATAATATTTTCTTATTTATAATATTTACTTTTAACTCATAGTACTGGGTGACTTTTGATGTGTTATAATGTCACACTAATTTGTAATTCTTTATCACTCCTATTTGATATAAGGAATTAAGGATGTACTAGAATTGTCATTAGCTAGCATGTCAAGGAATTTTGTACTACAATTTTGGCTTCTAAGCTCTACATGCACGGTTATTTTTTGTCAAAATCCTTCACCTCTCCCATATTTCTGTTTACATGTATTTGGTGATAACATGGTAACAGAACAAACCACTAGCATGTTGAAAACTAAATCGGCGAAACCATTAGCTTGGAAAATAAATGTAATCTTGATTGATATGCATATATTTGGGGTTTCTACAAGTTTTACGTTTGTTGTCAAGGGCCTAACATAACCTGCTCCTTTATCTAGGCTTAGGGCTGACTATGAAAGCATAGGCGAAGCACAAACACTGTAACTTTTAGGCTACCATGCTTTTAGATGTGTGGTTACACAAGAAGGGACATGATATGGAATGATTATGAAAGATATTGGTATGACACCTATTGTGAAAAGATGACATGAAATTGGTAATGGTGATTTGGATGTGTAAAAGAAGGCTATCAGAGGCATTGGTGAGGAAAGTAGATCATGTGGTTTTTTGTCTTGTAAAAAAGGGTTGAGAAGAAACTAAGGACATTGGAGGAAATCATTAAATGGAATCAAATAGTGAAATAAAATTCTTGAGAAATTGATTTTTATTTGAGCTCAATGGCGTTGTATGATCCATGTAATTGATCTCACCTAGTGGAATAAGACTATTGTTGTTGTTGTAATTGATACTAGCAGAAAGATAGGCACTATTGTACTGATCTCACCTAGTGGGATAAGACTTTGTTGTTGTTGATGTAAAAGAAGAGGAAGCCTTTGAGACAGCAACAAAGGGGAAAGTTAAAAGATGAGGAAGAGAGAGAGGGAGAGACTGAATCGAAAATGGGAAAATGGGACCAGTTGCAGTTTGCAATTCATGGGTAAAATTGTAAAAGAAAATCTGTACACAAACACTTTGTATTGCCTTTATTTATGTTATACATTATAGATGTAATGTCCATTTATTTCTCCCACTTTTTTTTGGTGTGATTGTTTACTTTTTGTCCATAGGCCATATTGGAGGTGTTACTTTCCAAATACTCAAGCAATAATCTATGTTGTTGATTCAAGTGACGTTGATAGGCTTGTGATAGCTAAGGAGGAGTTCCATGCAATTCTGGAGGTATTTGTCATTCTTGATTTGTGTTGTTTGTGTATTTGTATTTACTTTTACATTTATATATTCATATGAAATATAACTATTTTGGCTATCATTGTATAATGAAGACTTAGAATGAGAAAAGTGTGAATGTGAACATGTCACTTATAACAACTTGTACAAAACAAATCTTGGTTTGGAGTGTAAACTCACTTACATTACAAGTCAATGAAGTCATTCAGAACACTGATAAGTAGTTAATATTGTGGGAGAGTGGTGGCAGTAATTTGCACTTCTAGGCTATATTAGTTATGTGCAGCTTCAGCAATTGCTAAGAGGATGAAATAGAGGAATGCTATGAGGAAACTTTTGTTCTATAATCTATAGCCATAAATAAGAACACCAATGATATACGGTATTGAATATTAAGCAATAAAGAGCCAAAGAACATAAGATAAGTTTTGCAAAGATGAGAATGTTGAGTTGATTCATGGATGTGGTCATACAAGAAAAGATAAGAATATAAGATCATGAATGAATTTTAGAGAGAAAGTAGGAGTTGCACCTATTGAGGAACAGATGGTATAATCATGTCTAAGATGGCTTGGACATGTGAAAAGATCACTAAAAGAAGCTTCCATTTAGTCGACCTGATCAGATGAATGGAGTGTAGACCAATAATTAGAGGAAGAGGAAGACCAAGAAAAACTTAGCGAAGCATTAAAAATGATTTAAATCTAAATGGGCTTCTTGTGAAGAATTGAGATTTAATTGATTTCAGTGGCATCATTTGATCCAGGTAGCCACTTGCACCTAGTTTGAAAAGAGTTTGTTGTTTTTGAAGGTTTAGCAATTATAAATGGGTTCTGAGGTGGTTTTCATGATTCAAATTTCATACATGTATAATGTTGATTCTCAATTTCATTTTTTTAAGTTATCATTTTAAATTTAATGTATTTTCAATTTCCTTTTTTAAAATGTATTTGTGAAGTTATTATACACATGATTTGTTCTGTTCTCTATTCTCCTTTGGCACTGGTTATTGCCTATGAATTGTGATTTCAGGTTTACAAAAGTAATACTTAATAATTGTTTTCTCTGAACCTGTATTCCAGGAGGAAGAACTAAAAGGTGCAGTTGTTCTCATTTTTGCAAACAAACAGGTCAGAATTTGTTCTATAATTTTTTGATTCTCATATTCCCACAAGGACAATAAGAAGGAAAGAACATGTAAAAAACTTAGGAAGCTGATAGTAGAAGGAAATTTTGTAGCTATTACTTATTATAATGAACTCTACTCATTATTTTGTACCAATAGTAGAGTGGGTTAGAAAATGTGTGACTGCTGATTAAGATGATGCAAAACAGCAAAAGCACATATCAAGTTGTACTTAATTAATTATATACAATGCATATGGACATACATGATATTGCAATATACCTTCTGTGTAAAACTGAATTTTTGAAAATCGCTATACAGGACCTTCCTGGTGCACTTGATGATGCAGCAGTGACGGAGGCCCTAGAGTTACACAAGATCAAAAATCGCCAATGGGCTATTTTCAAAACTTCTGCCATAAAAGGAGAAGGACTTTTTGAGGGCCTGGACTGGTAAGTCAAATAAAATTGAAGGTTGTTTCAAGGGAATTATGATTTGAAATATCCTTAGATAATAGGTACCTTGGCTTTATTATCGCTTTTTTGTTTTCATTTCCTTCCTGTATCTTGAGGATATTGTTTCCTCTTTATATCGCCTTCCTTTTTCTCTAAAATTTTTTCTATATAAAAAAATTAAAACAGTTTTTTATGGTTATCTTATTTCCATAATTATAGAATAATGTGCAGGTCCAAGTGTTATTTCTAATTGATGAATTTTGACTGTCAAGTTGCATGGAATTATTGCCTAGATACATATATCATTTGACCTGAGTTAGTATATTGTAATGGAGAGTTCCTGTGAAATATGTAAGATTGAAAGTTCGTTGGTTTGCTAATAGAGAACCCTGTCTGATAACTTGGCATGTTGTTCTTCGTTTTCGTTTTTCCTGAAAATACGAAGGCAAGTTCACCTTGGTTTAGAAAATATGAATGGGAACTTATACGTCATGCAGTCATTCACTTTAGAAAATCCAGATTACTGAGATATATGTGTTATTCTAGCTGCATTTCTAGCTGATATAACATAAAATAATACCTTACAAATATTAATGTGTGAGCTTGTTATATAGGTTGAGCAATACACTCAAATCTGGAGGTGGCTAAAGGTGTCAGCTTCAACGAATTAGATGGACGATTGAACTCAGAAGGAAGGTTGAAATTCATATTTTGGTATCTCTTTCACTGTGAATGATGCTATAATAATATGATTATTAAAGCTCGTACCCATGTTTTATCCCACTTTGTGTTTACAGTTCAAGGTATGAACAATGATCATTGGTTGTCTTTTTTCTTTTTTTTTGTCCTTTTTATATTTTTTAAGTGAGTTTCTTGGCTCCTCTAATAGCAGTAGCTGAATGGTTTCTAAGAAAAAATTTCTTGTCTAATCTTGTATAATCAAGCTACATGGTTTACTCTTAATGTGCTTGACCTATCGACGATTCCATAAGGTAGTTGTCAATGACATGATGATGGCAAACCTTCACATCTCTTTGGTGGCATGAGGAGGAGTGTGCATCCATTGTTGTTGACAATATGAATCTAAGATAGTAAATTTTTCATTAATGTAAAATTTATTGAAAACAATATACGATGATTTTTTTTCAATTTGAAATTTCTGATATCTAAAAGTAACTTTTGATGCAAACTACTTTGAGTTGGACTGGATAACTTATTTTGGGCAAAACTTTCTTTACGTTTGTTTTATATTTACAAGGTTAAATTTGAAATTTTGTTTTAGATGAACAGTTTTAATCACCCCAAAATTGGACGCTGAATGCAGCAAAATAGGAACATCTTATCATATGAAAAAACCATCACTATCAGATGTCTCAGTCGAAACTGAAATTGACGAAGAAGGTGATAGTGATAAAATGAGTCTTTGGAGAAATTAAAGAATTGAATGATTTTTTCTACAACTAAAAAAAATAAAAATATTTTTTTTATTTTAAAAATTGAGTTGATTTAAAAAAAAATCAAATTGAAAAGCAATCTATAATCTCCATCTTAGTCATACATGTTTCATTTTAAAACTTATATTTGAAAATCAAAATTTATAATTTATAATTGTCCCAGTTGATATTAATTATTGTTTTATAATTTTAAACAAATTATATAAGTAATTCTTCCCATCAATGTAAGAAAATTCCAGAAAATCCAATAATATTCATTATTATCCAAGTACAAGTAAACAAATAAATAATATAGTGAGTTTGAAGGGATTATTTTTTTTAACAGCCGGAAAAGAGATTAGTTTGGATTCTACCACTGGATGGTCATGACTCTTGGTTTACCACTGGATGGGAGAGGTTTGTTATAGATGGTTTTTCAACCTTAATTGCTTACCTTCTTCTAAGGTGGTTGAGACTTGATGAGGGTTGATGGGGAATGGAGTTGGAATTGATGCTAGAAAAGGGACTTCTATGGGGGAAAAAAGATTTGGTCCATATGTTGGAGGATGAGGTTGGTCGTGAACAAATATTATGAGGTGAATGGAGACAAATGGAGATGGCTAAAGAACCATCTGGATGTGTACATGGTTTCATCAGCATACAAATCTCTTCAAGTTTTGATGCATGATGGGGTTGATGCATAGACTTTTCGTTGGAAAAAAATATGGAATGAGATTTGTTCCATTGTAGGTAGTTATGTTTGTGTTAAAGATTTTGCAAGATAGAATCCTTTGAAGCAAAATCTTTCTAGTAGAGGTCTACTAAAAGGGAATGACGTGATGTGTTGGGTACCAAGAAGTTTAAGAATCTACTAAGCATTTGTTTGTCAGAGTAAAGTATTTTTTCACGTTTGACAAGATTGTATGAAGTGGTTTGGTTTTAGCATTGCTTTGCATAGTGAGTTATTGGTCAATTTTATCAAATCATGGCTCTTGCAAGAGGTTCATCGGTTGATTTAGAAGGTTGCCAATTATTATGATTTGCGGTGGAATAATCGGTGTGGAAAGTGAGGAACAAGAAGATTTTTTCAGGGGAGAATTTTTCAGTCAATGACATTATGGAATCTGTCAAGATTTTATCTTGGAAGTGGCTCAAAGGAAGGAGGAGATTTATTTATCCCCTTTCCTCGTGGTTACTCAGTCCCCTTAGGGGGATGTGACTGTCGGTGAAGAGTGCTGTTGTTGGGAGGGGTGTGGGTGTTGTTTTTGTGAATCTGTTCAGGTGTTGGACTTTTGGTGCGTATGCATGTATTGGTGATGGGGCTATATTTTCGAGTGATTCTCATTCGCTCATTTCTGTTAGAGGCTATCGGAGGTGTAATTTCAGCATCTGGCTCATGCGTCTCAGAATTAGGGATCTGGTGGGTATGCAGATGTACTTTTCGTGTATATCTTCAGTTATTATTATTTTTTTACTGCTATCTTCAGTTATTATAAATACACAATGATTACTCATAATTATGCAATATAAATTAATTTTGTTATGTGAAAATTTCATATTTAATTACCTTATTTTTTATAGACATTAAATTGGAAAAACCCTATTAAAACTTGAAAATATTTATGAAGAGATAGATAAAAAGAAAAGTCGCATTATATGATTATTATGTATAAAAAAAATCACATTATATGATTATGTAAAAGTTTATCACAAGAGGATTTAATTCTCTTACTCAATTAAATTTATGTGGTTTTGACAAGGCAGCGAGGATCTTATTTTTTATTTAATAAATCTTATTCTTTATGTAGTAAATTTACTTAAAAATAAAAAAGTGTAACAAGTATAAGTTATTAACATTTACTGCTAGATATTTATTATTGTTTACGAAGCTGGTTCTATGATCGTTTGTCAAGTTTTTAGTGGCTGAAATGATAAGGTCCATTTCATGAATGGTGAAATGATTTTTTCATTGTTAAGGTTTAGCTTGTTGATTCAGAGTAAATTATTGTACATATTTTAATATTATTTTTTATTTCAATAATAAAAATATTTCTCCATTATATAGATCTGATATCTCGTCATTGGAAAAAATATATATTCTTACCGTTATCTATCACGATTTCTTGATCGACCTACGTACTACTCGAGTACTTCCCCCAAAATTAGAGAAGATTGAGTTAGCAAATTTTAAGTCTGAACTTCAATAAATAAGAACAAATGAAAGACAACAGTTTAATTAATAGTTTCTTTTTCCTTTTTAGTATATAATATTGTGTGTGTCTGAATTAACTTATTAATTGTGTTAATAAAAACTTTAAAATTAATGTTTCTTAAATTATTCCTGATCAGATTACGGATGAATCACTGCTTCAGCCCGAAATCAAATCTAATCATATGGTCCGACAAAAAAGAAAAAAAGAATTCAGTTATAGACGAAGCCATGGCATTTGTTTTAATCCAAAGATAGGCATAATTCACTGGTTTACCTTATCCAGAGAAATCTTTATCTTTAGGATCCTAAAAGTGACGCCGAAGTTCAGATTTGCACTTTACAAGATATTACTCATGTTTATTTAGTTTTTTTCTGATGAGAATCGTTTCACATTATGGACCTACTTTTCACTCGTAATAATTTCATGATTTTAAGTTTGATTCCTAAACAATACTACTATATAACTTCATTGAAGTTCGAGTCTAAACACTAAAATATTGCTTGCCAGTTGTCATCACTTAAATATAAATCCTTACATTTTACTTCAGTTTTTGAGAGAGAAAAAAATTATACACTAATATTATAATTATAATTTATTATTATAATAAATTTGTTAATTTTTATAATAATTATTTTAAAAATCATTAACAATAATTTGTATTTGAATTATGATATAAAAGTAATTGATGACAATTAATAATTAGGTCAACTGATTCATGTTAATGAATCTAAATTGAACTATGATTAATTGTTTATATTTAATAATATGAAAAGAGTCAAGAAAAATATTTTTACTGAATAAATTTTAATAAACATTTTTTAATCTTACTTTATCTCCGTATTCTTATTTATTTTTTTAAATCTAACTTTAATTATATTTATTTATAATATTAATTACAGTTAGTTAGGTCAATCGATTTATATACTTGATCTAAGTTGAATAATAATTCATGGTTGTTGTTGTTTATGATATGAAAGGAGATAAAAAAAATCATTTTTACTGAACAACTTTAAATAAACATTTTTTTTTAATCGAACTTTATATTCACATTCTTATTTATTTTATGTATTAGTTCATAACAAACTCAGATAATATAAAATAAATTATATTAAAAAGAAAATATTCAATTTATATATGTTCATAAATTTTAATAAAAATTAATTATTATTTTTAACAATGACATATAATATCATAATAATAAATAAAAACTCAACAAATCAATGTGGCATGACTAGTTAACCTTAGACCAATCAATGATATGATTGGCATTATCAATCTAAGGATGGGGTGAGTTGGAAAGCAAACTTCTAGTAGAATGATCTGCGTCATCTCTTTTCATCTTCCTTTTCCAAGTTTTGATCAACTCAAATAGTGTTTGTGATACAGAAATCTTTAAATTTAGCTATTTACAAAACATTACTCTACATCCTACCTAATCACGATTGCTTATCCATTATGCATTAGCTCATGCGCCTTTACCGTTACATTGTAATCATAATCATGTTCCTATTAAATAATTAATAAACCCAACTAACTGTAGCAAATCGATTTCTTTCTTGCATTACACATTTACACTGCATTTTATTATTAGGCTTATCCCTCGAGAAGAATTTAATTAGTATAATTAATAATAAGAGTTTACTTTTTACAGTAAAAAAAAATAAATAAGAGTTTACTTTTGATTTCTCTCAAAAAAAAAAAAAAGAGAGGTTACTTTTGATATGCTAAAGATTTTTAATTATTATAACAACAATGGTAGGCAGCGTTATCTACTTATCGCTTAGATAATTAATAACGTTGGTGTCTAAACAGTGAATTGAGTGCTTATTCAGTTAGGGTCTTGATGCTAGCCAATATGCTAATTAAGGAATTAAAAAATAAAATATTTTATTAAAAATTATATGAAATTTTTTTTTAAATTTTATAAGGAATTGTATTTTTACGCATCTGAAAAGAAAATCATTATTTTACTTTCTTAGTCAATGTCCTAACAACGTGACTAACATTTGTTATTTAGTTATAGTTCAGTTTTAAAATTAAAAACTGAACCACTTTGGAGTTTGGACTAATCACAATGAATAAAACATTGATCTAACCTACTTGTTTGGACTAATCACTTTAGCTAGCAGTTGATGATGGAAAGAATACTTTTCAAAATGACTTTGTATGATCTAGTAAGAAAATAAACCTTGACAACCCCAAGGCCAAAAACCCTCATGCTTCACATGGCTTGCATTTCTAGTAAAATGTCTCATACATGCAGTATGGTCTATCTTTTGGCCCTAGTTTTGAAAAACAATTTAAAAATTGTTCTTGTTCTATTTACTTTTTTTTCATATCACTTACAATAATATTATAGATGTGGATGTTTCTAAAGATAGAGTTAATAAGATAGGTTAATTTTGTATACTAAAATCAATCATTTATTTTTTTTATTAGGGGAAAACATTTATAATATTGAAGGATGTGAACTGTTACAAAATTAGAACAACCATAAAAGTTAATTATTATTTTTTCTTCGACAACAACAAAATAGTGAATCGCCACGACTTTTACTTCCAAAAGTACTGATTCTAAAATAGTGGATGCGAACAAGGATTCAAGTTGTGATAGAGGATTTAGGTTGGATTGGTGATTTAAGTGATGAAACATCTAAGATAATAATGAAGATGATAATAAAATTAAGGATGACAAAGAAGTAAGAAGGCTTGAAACACAAGAAGAAAAAACTCCAAAGGGTAGTTAGGGTGGATGGCGGTGACTAAAAAGACACGTTGAGACTCTCCAAATGTGAGTTTTAGTGAAGAGAAATTTTGTTAGTGTTCTCTTAGCTCACACTCTCCAGGATCAATAAACTCCTAGAGTGTTTGAATTTAAACTTTTACTTAATTAGAAACATCTCAAAAGGAGGGCTTAAATTGAAAAGGAGACTCCGAGAAATAAGTCTTTAAATATGAGCTCTTGTTTAATTGGAATCCTATAGCTTATCCTACCCTTTTTTTTTCTTTATTTTTTTTCGTAGACATGCCTTGATTAATTACAAACCTATTATATTATACCCTTATAAAATAATATCTCAATTATCAAAAGAAGGATTTGGTTATTCACTCTGACAATTTCCTCTTTTCCATTAGCACAAGTCAAATGAATTTTATAAACATTCAAAACAATATTTCAAAAGAAAATACAAAATTTTGGCATCAATATTTGAGAAGTTACTTATGATGACGTCGTTGGAGGAGGTGTAATTAAAAAAGACGCACTTTATTGGGAAGGTATTATTGAGGTTTTTTTTTCCTTCTCTTATAGAAGTGTTATTGTGGGTCGTATACACCATTACCAATAAGGTCTACATACATAGAAATAGAAGTGAAACGAGTATGTGATTTGAAAAAACAAATGCCGAGAAAATGAGGTTAAGGAAAAATAAAAATATTGTATAAATATAATAAAAAGTAGAGCCTAATTAATAAAATAAGCTTGCATTAGACAATTTGTAATGGGAAAGTTTTAAAATTTTAAATAAAAAGCTCACATTAATTTATATATATCAAAACTCAGTCAATTTTAATTTTAACTCCATCTTCAACTCTTCAACACATAAAGAAAGTATCCATTATTCAAACATATAAAAAATTGATATAACTATGTTTTGATTATTTTCTTAAAAAATATAGCTCTTCAAATATGTCATATTAATAAATAAATATATATATATATATATATATATATATATATACTCACATAAATTTTAAAAAGACAACTTAATAATTATATATGACACCAACAACTAATTGATTCTAATGATCTTGGATTCTATATTTTCAAATAAGATTGGTTTCTGATTTTGTAGCTAAAAAAATATAATTGGAAAGAAAGTGATTAGTTAAATTTTTAGATAAAAATTAATCATCAATAAAATTAATAAAAATTTCACGTAATAAATGTCATGATTATAAAAAAAAAAATTAATTATATGACTGTAATATAACAAAGAAAGGGATCAATATTGGAGGCTGCTCATGTTACTACTTACTATGAAGATTATGAGAACCAATAGCCTAATAGGTGTTAAATGACGCAACAAGACTTGTTCCTACCAAAAAATGTATTAAGTAATATAGCTCTTCAAATCATTCGTGTATCACACAAATATGAAATATCACACTGAATAGTAACACGCGACCATGTCTTATGGTCCGTTTGAAATTAGGAAATCGAAGGGAAAACATTTGAAGAATTTATTTTTTGGTAATTAGAAAATTTTGACATTTGAATGAAAGAAATAGTGTAATTTTTCCTTGAATTTGTTTCTGAAACTCAAACTTTCTTTTTTTCTTCTATTTTAATTAAAAAATATCATTATTTATGTTTTTTTTCTTCTGTTTCCTTTCCTTTCATCTAGTCATATAATTAATTAAAACATGTTAAAATATTCATAGAAAAAAATATCTTACAGAGAAATGATTAAGAATCAGTATCTTTTCATTGATTTATTTAACATGTGAATAAATAAACATGACATATAATATGTTGAATTTCATATATAATTTTCATATGAAAAAATGACTGAATTAAAAGAAAGATAAGAATTTAAATTTCTCAAAAGAAAATGTTTTAGAGCTTTAAACAAAACAAATAATACGTCCCAATAAAAAAAACTTGTAAAAGTTTAGAATAACGAGAAAAAATACAAAAAAAATAGTATGGGAAGCTAGAAGTAAGGTTTTTGACGATTTGTATAAAATATCTTTAGTACTAGATCTTGAGCTCAATATCCGATCTTCACTAGATCTTCCAATAAATGAGGTGAAGATATCTCCAACATGAAGAATGAGTTCTTATAGAGAACTATCAAGATTTGCACATTGTTCAAAACAGAATAATTTTTTCTTCTTTCTCTCTCCCTAAGATCTCAAAATGAGATCTACCACTAAAGAAAAAAATTAGATAGATCTTAAGATATCTTCAATCCTATGTGGTACTATGGGGTCTACCAAAAAGTGGTCTAAGATCCCAATTTGAGATCTACTACTAAAGATGTTCTAAAAATCTTGAGAGCAAGGATGATGAAAAAGGTATATACAAACTTGCACAAATAAGGGATAAGAAAAGTAAAAACTTAACCCAAGGTAGATGCATCAAGGATGAAAATCAAACACTTTTGGTAAGAGATGAATATGTAAATGAAAGATGGCTAAACTACTTTAACAAACTTTTTAATGGAGATGGTGATAAAAGTGAGGTGAACTTGGATGACGCTTATGATGATTTAAATAGAAGATTTGTGTGCAGAATAATAAAGTTTTGGAATCCGATGACGTCCCTATTGAAGTGTGGAGAGGCCTGGAAGATGTGACAATCAAATGGTTGACCAATCTTTTCAATAAGATTCTTCAAACAAATAAGATGTTTGATGCTTGAAGGAAAAGTATGTTTGTTCTTATTTACAAGAACAATTGAGATATCCAGAATTATTCTAACTATAGAAGCATTAAGCTCATGAGTCATACTATGAAGTTGTGGGAGAGAGTTATTGAACATCGCTTGAGGAGGGAGACCAAGGTTTCTGTAAATCAATTTGGATTTATGTCATGAAGATGTACCATGGAAGTTATTTTCTTGATGCGACAATTAATAAAAATGTATCGAAAAAAGAAGAAAGATTTACATATGGTGTTCATAGATCTTGATAAAGCATATGATAGGGTCCCAAAAAAAATCCTATGGTGGACTCTTGAGAAGAAAAATGTATCATTAAAATATGTTAATGCAATTAATGATATGTATGATGGACTACCGCATGTGTGAAAGCTTTTAATGGAACATCAAGGGATTTTCTTATCACGGTAGATGTACACCAAGGTTCGACTCTTAGTCCTTATCTTTTTATCTTTGTGATGGATGAACTATCAAATGATATTCAAGGGAAAGTGTCCTGGTGTATGCTTTTTGCAGATGACATTGTACTTATTGATGAGACCAAATATGGTGTTAATAGAAAACTTGAATTGTGGAGAAATACTTTTGAGTCTAAAGGATTCATGATAAGTTAGAGTAAGACTGAGTATATGAAGTGTGAGTTTTCGTAGAAAAAAGATGGTGATCAAGACTTTGTGCATCTACTTGGTAAAGAGGTACCCAAGAAAGATGTTTTTAGATACTTGAGATCAATTTTGCAAAAAGGTTGAAAGATTGATGAGGATATAAATCATATAATCATAGCAGGGTGGATGAAATGACGGAATGTATCTGGGTTTTTGTGTGACCGCAAAATTCTCTTTAAGCTAAAAGGAAAATTCTATAGAGTAGCTGTAACACCTACAATGTTATATGGAGCTGAGTGTTGACTAGCACATAGGCAACATGAACATAAAATAGGGGTAGCAAAAATAAGGATGTTAAGGTGGATGTGTGGTTATACGAATATAAATAAGATAAGAAATGAAGATATTTGACGAAAGGTAGCAGTAGTACCAGTGAGTGAAAAGATGAGGGAGCATAGTGTTGCAGACTCGGCAAGTATACTGATCGTACAAGTAATAAAGTGATAAGAAGTGTATCGTTCCCACGAGGATTGTTGACCAATTGAATTGTAATTCGTATCAATAAGTTGGATGACAAATAATTAAGTAAAGTTGGTTTTGTGTGTGTGTAATGATTGAATTTAAACTAAGCTATGAACATTAAAGTATATGAACAAGTAAATTAATATTATACGATATGTGACGATAGTAGCTAGGGCAATCCACACTCAATGCTTCCTTCCAATGAAATTATATTGTTTACTCCATTCAAATATTTAAATTACTCAGCCATGTGTTTCACCAACAAGTTAGTTATTTCCTAATTCCTTAGAAAGATAACCCTTTAACCCATGTGCCAGCCCTAATTCCTTAGTGACTTTCCTAGGGTTTAAGCATTAAGCAACACATTCAAAAGACTGCAAACACACATTCCTATCCCTAGGTAATGCAAGTAAGTTACTTCACTTAAGTCCAAGACTAGTGTCCCAATATCCCTATTGTGAACCCTAGCTCTTAATCCTTCATTAGAGTGATCAAATCCAAAGAAGAAGTAAAACCATACAAGCAAAGTGCAGTAAAATAACTTTCGATAAATGAATAAGAGCATTCAATACATCCCAATGGAAGTTACATTAAGTGTTTGGCCCTAACTACAAAATAAAACTAGTCAAACCTCATAATGGGTGGCTGGGTTACATCAAAAAGAAACATGCCCAGCTGAAACACAAGGAGAAGAAGATGGAGAAGGACCTCCACTTTGAGCCTTCAACTCCCAAGCCCTAGCAAAGCTTCCCAAGCTTCTTAAAACCTAGAATTTGTGATTTCTCAGTGGTAGCAACCTGCCTTCAATGCTGGGGTTAAGGTATTTATAAGTCAAAGGTGAAAACCCAACTTTGCCCTCAGCAACATTTAAGTTTACATAGTCAGCAGAGTCCCACGCTGGTGGCGTGAGATCCCACGCTGGTGGCGTGGCTCTATTCTTCATGTCCCACGCTGGTGGCGTGGGTGTTCACGCTGATGGCGTGGCATTCCAGTGGATTTTGCAATTGGAGGCAGGTTTCCACGCTGGTAGCGTGGCCATCTACGCTGATGGCATGGTTTTCCAGTGAGGATTGGAGTTAAAGGAAGCTTCCCACGCTGATAGCGTGGCTCTCACGCTGGTGGCGTGGCAACTTTGAACACCCACGCTGATGGCGTGGCTGCTTTGTTCAAATGATCTTGTGTAGAATTGCTTTCCCTGCTATAAAAATTGCTCAAATTAACATAAATCATGGCAGGAGATGCTTAATCAACATTTATCACAATTATAAGCAAATTTAGGCTATTTATGGATGATTTCTTGCTTCTAATGGCTTGGAAAGAAACATATACTAGGCGCATATCACATAGATTGAGGTGGTTTGAGCACGTAATGAAACGGCCCCTGGATGCTCTTGTAAGAACAAAAGTTTGTTACTAAGAGCTAGTCACAAAGGTAAAGGTAAACCGAAACTTACGTGAGAAAAATTAATTAAAAAACACTTAATGGAGTGAGATATAGATTGGCGGAATGTGTATCTTAATGGAGTGGAATATAGATTGGCGGAAGGTGTGTCTTAAGACAAGATTGGTGAAGGGTTAGACCCGTTATTATCTCTATGTTCTAGATGGTCTTTTTTTAGTTCATTTCCTCTTCATTTTTCTCTCCGTCTTTCACATTTCTTTTCTTTTATCTTATTTTTCTTTTCTCTTGTCTTATTTCTCTTATTTCTTAGCCTTTTTTTTTACTTCTTTGTATCTACCATTGAATCCATCTACCACCGACCCCAATTAACTTGAATTAAAGGTGTTGTTGAATCAAATAAAATGAATTTTTATAATATATTATTTAGAACACAAATGAAACATAATGGTTTTTAATTTGATTAATAACCTAAAATTTTACCTTATTATTATTTTTCATGTTTTTTTGGTATTTGAATGTATGTCTTGGTTAGTTGTCATTGTTATGTGGTGTTAACTTAATTGAAATTTCAAATACTATGAATAGGTTTGGTTTTTTTTATTTAAAAAAAGTTACTTTTGAACAATATATTATAAATTAATTTGGATAAATTTCAAGAAATGAAATATCTAAAAAAAGTAAGTTATCAATTCATACTAATAGGAAAAATTAAAATGTGAATGATTATTCGATCTATGAAAAAAAATCTTAATCTCGAACACTGATCCAGTTAATGTTAGAGATAGAGAATTCTTAACTCATATCTCTACCTTAACGCCAAAACAAAAGGTTGATGAAATTCTATTCAATATGAGCTGTGATGACCTTTGAGATGAAAATGCACATGTGTCTACGTAATTGTTGAGGTGAGAATAAGACGTTTAGAATTAGAAAGAAATGTGCGTGCATGCTCGTACGGGATTGTTGAGGTGAGGAGAAGACGTTCACCGTCCTGAATTGGATAAGGACAATTTGGGTTTAGCATTCTATAATGTAGTACTACATTTTATAAAATTAGTATTCAAAAAACTGATCTTAAAATAAATACCACATGATCAGCATTTAAGTTGTTGCTCAAATAGTTTCAGTCGTCATTGGACCTTTTTTTCCATGTGCTCTGTGGCCCAAGGATTAATTTTCACCGAACATTAATTAGATGTCCGAGCATACGTGCAAATGCAAGTTAGGTGGCAACTGAACTGAACAAATAATTCAACTTCCAGACTAACATCTTCAAATATATGGTCTAAAATATTTTTAACAAATATTTCTTCTAATTATATATTTAAAACATATATAAAACTAGAATAAAGAAATACTTCTCATTGCTTATTTTAAAAACAATATAAACTTTTTTTTTACAGCAAAATAATACAGATTATAACCTAAACACTCGATTCGTTTTTGGTACTCGTTCGATGGTTTGAAAATACTAGTATACATAAACCACAAACGCTAGCGTGGAAAATTAATACTAGTATACAAGAAATGAATAGCTTTGGCACCGCAGAAAGTTCCACTTGAATTAATGACATCATCTAATCTGAGTACATAATTTTAATTAAACTGCAAGTGATGTGAGAAGCCCGCATGCTAAACGTGCAACTTCAACTATTTGACTTTGGAACAGTGACCTATGTATGATGTATCTATAAATTATCCTGCTCAATGGAGACCCTGTAAGTCCGCACCTACAAGTACTTCTTCTAACTGTGCCTAAATTTCTCTCCTCTTCTCACCACATAACAACATAACACAATTTCTCCCCAGTTCCCACATTTTTTACCAACTTAATATGGCTTCCTTTGTTCTTGGGACTACTTTCCTTCCACTCTTTTATTCTCATGATAAGTACAGCTGCTCCCCAAGTATTTCAAATATAACCACCAATCCACAAAGGGTATTAATAATTCTAGCATCAATAAAATTAGAAAAGGAAATAGCTAGTGGAGTCTAGCCAGGATTATATATAACATACTTATTGAATTTGATTCTCATTTTCAGATGAACCAAGTGATAGCTGCTGGAGGAAACAATTTTTGTGAGGAGATGGATAGCACAATGATGAAGAAAAGCTACGAACCAAATCAACAGTTGCGGAGATCTCTAAACTTCTCAGGAGAGAAGCCATCCACCCCAGTATTGGACACCATTAACTACCCAATACACATGAAAAATCTATCCATTCAGGTACCTACTAGACAAATATATACCATCACTTGGAGTTGGTACTTTATTAATTAATTGCTTGCTTTTGTCTGGTCCTGTTTTGTGTTTTGCTCTTAACTCTTATTACTTGAATGTTTTTTTTGCAAAGGAGCATTCTTGCAATGTCATCCAATTAATGTTTAAATAATAATGAAACTATTTGCTAGCTCTTACATGCATCGTTCATCGTTAATTTGCAACATTATATTGGTGATCAGGAACTTGAGGAGCTAGCTGATGAACTCCGTGAAGAGATTGTTTATACAGTGTCGAAGACTGGAGGGCATTTAAGTTCAAGTTTAGGTGTGGCAGAGTTAACTGTGGCACTTCACCATGTATTCAACACTCCTCAGGACAAGATCGTTTGGGACGTTGGTCATCAGGTACCCAAAACAATTAATCTCCTTCCTTTTCCCTTAAAGTCGTAGTATATAGAATATGAAGTAATCATTAATTAATTTGGTGGATTGACAGACCTATGCTCATAAGATTTTAACGGGAAGAAGATCCAAAATGCACACAATTCGACAAACTGGTGGACTTGCAGGATTTCCCAAGAGAGATGAGAGTCTTCATGATGCCTTTGGTGTTGGTCATAGTTCTACTAGCATTTCAGCTGCCTTAGGTAAAAAACTTTATGTAGTACTTGTTTAATTATAGTTTATGTCATCATTGATATCTTATTTAGTTACAAGTCTCGCCCTCTTCTCTCTCTCGAAGAAAATTCAATTATGCCACTCATTTCAATTCACGCGTCCACAATATTAAGCATCTGTTAAAGATGTACAATTTATTTATACATAATATACGAATAATTATAAACAATATTTTGCGAATGCGACGTTACGCATAAATTATTACTTCTATGAGTCAGATATCCATGAACTTGATGTATTGTCTTTATTATGGTAGGCCCTTTTCTGCTTCTTCAAATCGAGGAACTTTTTTTTAATCATCAATCTTCACGTGACTTTCAGGTATGGCAGTTGCAAGAGACTTGATTGGAAAGGATAACCATGTGATTTCAGTGATCGGTGACGGAGCCATGACGGGTGGACAAGCGTACGAGGCAATGAACAACGCTGGTTTTCTTGACACCAATCTTATTATAATCTTAAACGACAATGAACAAGTTTCCCTTCCCACAGCAACCATTGATAGACCAGCTCCACCGGTTGGAGCTCTTAGTAGAGCCCTCGCC
The DNA here is from genome assembly GCA_013407115.1 of Glycine latifolia. Classification (NCBI taxonomy): domain Eukaryota; kingdom Viridiplantae; phylum Streptophyta; class Magnoliopsida; order Fabales; family Fabaceae; genus Glycine; species Glycine latifolia. The sequence goes on from CM023957.1 coordinate 5,675,909, forward strand.
AGGCTAAATACTAGTTCTAAGTTCCATCAACTACGCGAGGTCGCAAAGGTAACAATTGAACTTGAATAGTTGAACCTTTAAGCTTCTTTTTGTTTTGAGTCAAATTAATTGGTCCATGAATTGAATTTTGAAGCTTGAATTTCCTTCATGGCCCTATTTTAGTTTCATCATGGACACACTTTTTGGCCCAAGCTCAATTTGCTTCTGGCTGTTGCTTCCTGTATCTCCAAGTTGCTTCTTGCACCTCCATTTTGGTTTTCAAAATGACCAATCTAGAATGTAAAATTACATTCCAGAATATACCCATTTTTTGGTTTTCAGAATGATGAATCTGAAAGGTAAAAAATATTCCGGAAGGGATGCAGGAAGCAACAACCTTCGCTTCACGTAATGCATAAAAAGTATAGGCCTAATAACATATATGTATACATTAATAAAATGTCATGCCGATGTAGTTCTAAATTAGAACTAATATTTGGTGACCAATGAACAGGGAATCACGAAGCAAATTGGAAGCCGAGCACATGAATTTGCATCTAAATTGGATTCCTACCTGAGAGGGATGGTAGGTGGTGCTGGTGCATGTTTATTTGAAGAGCTTGGGTTATTCTACATTGGCCCGGTAAATGGCCATGACATAGAAGACCTTGTGCACATCCTGAAAAGTGTCAAGGGTATGCCAACACTTGGACCTGTTCTCATTCATGTAATCACTGAGAAAGGAAAAGGTTATCATCCAGCTGAAGTTGCTCCTGACAAGATGCACGGTAATTAAGTGACTACATATAAATTACTAGCCTTTTCACTATTCTGAACTTGTTACTTAACTGTTTACATAACATTAACATAATGCAATTGGCTTAATGGTTTCTATTTTGTGTAGGTGTTGTGAAATTTGATCCTAAGTCAGGGAAGCAATTGAAATTCAAAGCTAGTACGCGGTCTTACACGCAGTATTTTGCAGAGTCTTTGACAGCAGAAGCAGAAGTTGATGAGAAAATTGTTGCCATCCATGCTGCAATGGGAGGGGGCACCGGGCTTAACTTGTTTCAAAAGCGCTTCCCCGAACGATGTTTTGATGTTGGGATAGCAGAACAACATGCTGTAACTTTTGCTGCAGGCCTAGCTGCTGAGGGCCTCAAACCCTTTTGCGCAATTTACTCTTCCTTTCTACAAAGAGGTTATGATCAGGTAAGAAGTTATGAAACTTTGGAGAATTAAACCAAACTAGTTTTTTTTTTTTTCATTTTCTTTCTTTGCATAGTGGAAATTATTAGTGGTATCCATATCTGATATCTCCCCTTTGACACTGTGGCTTTGTGGTGCATGCAGGTAGCACATGATGTGGATCTTCAAAAGCTTCCAGTTAGATTTGCGTTAGACAGAGCTGGCTTAGTTGGTGCTGATGGTCCAACTCACTGTGGAGCATTTGATACAACATTCATGGCTTGTTTGCCAAACATGGTGGTCATGGCTCCATCAGATGAGACTGAATTGATGCACATGATAGCCACAGCTGCAGCCATAGATGATAGGCCTAGTTGCTTTAGGTACCCAAGAGGGAATGGCATAGGTACCATTCTCCCACCCAACAATAAGGGCACGCCATTGGAGGTGCTTATTTCAACTAATCCTTTTAAGTTTCCAAAATTTTCTTGTTTTATTAATCCAAAGATGCTTACTTTTTTGTTACTGAAAATTGAAATACAGGTCGGTAAAGGAAGGGTATTAAAGGAGGGAAGCAGGGTTGCTCTTGTTGGTTATGGAACAATGGTCCAAAGTTGTATGGAAGCAGCTAAGGTTCTTGAAGCTCATGGCATCTCAACAACTGTGGTTGATGCAAGATTTTGTAAGCCTCTAGATGGAGATTTGATGAGGAGACTAGCTAGAGAGCATGAGATTCTTATCACAGTTGAAGAGGGATCCATTGGAGGATTTGGTTCTCATGTTTCTCATTTTCTAGGCTTGAATGGTCTACTAGATGGTAATCTCAAGGTGAGACTTTTTTTCTGTTACCTTTCTTTGTAAGTAAATGAATTGTGCATAGTTTTGTTTTTTTTATGGGGGCAAACGGTAGTTGTTAGTTTGTTAGTTTTTGTGCATAGTGTATCAACTGATAGTATCTTCATTTGGTGCAGTGGCGAGCCTTGACATTGCCTGACAGATATATAAACCATGGATCTCAGACAGATCAAATTCAAATGGCAGGACTGAGTTCAAACCATATTGCAGTTACTGCTTTGTCATTGACCAATGTGCATTGGGATAGTCGTTTGCTTCTCAGCCTACAGATATGAATCTTAACAGAAATTGTGAGCCTGTGATTCAATTTTTAGGTGTCCCCTTAATACATGTACATAAGTAGCAGTTAAATCACAAATTATGGCAATAATTCAATTAAAATGCTGTGATGTAATTATAAAAGTAGTTCTTCATCCTTTATCACTGGAGAGTTTTTTATAACTAACCATGTACTTAAGGAGGGAAGCAAAAAAGAAAAGTGAGGTGGGGGAACAATAGTTGTTGCAATTAAAATATGTTCTGTACAATTGTGGAAACATATAATAAGAAGTTTCATTACTTGAGATATCCACAGCAAGTTGTTATAAGTGACTTAAGCATGTTAATATTCTCACAGTGGTTAAGAGTTCTTCCATATTTCCATATCAATTTGCTTGATAGTGAATCAGCTTGAAATCAATTCAATCAAGCATGACATTAGTTGAATGACTTGAATTCCCCTTGAATGAAACTTGCGAACTGTGTAACTCCATATCTTAGCCATGAATCATGATAATGAGCCTATATATCATATATGAACCAGTTGAACTTAGTTTGGCTTGTGATCGTGAAGTATGAAGCAAAATTTAATTGAGCCAGTTTATGAATTCTGACATGTACATCATTTGTTTTATATGGTACAAATCATTTAGCACGAAGACAAAACGAATCCGCGTGTTTGTGTATTATTGGATAGATATTGAATTCAAAAAAATAAAAATAAGACTCTTTGATTGAAATCAAAAGCATTTCCTTCAAAGAATTCACCCTTCATCGTGTAGTTTCTGTCTTTTCTCATTGCTATGGTTCGTGTTAGAAGGAAGTGTTTTTTTTTATTAAGTGTTTAACTGCATCCATATTCCATTAGTTAATTAAAACCTTGATGGAGGGTGTCTCGTGTACATCAAACATGTGGTTGGTCCAAATAGAACTATGACACAAATTACTACAACTACAACAAGGTTGCAGTGGCGGTTATCCAAATGGCCAACGGAACACATGAAACAGCGAGCTATATAGATATATAGCTCGTGCAACAGGGACTTGGGAGGTTTTGGAAGAACAATATAAGTTGTGTGGATTGGCTTGTAAATTCGAGCTTCAATCATAAGTTCATAACTATGGACTGAAAAAAAAATTGGAACACTCCTCCAAAGAAAAGATTAACACTTTGGAAGTTGAAAGAAATAAGAAAAATCATTGAAGAGGAAATAATAAAAAAAATATGTTGTTTGAGTGGATAAAAATATTCAAAATAATACTAAAAAATTTCTTCAAATTTGCTTTAAAATACAATTTCGCTCTAAAAGAGGGAAAATTATAAGGAAAAAAAGATGATTGTGATTTCTTTCTCTCATCCTTACACATAATCATGTTAATACTTTTAACATGGTTCTACTCTAAAACAATTCTCATGAAATTGTTACAATCCAAATCACAGAAGATTATTTATTTATTTATTTATTTATTATTATTGTTGTTGTATATTGGGGAAGGGGGACCGGGGAATATGGGTAGGAGTTGGGGTGGGTTTCTTGGAAGGGGAACTTAATGCACATATCCTGTAGTTTCAACCACTAAACGACCATCGGTCCATTAAGGGCCCAATCTAATGAATACTTGTATTTCTTTTATAAAATATTCTTGAATATTTTTGCCCTGTTGGATCAATCCAATAAGATTTGGTTAGTTTAGAGAAGAAAGCTAAAAGAAAAGAAGAAGAAAAAAAGGTTGAAAATCAGATGATTTTATAGGTTGTTTGATAAGAAAAAAAAAAAGTTAAGAAAAATATTCTTAATTGATTGTATAGAAAATGGAAGGAACGAAAAATGTATGTTATATCATTTAAATGTTTCTCTTAAATACTTTTTTATCTTATTTTATCTGATTCACTTGTGCATACTTTTTATAGTTTAAATTTTTTATCTTAAATATTTTTTAATGTTATTTTATCTGAATTTAAATATATATGTATATAAGATGTGTAATAGTTTTGATTTTTGGACCATATTACTAATAAAACCTTTCTATCGGTAGGTGTTAGATTCATTAGTCTGAGATTTGTTGATCGTCTTATGTGACCTTTTAGGAACGATATCATGTATTTTTGTTATCTAAATAAATTCTTGCATAGCCTATCCAAAGGGATGACTAGAAATTAATTCAGGTATTATAGAATAATGTTTCAAATTTGGGATCTTTTCTATCTACATATGCTCAATTCCTTGCGGGACTCCATTATTATTGTCTTGAGTCTTGATTGGTTTTTAATATCACCTAAATGTATATATAACTCTTGATCTCGCAGTGAAGTTTATGAAATTATGATGATATGGTTTGGTTCATTATTTAAGTGATTGTCGATGCTTTCTTAACCCTATTCAAATAATTTATTTTACAATTTTGTATAAATTTAATTTTTATATACCGTCAATTTTGTACGTATGTTTTCATTTATATAAATGTGATTAGATTTTAATTTTTCGGAAATATTTTATTAATTTAAATTTCATAAATTGTAAAAAAAAAATATTATCCCTTCTTAATAGCACCAGACGATGCATTTATTATCACTGAACACGACTTAAATTTTTATGATCACTTACTAGAAAGTCACATGAAGTTAATTGTGTTCTATACATACCTACATTATATATTACATAAGTCGTAACTGGAGTCTGGAGTACACTACTGGCGGAGAATATGCCTAATTTCTTATGCGGTGTTTAGAAAGAAAAAGAAAAGAAATTATGTGTAAAAAAAAAAGAAGAAAAAAGAAATTATGAATTGATAATGTTAAATAATTTTATGTTACTATTGTATTATAAATTATTTATATAGCATTCACCAAAAAAAATATTTATCTAATAAATTTATTAACTTTTATAATAATTATAATAAAAATTATACTAATAATATTATTTTATTAATTGACAATCTAGATTTTTTACATAATAAATAATTATTAAACTCATAAAAAAATACTTTTGAAATGAGATTATTCTCAAGTAAAATTTAAAAGAGTTTAATGATTACAGTCTATCAATTAAAAATTACTTAGTAGGATAACTTTTAAATTATTTAATAGGTTATATGTATTGCAAACATAAACCACAAATTTTCTATGCTAGGTTCATAGTAAAAAATGTAAACATTTGTTTTCTCAACAGCAAAAGGTTCAACTGGTTTTATCCGAAGAGAAGTCAATCAAATTGTTTATATTCTAACCAGAGCGTCATCATTTCATGTTAATCATCATATCTTTAAATTTATCTCTACTTGTATAGAATTTCTTATTATGAATAAAATAACATGAGTTTATTCGCCTAAAAAATTATATAAAATTATTTTGTTATTAATACATAACCTAGTTTTTTCAATTAAAACCGCATTGAGGGTCAATTAATTGAAACGTTATTTCGAAATGGTCATTAATTTGCAACTAATGCCGAAAGGTGTGCTTGCCCTTTGGTTGAGGGAAGAGGAAGCTAGCAGGTCTTTAAGTCACAAGAAGACGAACGTAGCCTTTTGGAGTATCACGTTTAGGGCATTATCACCCCCGCAATTATATTGCCGTTACCCCGCGTCATCGCCACTAAGTTCCTTCTGTCTTTGTCGTTATCTACGCCATTTTCTTTTTTTCACCATGCCACCGCCCAGGAAAGTGACCTAAAGTTATGGTGTGCCACCATTATTGTCTTCAACTTTCTTTTTTTATACTAATCCTTAACTTAAAAGTGAGTAGATTAAGATAGCATGTTAGAACCGACTTTCCAATAAATTATATATCTTTTTCTGGACCCTTCCTATTTACCAACTACATAGTAATTTGTTAAAGACTTAAACGTGCCGATGAGGTCATACATCACGTATTGTCCTTGTTTAAAATAAGAGTTGACTTGAAGTCTTGCTAATAACTGTTTTATGTTACTACTATACATTTATAGTAATTTATAGTATAAAAAAAACACGATTTTATCCTTAAACATAAATTTATTTTCGTAATCTAATTTTACAATTATTTTTTTTATAAAAAAGCAAAACACAGTTTTTAAAAATAAAAAACGATTATGCTTGCACCCATAATCAATTATATTATGCCAATAAAAAAAATCAATTATACTATTGAAGACTCACAACAGGAAGAAGCTAAAGCTCGTTTGCTCACATTGAACATTTGTTGAGTAAGTCTATAATAGCAATACTTGAAGAAAAGAGTAGTTACACGCTCTGAACATATTTGTGATCTCTTGCTCTAAACCTTGTAACCCCTGGACGATATATAGTTCCTACAAGGGTAAAATAGTTATATTATTTGCTTAGTAAAGTTACCTTGTATTTTGTGTTTAACTTTTATAGTGAGTTAATTTCTTGTAATGTTTCAAACAGACTATTTGCGAAAGCCTAAATAAGTTTTTAGTGGAAAAAAATACTTAATTAATAATTTGGGGTATAAGATTGGTGTTTGTTGAAATTAGAAATGACATAGGTTGAATGAACTATTTTTCACACTTGACTCAACGTGACACATCGAACGGTTCATTTTATTAACTATACTATTAACTAATTAAAATCTTCATTAATATGATTTTTAAGATAATTATTATAAAAATAAATAAATCTTTTATTTTAAAAAAATCATACATAATGATTTGTATTATGATTTAATGATAATATAAAATTACTTTATATTATGACTGCATAGCCAACTTTCTAATTTTTTAAACAATTTTAATAAATAACTCTTATAAAAAAAATTCCTACTTTTTACGAAAAGCTTTTATTTTCATATTACTTTAAAAAATAATAAAACATTGTGTATACCACTTTATGATAATTATGCTTTAAATACATTTTAAATAAGTTTGATGCACATTTCTTTTTGTTTATTTAAAGATTATAATTCGTTATTTTTTAAGATTTTTTTCAGTGACTATCAATTTGTCAACACGCGTTTGGCATATAACTCAAATTAGAAAGGAAAAAAAAATCTTATCGCTGGCTAATCGACTCATCTCTTGCGTGCCCTGAAACTAAAACACAATTTAGCTAGGGTTCCCGCATACCTTGATCTCTGTTTGTCTTGCCTAAATTGGAGTTTGCAATTGATGATTAGGTCTTATTTGTTCGCTTGCAACCTTATCTACAACACTTTCTCTACCTAAAGAAAAATGAAAGTCGGGTATTTTATCCATTTTGGTGTGACTCACCACATTAGACCAATTGCATATAAATTGCTCTTATTTCATGGGGCTTGTATCCACCCAGTCTTTTATGTTTATTTGCTGAAGAAATGTGTAGGCTTTCTTTCTGATCAATATGTTTTACTTCCCTTTGTAGTCACTATGACCAACTTATTATTTCTCCACTTGAAATCCTTGATGTTCGTCACATCACAGGATATGATACTCTTTGGAGTCTCCAGCCTTGATACATTTGGGCAAGACTAAATCGTTATATTTGGGTTCTCAGTTCTCACATTTTCTCGTAGCTTATCCCACTTTTGAACTTGTCAAACAAACTCACTCTTCAAATATATGTATGTATCAGGTGGCTCTTGATCTAAGAGATACAATGATAGAAGGTATTAAACACTGCATGAGCTAAGTTGAAGTAACAGAATGCGTAAGTAGTTGAAGGTGAAAGAAAATGAGAAAGTATAAAGGAAGAGCACAAGATGTAGGCGCAACAGAGCATTATGAGATTTTTCCTCTTTTGTTTCTTTCTTCTATGGATCTAGTCTTTCCTTAATTTTTGTTCTCTTTATACAGATTGATTTCAGGTGACTATCACTTTGTCAGAATTTTGGAATAAGACTACCAGTCAATTTCCTTCAATACTTTTTGTGTATATAAATCATCTTTTGTATATCATAGTATTTCTTAGTATTGATCATTACAACTACTCAAGGACTCATGACACTAAAGCCAGTATGCATATGAACTATGAAATGATAAATTGGAGAATAACTCATACTTCATTAATTTGTTTTTTGTTTTTATGTCATTGTTCTTTCTTATCGGTAGCGTCATTGATCATACATATTTTTCTCATCTCCCGTACGTAATTCTTCATAAGGTCGTTATTATGTGATATTTTCTATTTTTATTCGGTAATTTGTGCACGTATCCCCTCAATACATCATGAGACTATTAACTAATTTTACTTATGGGGTTTTATGAGTTTTAGCCTCTGTCATGCAAACTCAAAACAAATTAATCTTAAGTAATAATTTTAATATTAAAAGGTGTGTTACTTGGAAAATTGATTTTAATTGTTGTCTATGTTTCTTATTTGAATTTCGTTCGAGTAAGTGTAAGACTATGAAAGAGGCAATAAAGTCGGTAGTACCAAAAAAAATCAATTTAGCAAATAGACACCGATTCAGCGTCCACTTCTGTTTTAGCCTAAAATGAAATTTTGCGATTCAGCAACGGAATTATACAGTATACACTAATTTGTCGGTCGCAAAAGAAAATAATTCCCATCAGTGACTAATTCAGTGGCGAAAATATTTTTCTATTAAATGCAATTATATATAATACTTTGCTACCACCATATTCGGTTGCTAATGCTATTTAATAATTGGCAAACGATGCATTCGGTGGCTAACATTGTAAAAAATATTAAAATAAGTTAGAAGTAAATATTATTATTTGTCTTAGTTTGTGACCGACTCTATTAGTAAAATATATTATAAAATAATTTGCAACTGAAACTATCAATCGCTAATATCTGTAAAAATCAATGCAATAATTTTAAAATTGTGAATTCACAAAAATCTAAAATTTAAAATATAATTCAAATAATAATAATAATAATAAAATAAAAATGTATAACTTTTTATTTTATTTTTTATGTTGTATTTTTTACTTTTTTATTTAAAACGAAAAAGAAAACATAACACATAAAGAGGTTTATAATATAGATTAATTTTTACTCAACAAGCTCATTTTGTTTATGAATTATAGTGTTTAATTTTTTTAATGCTAAAAAAGGATAAAATAATATGAAAATGGTATAAATTAAATAAAAACCTCACAAAACTATTGAAATTAATAAATGGTACAATTTGGAAATTAATTGACGTTAATAATTAAAATCATATTATAATTTTGCAATTAAATTTATCAAAAAATGTATTTTTAATTTGGCAACCAAATATATCGGTTGCTAAATCGGTCTCTATTTACAACCGGATTCATTTATAATCATTGTCAAACAACAAATAAGATTAATTTAGCTACCGGTACAATCGTAGCAAAAATGCTAATAAGATGCAAATATTCGGTGGCAAACCTGTTTGCGATTGGGGTTTTGGCGACTCTTCACAGTGACAAATTCGATTGCAAGCTTATTTAGCGACTGCATTTAAGAAATTTGTGACTTCTTGTTGCGGTTGCTAAATTTTTTATTTTTGTATAAACACCCTTTTTTCTAACAAGGGAAAATATATTAAGTACGAAATATTATTCTACGAATCTAATGTTCTGAAAATTGTTCTTTTAGCAATAACTTCAAGAACCACATGAAATCATGCCATAAGTTTCTTTTTTGAAAAGGTTCCAAGTAAATGAAGGTTCTTCGGTAACCCAAAGAAAAGAAAAGTTTTCTGTGGTATAAAAAAATTGCCACTTAAACCCATTTTCCATTCTAACACTGCTTAAGGCTAATACTTTTTTTTTCTCCTCTCTAAACAAAAAAGATGAACGGTCCCCACGAGCATATCATTTCCAATCTCCTCGCATTGTTTGACTTTGCTTATAGTGCCTTGGATGCAATGATTATGATTCCCACTATACCATATTTTCTCTGTATACCTCCTTCAAATTATTTTATACCTTCCAATCTATAAACCACGCATATATACCAGTGTCGTAATGGTACTTATCATATAAAAAAATACAAATAAAATTTACTCTTCTTCGTGCCCCTATCGTATGACACAACAATAGAGGCAAATAGGATAACGTTATTTATTTCCATTTAGCATGTTACGTAGAAATGTGAGCATTATTGGTCAATTTGTTTGCAACGACATAAAATGCATTTCTTTAGCAAAATGTTCCCCAAAAGAATGAAAATATCATGAATTAACAAAATAATCCAAATATGTTATAGCATTTCTAGAAGGCCGTGCTTGTCTCTCATTTCTTGATAGACTAAAAAGTTTTGCAAGATGTGAAACGTTAATGATACACTTCTTAATGAATTTATTTAAAATGTATGGTGAATACATAATAATTTTATGTTTTGATCTTATCATAAATCGATATGTATATAAAGTTTAGTAGTATATATAATATTATTCTAAAAATTATGTCTAAAATGTTTTTTGACTAGTTAATATATATTATAAAAATCTTAATTTACACTGATAATATATAAAAATTAAACTATTTTTTAATATAATATTTACGTATCATTTAATTTTTTTATCAATGAGTATAATTTGTGTAAATTTTATTAAATAATTTATATTCATAATTTTTAGTAGTTGTTGCATGAATTAGACTAAATAATAATAAAATATATAAAAATCTATATCATTAATATTTTCTTTTATATAGAATAATATAATGTATATCAAACCACTTTAATACTCAAATAATAATGTGGATTTAAGATTCAAATACGTGTTGTGTCATAATCATTTTTCAAATCAGAAACAAAAATATTTATCATATTTATTATCATAAATTTTAACAAATCAAACGGAACCTTATAGTTGCATAGTTTTTTTAGTAAAATAAATGTTTGCATTACTGTTTTTTTTATTAACTTTTAGGATTTTAAAATATAACATTGACATGCGTTCTAAAATATAAATTAACAAAGGTGTACACTCATCCATTAGAACATTTTAATTTGTATTTACCATTTTTTATTAAAAATTAATTTTGGTTTGCCATTTTTTATATTTTAAGAGGTATTAAAAGACATAAAGTTGCCATATCTTGTGTCTCAAACTATTAAGATTAAAAAGATGTTACATCTAATTAATCATTTCTCTAATAAAGAATTTCATTATTGTTTTTACATTTATAAAGCATGGAGAAATTTAAAAATAAAATAGATAAACTTCGTTCAATACGGCAATTCATGGTAAGCGAAATGCAAAAAACAATCTAAAGCGGCTTATGCGCCTCGAGAGGAAGTTTCAGGTTATAATAAATAAATAAAAAATACATAAGCTTAATTTATGCTTTACACTAAAGACCATAGTTTTTTTAATTTCATTTTTGGAGGGGGGTTTGCTTGGTGGTCTCTTCCTTAAATAGGAAAAAACAAGATATGCATGAAAAACTTATGTTCATGCAATATGAGATTTTTCCAAGTGAAGAAAGAAAAAATGTGAGATTCTAGTTTTTATCATAATTAAATGACCTTCTTTGAAGTTCATGCTACTCATTGAATACGGGTAAGAGGGGGTGTATAATATTATTTTGTTCAATGTGAAACTTTTTAAAGTGAAGAGAAGGGAAGAATGCGAGAATGGAGTTTTTATCATAATTAAAGGATTTGCATTAAAGTTTATATTAATCAAGGTAGAGAAGTTGATTTTGATTTTATGATCATATTTAGAATGGACTTAATAAATCTTGAATGATATGGTAAATTGATTAGAGGTATCTTTAGATAAGTTATGAAATTTAACTATTAAAATAATTTAAAAATATTTTTATATGGAGAAAATTGAACATAATATCAAGATTTACCAACACTTATATTCTTATACATTTTGTTAAGTTAGACTTTTATTGATTAAAAACTTTTAGATGATTGGTTGAATAAGAGAATGGTGTTTTTATATTTTATATTTTACTTAATGTTTTCATTTTTATTTTCTTAATTGTTATTTTAAAGGCATCTGTTAACAATTCCACACAATATGTATAATGTGTCTTGAATGTTTACAAATTAATTAAAAACAAGGTACTTAATTATCTCTTGAAAAAAAAAAAAGGGTGTTTTATGATCTTTCATAAATAAAAAGGTGCTTATTTATCTAGAACATTCTAATGACCGATATCCGTTCCTACATAAAAATAAAGGCTGCACGTAATTGTTTGACACTTTGACTACTACACTGGATTGAAATCATATGATTTCACGCTTCTTTACAGTTTAGAAAGCAAAGTTTCATATCCACATGAGATGAATACATCTATAATTAATTCGCTATTGTCTGCTTCCAAATCTGAAAACATTTTACTTCCTGAAAAGCGTATATATAAAAGTATCAGCTTGTAAAATTCGGCAAAAATCTTATGAACTCAGAAAATAAATTTAATAATTATCTGTAAGAGATGAAAGGAAATTAGAATTTGACAAAAATATTTTTCATTTGGCATGTACCAAAAATTAAATTTACTTGCAGTTTAATTAGCATCAACTTGAAAGAAAAATGTTGGAGAACATACTAAGCAATTACATGAACAAAAATATCAATTAAAACCCAAACTTTAAACTTGCGCATTCTCTCTCCTATATCTCATTTTACCCATGTGGGCTTGCTGTTGCCTCTTCCTACCAACTTTTAACATGTCACCCCTTCCCAATTTCGTCTCCTGATATTTCGATAGATAAGTATGAGGCTCTCACTGATAGAAGGGAAAATTATATATGTTCAAGAAGATATTAGTGTAAAATATTTTGGTAAAGTATCATATTTAAGATACATATTATTAATTCACCAAAAAAAAGATACATATTATTAAATTAACAAATTTATTATTTTAGTGTAAAAATATTAAATAATCTTAGTACATATATCATTTATTTGATAGTGAAATATTATCTATTTATTTTATATGTGTCAATATTTTTAAAAAAATAATATATATATATTAGTAACCACAAAATCTCACATTATTTATTTATTTAGGAATTGAAGTGATGAATCAATTATTAATATCATTTTTTAACAATTCATAAAGAAAAATATTAAGAATAAAATCGTGATAATCAATTAATCATTTAAACAGATAATATTTTAAGTACAAAGAATCTTTAATAATGTTTACAAACTTGAGATCGAAACAATATAAAAAAGATACAAAAATATTTTATCTTCTTTTAGTTTTTTCCCAAAAGATGACAAGTTGAAAAAGAAATTTATCCTCTTTAATCCTTTTCTATTCTCTTACTAATCCTAATATACAGTAATAAAAAATGTTACAAAAGCATATAAAAGAAGTGTGATTGCATATAATGTCCGTGACGGGCCCACGTCGGCACAGACACAACACGATGACAACTACTACTCCGCAATACATATCTATTCTAATATTGGTGGTCTGTGCGAACCATTTACGTGGCCAAGAGCGCACCACGTGTCCCGCATTCATTCGTCATCACCTAGATTTCCTCCCTACGACTAGTCACTAATATAGATAATAGGAAAACCGCACCCGAAGAAATCAACTCACTCACTCATTCAAGTCGCTAATCCTATTTCTTCCTCTTCCACTCCTCGTTGGCAACAAGAGCAGTACTACCTTTAGCCGCGTTTTTCAAAACTGATTTTCGAGAATTAGCGATGAGAATTGAAAGAGGAGGCTTGAAGGGATTTAGGAGCGGCTGGACCGTGCCGCCGAAGCCGTGTGATTCCTGCAAGCTGGCTTCGGCGGCGCTTTTCTGCCGCCCCGATTCCGCGTTTCTCTGCATCGCGTGCGATTCCAAGATTCACTGCGCGAATAAACTCGCGTCGCGCCACGAGCGCGTGTGGATGTGTGAGGTGTGCGAGCAGGCACCCGCTGCTGTCACGTGCAAGGCTGACGCCGCTGCCCTCTGCGTCACGTGCGACTCCGACATCCACTCCGCGAACCCCCTCGCGCAACGCCACGAGCGCGTCCCCGTGGAACCTTTCTTTGACTCCGCTGAGTCCATAGTGAAAGCCTCTGCCGCCGCCACCTTCGGGTTCATCGTCCCATCCGACGACGGCGCCGATGCTTTCGCCCCCGATGACTCCGACGCCGCCGCGTGGCTCATCCCGAACCCTAATTTCGGGTCCAAACTCATAGACGCCCCCGAAATCAAGTCCAAGGAGATATTCTTCTCTGAAATGGACCCCTTCCTCGATTTTGATTACTCAAACTCCTTCCAACACAACAACAGCGCCGGAAACGACAGCGTCGTTCCAGTTCAAAAACCCTCTCTCGCCCCTCCCCTCATCAATAATCACCACCACCACCAATCAGAAACTTGCTTCGACATCGATTTTTGTCGCTCGAAGCTCTCCTCCTTTAACTACCCTTCCAATTCTCTTAGCCAAAGCGTAAGTACTAAAAACACAAATTAAATTTAGCGACAGAAACTAATTTTTAGTGACGGATTTTTCTAAAAAAAATTAAATTTATGTGACAGGTTTCGTCGTCGTCTCTTGATGTTGGAGTGGTGCCGGACGGGAACACGGTGTCGGACATGTCGTATTCTTTTGGTCGGAACAGTTCGGATTCGAGTGGGATTTTGGTGTCAGGAAATAGTGTGGGGCAAGGTGCGACGCAGTTGTGTGGGATGGATCGGGAAGCGAGGGTGCTGCGATACAGAGAGAAAAGGAAGAACCGAAAATTCGAGAAGACAATTCGATACGCATCGCGAAAGGCTTATGCGGAAACCCGGCCAAGGATAAAAGGCCGGTTCGCCAAACGAACCGAAATTGACTCGGATATGGAGCGTCTCTATAGCCCTGGCCCTGCGGCGCTCATGCTGGACACTCCATACGGCGTCGTACCATCGTTTTAGTTAATTTAAAAATGAAGAAACGAGGGAGGGAGGGAAAGGGTGCATGAATCTAGTGTTGGGAAATCTTAGAATAATGATTAGTGATTCTGTGGGATTATTAGGGGGGAAAGGTGAAGAATCGAATAGGTGCGGACGTGATTCTTAGCTGGAGCGCGATGGGGAAGATTAATGTGAAGATTTGTCTCGATCGACCAGAAAAGCCCGTTTACTTTCTCTACTTTTTTTTTTAAAAAAAGAACTTTTAAAAAGGGGCTGCTGTTTCATATTCACCTCGTGTAGAATTAGAATCTGTACTGTAAACTCTTTTCACTGCCTTGCCTTTCCTTGCCTTCTGTCTTTTTTTAGTATAAAAAGTGTCTTTTTTCTATCAGCCAGATCACGGATCTCTTTCTCCGTTCCTAATGGCTGTCACTCCCAACTATATATATCATATCACTTTTTTATTATATGATGATCATCAAAGCCTTTTTTTATCAACGGGTTATATGCATTCTATGGTCACACCAAGTCAAGTTTCGGCTTTTGATTCCCTAATATTCGTTTGAGAAATGTTTGTGCTTTTATTTAGTTTTTTATGTAAATATTTCAAATATTGTTCAGCATTTTAATTCCAAGAGTATAATTACATTTAATAATTATTCTTTCACTTTATTAATGATCTTTTTTTATATAGATTCTAAGAGACATATAAATTTATAAGCAATAATATATTTTTCATTACTAATTTATTATTACTAACTAGGATTATCCTAGTGATGAAAAGTTTAAATGAGATTTCAATTCAAATTTCATTGTTGTCAACGTTAAAAAAAAAAGGTAATCTATCGATCACTTAGCCTAAAATAAAATATGGATTAAAAGGAAATGAAGGAAGAATAATATGCTTAAAGGGGAAAACATGCTTATTCATGTGTGTGGTTATAACTATGTGTACCGCAACTATTGCCAGTTAAAGGTGTGTTTGGGTGTTGAAAGTCTTTAATAAGTGTCAAACGTCAACGGTTCTACAACATGTGTACTATGTGTGTTTGATACATTATTCATGTGTTGAAACTAAAAAACAAAAGTACAACTCTAAAACATTGAATTGAGGACATGACTTGAATATGGTTCCAAAATTTAGGTGATACTCTTAATTAATAAGTTGGATAGGAAGAGGAACACCACTAGTACCAACAATTTCAATTGAGAAAAAAAATATAATTGACTTTAACCTTTTAAAAAATAGTAAAAATGAAATTTTAGGTACTTCAAGAAAATCTTTCCACATTCATTGTTACAAAAATCTTCACTTTCTCAATTTTCCTAGTCTTTGTTTTTGTTTTGGTCCACTTCTTTCATATTTCTTTCTCCATTTTTATCTTCTTCTCATTGTTTTTGAGCAACCTTGTCTTCATGTTTCATCTTCACCTCCTTTTCAATTGACATTTATTTAATATTATGTTTGTGTCTTCCATCTTCATCTTCATGCTCTGGTTGTGTTTTCTATCTTCATTTTCATGCTCTAGTCGTCTCTTCCATTTCACCTTCATCTTGTTGTGGATGTAACAACAATGCCAAAAAAAATTATATATCTTCTCGATTTATAACTTAAAATAGTGAATCCATAATCATTTGGTGCCATATATAGCTCCCATCTTCATTTTCACACTCTCTACTGTTTATTAGTGTATCATAACTATTTTTATTGAATTATTTTTTTCATTCGAGGTTTAGTAGTCATTGAAGGTGAAAAACATAATTCAATAGTTCATCATCTTACTTTAGATTTTATTATTATTAAAAAAAGTGTTAAAATTGTGTGATGATCTCTCCAGTATTTTTTAGAATCTTTATTATAAAAATTAACAAATTCTATTGATATAATGATAAATATATAAAGGAAAATGCTAACCAATTTTCCATGGGCAATAATTAAAGAATCCAAACTGGATTTTTTTTATTGAAAAGTTTAACAATCCAATCTTTTGTGTTTTACAAAGCAATGCCAACATAATTTTCAATAAAAATATTTCTTAACCACATATATATTCTGATTATCAATTTAAACAAATACAAACATAGACACAGTCAATATATATGTGCTTGCGTTCATGTTATATGTGCTTGTGTCTCATAGGCTATAAGTAGCTCATGTTTTAATTTTTGTTCATATTAAATTTGAAGTTGTATTTATTTAACAATTTTTTATAAAGTATTTGAGGTTATTAGTTCACAATTACTAAATATATCTATTAATTTTTTTAAATAAGTATGAAATATTTCCCTTTATAATATCTTATATTTATTTTGAAATTATTGTCTTTAGTTAACATTCAGAAATTAAGAGATCATTAGTTGATTTAAAAAATAATTATACTTTTACTAAAATTCCCTTTATTTAATATTCTCTTGTTTCATTTAGCTAGTAAAAATAACTTGAATATGACTAAAAAAAACAGACCAAACCTTGATTTTCTAAAATGACAATAGTTTTGCAGTAAATAATATATATATATATATATATATATATATAAATTGAAACAAAGAGAATAATATATTTTGTTATGCCTTAAAGATGTTTGTTAATAATTGCTTATTCACCTAGTAGGTATCTCACATCATACAAGTATTTAAAATCTAAGTAATATTTAAAAGTATAAATTTTAAAACAACAGAAAAATATTATTTTTAAACACATATGTGTAATTAATTATGTATAGTTTGAAAACATATTGAAAACTAAAATTATAAAAATATAGTTAAATTTATTATTTCAAAAAAAAGGCTTGTTTTATTTGAGAGTAAAAGATTAAATTTGTGTGTGTGAAAAAAATATATTATTAATGATAAATGAT
Organism: Glycine latifolia; assembly: GCA_013407115.1. NCBI lineage: Eukaryota > Viridiplantae > Streptophyta > Magnoliopsida > Fabales > Fabaceae > Glycine > Glycine latifolia. Next base: position 5,693,773 of record CM023957.1, read on the forward strand.
TAAGAGAAAAACGCAAGTTTTAGTTTGATATTTTTTTGGAAATTTGTTAAGGATTGATTTGGTAGGATGGAAGAAAATGGAATGAAAAATAATTAAATTAAAATAGTGTGAAATGTTCATATATTTTTAAAAAATTCTTTTTTTCTCCTCGTCCATTCCTTCAAACCAAACACACAAATATATCTATAAGATTAATAAAATAATAAAGGGAGAAGATGAGAGGCAGGTGGTTTGGTATTTTTAAATAAATAATACAAATTAATAAAATAATTTGAAAAATGGTGCATTTTGTAAAATATTTTGAAATTTGGGACTGTCAAACACACCCAAATTGTGTGTATTTAAATACTTCCAATTTAGGCGTGTTTAAACACGTCAAATTTGGGCCTTTTTTATTTCGTTGCTAATTCAGTTGCTACGTGTTTGTGACCAAAAATCCTGTCGCTAATTCCGTCTCTAATTCAACATATCACCTAGTTAACTCTTGTTCCTCCTTTGAGCCATTTTCTTTACTAATCTGGAATTCTTTGTCAACCTGACTCCCATTCCTAAATTCAATTGAAGGTTCTAATTCCCTTGAGCCATTTTCTTCACCTAACTTACCTACTTGTACTTGATCAATGGTAGGTCCATAAGCCCAACTGCATATTAGATAATACACTATATTAAGAGCTTTGAGTCCAGAAATAACCCAGTAGTACTTGTCATAACGACCCTTGTTAATATTATCCAAAACCCAACCTTATTTTCCCCCTCTTGAAGTAGCGTTGTGTATGACGTCGAAGACAAAACTCGACACCAAGTTTCCTGCAGCCATTGCTAGTCCAGAAAGGGAAGCAACAACGCTAGACATGGTCCTAGGAAACTCTGTGTAATAGAACTCATTTTTGGCCTATTGCATTGAATGCTTCAACTATGCCACCCAAGCAAAGTTGTGGGAAAAGCCACACTGTAGACATATGCAACACACCATTGGCATTGTTAAGATATCCCTCCTTTGTTGCTCTCCTTCGCCTTACGGATTCGACAATTGTTGAAGTTACCAAGTGGATGAAAGAGAAAAACAAGCCAAGTGTCATTCTTCTCTTTGCACTGATCCTAACAAGTTTGCCTCTTATCTTTGATGCTAAAGGAAGAATGGCTTGGCCATAGAGAGCTATCGATAAAAATATTGTAACTACCATGACTACAGTAAAAGAGCCAGGTGGCACTTGGAAGTGTGAGGTGATGTGTTTGTCCAGGGACTTAGCTTGCAGCAATCCAAATGAGCCTCCAATGTTAACTGACATCATGATCCCTGTAGACCACAAGGGAATCACTTTAATAATCACTTTTATTGTCTCTGACTTTGACTTTTTCTTGTGAAGATTATAGTTCCTTTGACTGATCCCAATAGAATTAATAAAAAATAACTCACCTCCCAGTCTTCCAAGGATCCCTATAAGGAAGAAAGGGAAAAAAAAAAAGAATTTTGGTACCAAGATCGCGGGAAATTTCTGCAGCAGTTAATATGTTCTTTCGACCAAAAGCCACGTGTCATTTTCTCGTTTGTCAATTTTCTTTTCGTTTCTCTTTTGAAACTCCAAATCCACACAACAATAATGACCTTGGAAGTTGGAAACTCCATTCATCAATGTCTGAAACCCCAACCAGAGAAACTCCCTGTACCCGCAGGTAATTGAATCAAAACCCGAAGCATGCTCTTCGAACTCTTCCTCTTCCTCCTCCCTCTATCCCAAAATCGTCGAGGTCGGCGATCTCGTCGAAAACCTCTTCTCGGACAACACCAGCCCCTCCGCGCCGCCGGTCGTAGTCGAGGAGGTCCTCATCAAGGTCCCCGACGCCATCCTCCTGCGGCAACCTCACCATAATTTTTAATTTTTAATTATGGATATTAAAAAATTCATAATTTATTCCTCAATTTAAAAAATTCTTACCTTCAATTTAATTTTCCTAATAAAATAAAATCTCCATTGCAAATAATGAATATTTTTTTTCTTAAAGAATGAGAATTCTTATATAATTAGAATTATATAAGGAAGTGACATGCATGTTTTTTTTTTAATGAATTTTCTGTATCCACACTTATTTATCATTTATATTAGTATAAACTAATTCTTATATGATAATTAAAAAAACTACATGTGCATTGTGCGAGTCTAAAAACTAGTATATTGTAAAGTTAGGTCTTCATCTTTTAGAGTAAGATGATGATAATAATCTCTTTCTATATAAATTATATAAAACTTAGGTCCCCGTCATTTAGATGTATGCTATACATTTTTTTTGTTGCTTTTGTGTATAAATTTGCTAAAATATATCGAAAGATAAATATAAATATTTTCTAAATATATAAATAGATGGATAAGTTTGATATTAAGAATAAATTTAGACCCATGCGACGCACATGAACAAAAATGGTTTACACTGTGAATGTTATTTTCAAAAAATGAATCTAACGAATCATATTTAAAAATGAAATAAATAAGTTTAAAATATAATCAACAGGACATTTCTATAAGACCTTAAATTGTTCTCCTATAAATTAAGTGTAAAATTCTTTTCATACTTTCGTAAAAAATGATCATATGATTCTCTTTGTTATATATATATATATATATGCATACTCTTTATATTAGATAAAATAAATCAGTCACTAAATTAGTTAAGTTAAATAAGAGTAATATATATTAAAATTGTTATAAAAATAAATTTAAAAAATATAACTTCACACTAATAATTTAGGTACCAATATAATTGAAAGTAAATTATTTATATATCTTCCTTGATTAAAATTGACGATTGTAACTAATAAACGTGGTTCCTATTTTTTATTTAATATTCCTCTCTTTCTCTTCTTTGTAATATCTTAAATAAAAATTCAAACACGGAGTGTGTCTTGTACTAGTAAAAATAAAAATACTTATATAGAAAAAGTGCATGTGTAATGATTAGTTATTTGCACATCCACTTATTAAAGAAGTGTGTCATTCAACTGCCTTATAAGATCAATAATTTGGTTAGATTTGTAGAGTAATCACCGTCTCACCTAGAATTCTGCTATAGTGCTCCACCAAATATCTTATTCATTATTCAAAGATTCTATTTCAGTCGCTAACATATTTTGCGACGAAATTTGTGATCTCAAATATTTAACGACCGAATTAGAAACAGAGTTTTTGGTCGCAAACACTTAACGACCGAATTAACGACAGAATAAAAACGCCCAAATTAGACGTGTTTAAACACGTCTAAGTTGGGCGTGTTTGACAGTCCCAAATTTCAAAATATTTTACAAAATGCACCATTTTTCAAATTATTTTATTAATTTGTATTATTTATTTAAAAATGCCCAGGTGGTTTAGTTTGACTTTTTCACTTAAAAAAAACTTACATTTTGCATATAAAAAAAACACCCAATGGAAATCAACAGTAACACCTACCGTCGTTTGACTTGTTACAGACTTAAATATTTATAATTTAAGTCTCTCGTTGGGTGACAGGAGAATCACGTTTTTTTCGTTGAAAAATTTATTTGAACAGTGTTTTATGTGTTAGGTAGGTTGGTATCTTGTTAAGTGTCTGTTTGAATTTTTATTCAAATTGTGATTTAGGATTTTAAGTGATTTTGTTCTTTGTAACCTTTATACTCAATGAGTGAATTTGGATCTCAAAACGAAAATATATACGCATAATAAAGTCTAAAAAATTAATATAATTAATTTTAGGATAAGTAGTTATTTTATAATTATTTTTGAGTAAAATTAATTTACGAATGATGTATAGATCTACTGGTTAAACATTGTGCATAAGTTATAATAAATCATCTATTCTTACTAATTAAAAAATGTAACATTAACTAATTTTATATAAGACTTGTGATTTTTTATTATACTTAATTGTATGTTTTAATACGATTCTATTTAGTAACTGGATAAAATTAGATATTCTAACAAAATCTTTAAAATATTATTTAAAATACTCATTATTTGAACATAAATCCAGCGGAAAACTATAACTCAATCATTTGAATATGATAACTTGTGTGTTTGGCTAAGTCGCGAGTGAAGACTTTTCAAGTCAATTAATATAACTATTGAGATTCCGAATCTTCTTGTCCTTTAATACTTTTGGAGCTGTTGATTTCTTTTTATAGGGAAGGTAGTTTTTTTTTAACAATAGGATGGTAGTTTATTATAAGGTTCAGAATATATATTTTTTATCAAAAAATATTTAGGTGAGTTGGATTTCAATGACTTATCAAGATCATTAGCGTCAAAATAGATTTTAATGTTCAAAAAATATTTACATAAATATTTATAAATTATTCATTAACAAAATTCTCGCATTAACATAGAAATCAAACTAATGTTCTTATGGAATATGAATTTTTTCTTTAGAAATTTGATAACTCTTTGTTGATAAGTAGAGAATATATTAAAAAAAACTAGTTGACGAGTATTTATTTATTAACTGAATTTTGGTCTCTTCTAAAAAAGATCTTTGATCTAAATATCTCTATATATATGATAAATTAGAATAGTTATTTTGAATGGGAACATATTGAGAATGTTTAGAGTTTTTTTTAAGGTTTAAATATATTTTTATTTATTTATAATATATACTTAAATTTTGTATTTGATTCCTAGTAAATTTTTCTTTGTAATAGGTCCCTGACATTTGAAAACTTTTGTAATAGATCTTTGTCGTTAGAAGGGTTTCGTTAGATGTTGACGTATTTGATAACTTGACATGCCAACCAGCACCTGTGATGCGACATGATCTCCAAGTTTGAGTTGAGGTTCTAGTTAAGAAATGAACTTTTCTTTTAAGAAAATAATTAGTAAATACAATGAGGATCTTGACATTGACACAAAAAACATCATGGTTGTGATTGTGGATCATGCAGTGTTGGCATCGGTGGCATCCAAAATGTAGAGGGTGCGATCGTCGAAGTCAGAGCAGATCTATTGCGAATCAAAGATGTCTTCAAAGTGAGTGACGTGTTGGAGGAGGGTGGGGTGGCTCGACAGATTTTGTCGTGGGAGAACTTGACGCATGACATTATGCTTCCATGGCTGTAAGGGTTTTCAAGAAGTGGTACAACCTGGAGGTTTGGTTGTTGTTACTGCTCGTGGTTGTTCTTATTGTCACCATCACGTTCATTGGAAGACCCCCACACCTTTACCAAAGTCATGAGGTCGACACCGCGGTGGTCACTCGCAAAGAGGGAATGCTAATGATTGGAAAACTATGGATTCTCTACGAGTAGATTAAAAGCTCAACTCCATCAGATACAAAATTATTCTCGTCACCTCTAGCATTGTTGGTATCAGTCGCCAAAGACTCTAATACTGCAAATTGATCAACAACAGCTTCATCGACCATCACAAATCCCAACTCGAACTTGATGGCATGGCTTGCGTTACTGTCGGACAAAATAATCCCATGGCTTTTTATGATACTCTATTCACTTATGTAAAAACATATCTAAAGGTTAAGATTTTGAATAAGACAAGTGGAAGAAAGGAGTAAGGGTAGAGCGGTGACAAGTTAGTGATAGTAATGTGGTTTGTGTTGTTGGTGGTGGCCCTAGTGGTTGCTAAGGAGAAGACTAACCTTCATTCTCAAATGACAACATTTTTGTTTTAAATGATCCTTCGATTTTCTTAAAAAAATTAATGAAGCAAATAACACAAGAAGGGGGTTCAATTGTGTTTTTAAATTTTTTTTTCTTAAGACTATAAAACACGTTTCTTGTCTGATAAATAAAAAACAATTAGACAATGAGAAAACGAATTTTCTTTAAAAAGAATATGTAAGATCTAAAAATAAATTCAAAACCCTTTGTCAGTTAAATAAGAAAGTACACAAATAATTTATATTGGTTCGTCTCAACTTCAAGACTATATCTAGTTCTTGGCAACCACCAAGTTTTCACTGACTTATAAAAGTTACAAGTATTGTTCACTATCACTTATAACTCTCCCACTTGCAAGCTTTACCCCAAACTTGACTTAAACCTAATATTATTTGTCCTATTAAGTCTCTGCTGGCTCTAAACAAATCAATAATATTTGTTGGAAGATTGTATGATTGTCTAATAGACGAATATATCACTTAATACTTTTAGTCTTTTTTTTCAAGGTATACAATGTGTTTTGAAAGCTTTGTATATTTACAATAATTTATAGAAAAATTTACAAGAAAGAATAAAAGAATTATTCACGTAGATAATTTGTATATTATTTCTTTAAAGCTTATTCTATATATAGTTTTCATCTTCAAGTATTCGTTATCTCTAAACGGTTGAATTTTTCGCTTCGTTCTTTGTCTGATGTCTTCAATCCATTGAAGCATTTAATGCATGTCCCTTCTTCATGCAAAATTCATGTTGATAGGATATTGTGTCTTGTACTTCAACAAAGAAGTCACTTCTTTCATCATAACATGTCTGCAACAACAAAACACGCATTTTGATGAAGACCATTGTCTTCCAAATTGAGGACTTCTTTTATTCTTCATAAGACTTTGACAGATCCTAGAAGAATATTTTCTACATGAAAGAATCTTAGACATAGAGAATTAAACGAAGGTCTTAAATACAATACTTAAATGTTATATCAAATCATTTTACGAGTGTATTATCTGAAAACTTCAAACGCACAAAGGCAGATCATGATCTAATAGCATATCAGATACAACTTTTATCATTTGTATTTATTTGTATCTAATAAAAAAACAACTTAGAGTCCTGATTCATCTTTAAAACATAAATATATTTTGACTTAACAATTAATATAATATGGAGTCATGTCACACGACACATCATCAACTTACGTGTCATATTTAACTTAATATGGTACCACAAGTGGCTTATTGATGTATCAAGTTAACAGACACACCAACATCTAACGAAATCTTCCTAAAAACAATGATTTATTATAAAAGTTTTCAAATGTCAGTGATCTATTGCAAAGAAAAAATTTATTAGGGACAAAACACAAAATTCAAATATATATTAGGAATAAAAATATGTTTAAACTTTTTAAAATGGTGTTTTGCTTTTTATTCAATATAAGAGTGTTTTTTTGAAATTATTTTAACATATCATATCTTTAAATTAGAATATGTTTATCTCTTTATTTTTATTTCTAAATTCAACTTGCTATTTTAAAAATTTATTAATAGTTATAAAAATTTGTATCATATTATAACTTATTTATTATAAATCTAAAATATAATTTATATGTTAAAAATATCTATTTATTATAATTTTAATTATAATATGATTTATATATTTAAAAAAAAGTTTAGTATAAATTTTAGTTTTACGAAATAAATACTAGTGGATTGCATAAACTAAAGTAATGAAAATCCATAATTCCAATAATTACAAGAATAGCATCAGTTCAACAACCTCAGTTGTCATGTAACATAACTATAAATTATTTTATAAATAATTAATGTTCCTAGCACTCCTCTAAATTTAAATGAAAACAAATGTTATATATATAAATTATCATATAAAAGTAATTGTGTTACATTGAATAATATCATGACAATTCTCAAATGCATGCGTGTTAAATAACTCAATATTTAAATAAATAATAAAACTTAAAACTAACTATATTATATATGAATTTTTTATGCGTTAAAATGTCAATTATTTTATGAGTTAAAACTAACTATTATATATGAATTTCTTATGTGTTAAAATATCAATTATTTTAAAATGAAGAGAGTACTTTATAAAAAAATCATTAAATAAAAATAAAAAAATGTTTAATATCTCATAAATATAAAAAGCATTAAATACTTATCATATAAAAGAAATAGAAAGATTAATACAGGAATGTTGTTGAAAGATTTAGAATTATTATATTTATATATATACAATGCAATTGTCCTTCATTAATCACTGTCCCCACTAACTTTTGAACTTGGCTCCTCCAATGGATTTATGCCTGATGCCTGTAGTTGTGAGAAAGGATCAAATTGGCGTTGATTGATCAATCTAACTACTACTGTTTCCTTGTTTTGATTTTCTGAACTCCACTCTTAAATTCGAAAGCAATAGTAACGACATCATCTTCAGACTATGGTCAATGTGCTTATTTGTATCTCCAAGAGAATAATGCAACGCGGTTTTCTTAATAAAAAAAAAAAAAGGTTTCATCTTCAAAAAGATCTCTGATACACCCCCAATGAGCTTCGACATTTCGATTCTCAGAAGCTGTCAGTAAACTAACCCAAATTTAGTTGTTAAACTGTATGTAAACTAGGAAATAAGTGCCCAAAAGTTTCATGTCCTGAAATTTAGCAAAAAAGGAACTCGCATCGCAAAGTCCAGAGTTTTCCAACTTTTTTCTCTCTCACGGTTTTACTGAGTAATGATAAGGAATTTTAAAATAGTTTTTTTATTAAAATATATGATATTGAATATTGTTAATATACCTTTACTACGATTTTTAATAAAAAATTATAAATATTCATAGAAATCACTTATACTAATTTTTACTGCCTCATTTTCCATTTTTCAATAAAAAAATTGATATGTTGATGAAAATGACAATTTTCTGTGTCTATCTCTTATTTGCTATTTTTTCCATTGAAGTATTATTTTTCAATTGAGAAAACAAGAAAGGAAACACGTGAATTGGATGCTCTTTATAGTAAATTTAATGTTTTTTTATAGTTCAAGTATTTTTTGGGACAGAGAAAAGAATAGTTTTTTTTTCATAACAATTGGTTCACTAAGAAAATAAATTGTGACTGATTCAAAGTTGGATCAAAATAAATAAAGTTTAATAAAAAATTATTTTTGTTAATAATCAAAAAGTATATAAACCCCTATATATAAAATTCGTTGGACAAATATGTTTTTCCTTATTTATAAGATTCCTTTTAAATTATTTTTTATTAATTATTTATTTTATAATTAACCTTAATTACCTATATCTTTTTTAGTTAATAAACAACGAATAATATAATTAATCAGATAAACTCCTTTTCTCTCTTGTGTGGACAGAGAAAAATGACTAGTCACAAGTTACCAAGATAAAGTACATAAATCATACTTTTCTTTCTACGAATTAATTAATGAGATAAAAATTAATAAAGTGAAAAAAGATAATAAATTATAATAATTTTAAGGATGATTTTGAATATAATAATGCAATGTCATTATCTATTATTAATTAATATATTTTAAATTAAATAAAAAATATTGTTTGTTACTACATTGTTGACGTCCTTTTGAAGACGAAAATGTCATTCTTGGGGAACTGGTTACAATTGGGATTCATTCAATTATCAGCATCAAGCAACCAATTATTTTTATATATATTTGTTTCTGTTGAAGAAAACTGAAAACTGATATGGATAGTGGCAGGCTGCGATTTATCTGAATATGGGATAGAACAATGAAGACGAAAATGTGTCGGTTACTTGTTTCACGCCGGGTCACTGTCAAATGGGCTACAAGGTGGGCCCGGCCCACGCCCCCTTCACGTGCGCCACCCGTCCAAACCATCCCTTGTGGCCCAACTTGTCTCGTTGCAGCATCACTGTCCATGTGGTCCATTCAAGTTTTTTGTCCATCATCAATCCCACTATAGACTATAGAGGAGCCCACAATGTTATGTTACGGTTTGCATAGTCAACACAATACTTGGCTTGGGATATCATTCACTAATACATTACGAGTTTAATATTTATATACGGTAGAAAAAAAATTATATTATCTTCCAATCATTAATTATCATTTGAATTATTTTAAAAATCACTTAACTTATATATGATAAATTATAATTAAATGATTGTGTAAAACTTCTTTACGTTATTTCTAATAGATAACCTTCTTTCTCATATATTATTGTAATACTATAAAACATGTAAAACAAAATAGAGATGCATAGTAAGTAATTCCCGACAGCAACATGTAACATATCCACATCTTGATTCGGGCGTTGGGACTCCACAAATCTAGTAAGACATATAACATGTTAGGGTTTGGTCTATTGGTCTCCTCCTATTGCATGTAATTGTTTGATCTCAATTTAGAATGGTTGTTTTCTTGGTGAGGATTGAGGCATTGTGTAAGAAAGTTACATCCATTGAGGGACAAGGATTGAAGGGATTGTGTTTGGATAAATATGCACCTTCATTTTCAACCTTCTTTATGTGCTATTTATCTCCTTGAGCTTTCAATTCGGTTTCCAATGTTACCGTGTGAAGAAGGGGTAGACTCAAATCCAAACTTAAGGTAGATGTTAGATGTGGTCCTTTCCTTTTCTTTGTTTTATGCTCTCTTGCATTTTTATTTATTTATTTGCTAGCTTGGGCTTAAGTTGGCAGAAGTTATTTTCATTTATAAGTACACCGACAAACATCTCATACGTGGACAAAAAAAATCTTATACATTTTTTTCACGTATATTTAAATGATATAGAAAATAACTTAGAATTAAGATAAAGCATTTAAAATTATAAAATATGGTAAATTATTTAATAGATTTTTAAAAATATAGATAAATTTGTATACAAAAATTAAATGTTGAAATTTCGCTCCCCTGAAATGAGATTACCTATTAGTGTCAATTTTGAAGCGTGTAAGAGAAAAAAGGATACTTTGTAATGCTACTAAAAATATTGTTAAGATTGCAACAGTATTATATTCACTCGAGTAATCAATAATGTCATAAAATTTGTCCAACCTGTATCTAAAAAAAAAAATGTCCAACCATCATTTTAACTTACACATGTTAGTATTATATACACTTTAACCGTTACACTTTTTTTTTTTCTCTCTTTCCAGTTTCCACATCTTGCTTTTGTACTAACTAGCCTTGGACCCGTGCGCATACGCACGGGACGGCTTCGCTCCGCTCCGCCATGCTACGTTAAATTTTACAAAATAAATTTAATATTTATATATAAACCTACTTAAAATATTTGTATTTAGAAGCGTTAATTATGGAACTTGATATTCATAGTAATAAGAACTATTTAAAATTTCAAATATTGATTAAATTTAAATAATAAAACTATAATTTGTATATATTTTTAAAATGTTATAAAATTATAATTTTCCTAATAAATATATTAAGTAATTGTTACTCTGCTGGTTATCGTAATAATTGAACTAAATAAAAAGAATTTAAAAATTTCAAATCGTAATTAAATTGTCTAGAGAATAATTATTTCCTGTAAGTGATAATTGTAGTTTCTATCATTAAAAAAGTGAAATAACCATGAATTAAATAAATGGTAGACCAATTTATCATGAGTTTAACATTTTTATGCTAATTATCGTAACAATTGAATTAAATAAAAAAATTTAAATATTGTTTAAATTTTAATAATAAAACTAAAAATATATTTATTTTTTAAAAATCTCAACATTTCATTTTACTGTTATTTACCTTCAATTTTTTATGATCAAAATTTAAAAACAAATAATATATTTAATATCAATAAATATTGTTGATTGTTTGATATGTAAATGTATTAATTTTTGATTTTAAAAAATTATTCCCCCATAAAGGTTAACTCATGATGGCATAAAAAATAATTATTTTTCGTAGATGATAATTGTAGTTTCCATAATAAAAAAATAAAAGGTAAATCAATTTACATTATGATATAGCGTATGGGTAATAAAAAAAAATTTGTAACAAAAATAACATAGTTGTTTTAATATAAACCTTTAAATTGTTAATTTTAATTTTATATGTTTTTATATGTAACTGTGTTAATGTTTTAAAAATAATCTTTTTCCCCGAAAATAATAATTACAATTTCTATCATAAAAAATTAAATTGAAATTAACTTACATTATAATATAGTGAGTAAGTAATTTAAAATTTTACTGTAACAAAAATCATTTCTATAAATTAATATTATTTTTTATGTCTATCATAGAAAAAATCATTTTGATATGTAGTTGTGTTAAATATTTTTTTAAAAAATCTTTTTCCCCGTAACAATTTGCTTACGATGGTCTAAAGAATAATTATTTCCCATGAATGATAATATTATAGTTTCTATCATAAAAAAGTAAAATTTAAATTAAATTACTTTATGATATAGCAAATAAGTAATTTAAAATTTTCTTGTAACAATAATCATTTTTACTTCTTAATTTTAATTTTCATCTGTATCATTACTTTAATTTACTGTTATTTATCAATTATTTTATATGATGAAAATTTTAAAACAAATAATATATGTAATAAAAATAAATATTGTTGATGGTTTGATATGTAACTATGTTAAATTTTGATCAAAAAAATCTTTTTCCCCGTCGTCTCATGATGACCCAAAGAATAATATAGTGAGTAAGTAATTTAAAATTTTATTGTAACAAAAATCATTTCTATAAATTAATATTAATTTTTATGTCTATCATAACAAAAAATATTTTAGTTAATGTTATTATTAATAATGTAATTTAAATTAATTAACTTTGGTTATCCTGTAATAAAGAATTAACTTATTATTTTCTAATAAAATTATTGAACTAAATGCGTGACCAACATAAATTTAAAGCACAATAATAAAACTAAAAATAATATATGAATAATAAAACTAAATCTTATTATACTGATTATCGTAAGAATTGAATTAAATAAAAAATTTTAAAATATTGATTAAAATATAATAACAAAACTAAAAATATATTTTTTAAATGTGTCACTGTTTTTTAATGTCATTTACAAATTATTTTATATGAATAAAATTATAAAACAAATAATATATCTTTGAAAAATAAATATTATTGATTGTTTGATATGTAACTATGTTAAATACTTTTTTAAAATAAAACTTTTTCCTCATACAGTTCACCCATGATGATCTAGAGAATAATTAATTTCTATAAACGATAATTGTAATTGATATCATAAAAAATGAAATTAAAACAAATTTTATTTTCTTAATGTCAAATATATAGTATTCAAAAGTTGTAAGATAAGTTTATCATTTTAGTTGATTAAATTAATTATATTTGATTTTCTTGCAACAAAGAATTAAATAGTTATTTTTTAATAACTATATTAACTAAGTATTATTATGGTGTTTATCATAATAGAAGGTGCTAAATTTGGAGAGGTTCAAGAGGTAGCCATTATTGCAAGGCTGTAGTTCAAATTAGAAGGACCACGAACCCATGACTAATGGTTTGAAACAACTTCTATATATCGCATATGTCCAATAACTTGAACTGTGACGTCCTTATTTTAGGTTTCACATATTATTTATAAAAAAAATGGTTTGGTGACAAATAATAGTGCAATTAAAAATGGTTTGAAAAATAGAAGGCATGGTGGTAGCAGATTAACTAATAGGGATTGCCTTGATTTATCACTAAATAAACTATCATTACTTACATATTAATGAATGAGCAAAATCCTACCAAATAATGAATGAACAACATAGCAGTTAGGACTGCACTATCAAGGTGGTCAGTAAGAAGCTTAAGACTCATAGTATATACAATTTTTTTTGGTAAATAAAGGATATACAACTAATCCAAAGAAGAATAAAAAAGGGCTCATCTTATATACCACAAGGTGAAGTTTAACAGCTAAGAACTGGAGACTATATTAGTCCAATATATTGTTAAAGTACATACATGAGAAACCATACTACCATCAGGTGACATTCCCTCATCAATGTCATCACTTGTCCCGTGAGTTTCTTTGTGATGGTGTGGCGATTTGTCATGATGAAACACTGCCTCAATCTCCTCCTTAGCTCGGTCAAAAATGTTTGGAGTTTTCACATTTTTTTATTTCAAAAAACAAAATCAAAAGGACTTGAATCTTTAATTTTTTGAAGAGAAAAAAAAAACTGTCATATCATGAAATTAGTCCACATATATACCAAGAACTTTGAACCAAGAGTAAATTACACCTACAATGTACCTTGAGGTTTTTTCAGATTGGAAATGATATTGAGGCAGTGAAGAGCCTTTCAATCAGGTTACATGACAAATTGCTGCTAAACCAATCAGCACCTCAATACATTAGTCTACTTATGTAGGTAGAAAATTTAAACAACAAAATCTTAATAGAAGTAGGAAGAAAATCTTAATACAAAATTGTACTGAATAACAACAGTTGGATGAATAATTAGACACCTGGTCAGTGACGATATCCCATTGCTTCCATCAATTATTATACTTCTACTTGCAAATAGTCATTGATTTAGAAATATTCCATTTTATTGAACAAAAGATCAGCTGAAATAAGAAAATATGAAAGTGAAAAGGTGAGCAAATTAAGTTCAATTAATAATATTAACACCTAATCCATGAGTGTAGTTATCCCAGTTGCTCAGCCATTTGTCATCACTCTTGTTCATGAACTGGTTAATAAAATTTTTTTTCCTAGCCAAGTCTTCTTCGCTGCTAAATAATAATGTTTAGATAAAAAAAAATAACAAAAGCTATTATAATTTTCACAAGGTCTCATAATTTTCTTAACACACATATAAGTTCAGATAAGAAATAACAAAAGCTAGTATTTGCACCGTATATTAAGAGATTGTGGCACACGCATATGATTCCTTCAAACTCTTAGGAGTAAAACCACACGACACATACTTGTCAGATGGGAGTGATATTTAAAAACAGCATACCTGTCAGTTGGTGTCATGAGTTTACATACCAGTCAAAATCATGAAAGCAACATAACACAAGATGACCTGCAATATACAATAAAGATTATAAACAGGGCAATAGAAATTTGGGTGAGGCATTTTGTCAAAAACTTCATAAGCAAAACACATTTTGTCAAATACCTCATGGAATGGTACAGGAGACAACTTGTGTTATAATTGAATTCAGGTAAACCAATCCCACACCAGCTACACCAACCCAGTTCAAATTCAAGTGAAATAGCTAAAGCACAAATAGATTTATGGAGTCTCAGAATAATATTAAAATATAAATTGTTTCAAAGGCATAATGAAAAATGTAAATATGAAATATAATATGTCTGAATGGGTTCAATAATATGTTTATAAGTTCACATCATTTATTGACTCCTTCATCATCATTTAGAAGGGTTTCCAGGAATGTAAATTGAATCACATACCAGATGCACAATAGTATTTAATAAATAAATACAAAGACTTCTTTTCTAGGAAAAATTACATTATCTACCTGCCATCCTTGGTCCAGGAATAAATGATGATGATATTAAAGAGTCGAAGGCTTCAAAAGGAACTTTGTCGGGGTCTTCTTAGGTGTGGCATGAAGAATGGAACTTTACCTAGAATGAAAAATAATTTATTCCCAGTAACCTAGCTATGCAAACAATGATAGAGATCATAGGTTTGATTGCTATGCAAAGAAAGAAAAAAAAGAATGACACTTACAAAGGGTCATAATCAAATCTGAAACCAACAAAAGTTATGTATGAACAAAACTAAATGAATTTAGTTTTCATTTGATTCAATAAGAAAGAAACAACACCAAATAAGGAAATGAAATCTTTATTCAGAAAAATGAAAAGGAAAAAAAAGTGCAAAATTTTCTAGAGGAATTTGATATCAATTATCAACCTCTCACCTTCCATGACCACATCGATCTATTGATATTCACCTGAATTAATCAAAACCAAAAATAATTAGAAAAATAATCCTCAAAATATTTATATCTGATCAAGTATAAAACACAATTTTCATATGAATTAACATCATACTTTATGCTTAGAGAGAAAATCACAGGTGGGTGATAAGTCAAACAAAAGGAAAGAAATTAGTAAAGATCTCTGTCTCAAACCAATTATTGAATTCCAATCAACTACCAACTAATAGGTTACAGAAATTTTACTGGGTTTAATGTATAAGCTTATAAAACAGAAATTGTACTCAACTTCTAGTAGAATACATGATTCTTTCTATTCATAGGTATAACAAAAAAATTAATGAAAAAGAATAACAAAAAATGATATTCGAATTGGTTATAATAGTAAGTTGTTATAACAATAAATGATTCTTTCTATTCTATGTTATCAGAAATTTATAAGCTTTTGGTTTTATGCTAACAGTCAATCACTGGAAAAAAATGAGAACAACAAAAAAAAAAAACACAACATTAAAACAACAAAAATGGTTATAATAGTGTTTACCCTGTGCTTGGTGAATCTCCGTGGAGGCTCCCGCTTCTTTATAAATGATTGAGCTAAAATTTTTTGCGTCTTTATAAATCCCTGCCTCCTTTTACAATGTACTCCAACCAACTAACAAAAAAAAAATTCCGATATTTATAAGCTTTTGGTTTTATGCTAACAGTCAATTACTGGGAAAAAAAATGACAAGAATAACCAAAAAAAAAGTTGAATGATACCAAATAACACAAATATTCAGCTCACCTCATCTAGATGTGCCAAATAGAGAAGCACAATTCCACCATCCAACTCCTGCAAAACATTTTAGTTAGAGACCAAAAGAGTCAATAGTGCTATAGACTATAGATATCCTTGCAAAAGTTGCACTACTTCAATAGTTATCATACCAATATTAGGAGGCAAGTTGTAATCAATGCTTAACCACCACACATGGCAGAAACTACAATCATCAAAACATGGCTAAAAGGCTGAAAACAATAAGCCAAAACAGGCCAAATATTAATGAAACATTAAGCTACATAGCAGAAAACTCAATGGCAGCAACAACAACAACAAAAACTGCATTTGTCTTGATAGAGAAATTTCTACAAACAGGTTATATGCACAAAACCTTATCTCACCAAACTGGAACTGTGCAACAAACCCATTTTGCAGCAGACACATTAGTTTTTCAGCCAATTAGCACAGGGTACCATACATATTTACAACAATAATAGGTTCTATAACTACAATTCTTCATCAGAGAAAATATATTATATTCAATGCAAAACAATACCAATCCAAAGTTCAAGCCATTTACACCTAACAGAAAGTCACGTAAATGCCAGCAAAGAAAAATGGCAAATATATTGTTGGTACAATCATCTTAAGGACAACATGGAAATGCAGTAATCAATTGCCCAGCTAGAAGCAGGAGCTTGACCAAATATGCCAGTACTTGGAAATGCCAAATCTGCCATCACATAACTAATCCAATAGGAAACAATTATCTTAGACATTGACAGTTACAGGGTAGAAAAGTATGCTTCCATCTTCAGGGAGCTTAAAAAAGAGCCTATTATCAAAGAGTTTCATTTATCATCACTTTTCATGAACTGAAGATTGGTGGTACATAACAATATCTCACTCACAAGTTACAATTTTACAATCAGTTGTTGGCTTGGAACACCTCAAATTCACTCATATGAAATAAATAAAATTTATTATTTCTAATTAAATTTAAAGAAATATGAGTGCACTGCACCTACTAAAAGATGAAAAATCATATTTCAAATTTAAAATTTCTCACTCTCTTTAGTCTCAACTAAAGAACTCTCTCTTTTTACTTTCCAATCCTTTCAATTTCACTTTGATTTCTCATCATTTCAGCTCAACCAAATGGACATAATAATTGGTACAATGCAGAGTTTTCTTTCCAATAACATTATCAAGTACACATCCAATGTCACAAAAATATACTTACAGAATGCATTATGCATGCACCATGATGCTTGTGCCTTCGAGGATTTTGGAGAAAATACTACCAGCATCAAATCAGACAGCTCTACAAATCATTATTCATATGCCAATTTTTTTTATAAAAAATATCATAGTAGACAAATCAGGACTACAAATAACTATTATAAAAAAAGCCAAGGACTTACTTTTAGGTGGGAGCATAGCCTTGGATTATAAAAAAGCCTTTCAACATGAAGTAGCTGTTGCCTGAACCAATTCAATCTTTTTAACATTTTAGAACATGTTTCATTATTTTTTTTTTCCATTCCTATATAAAGATATCAGATTATACTTAGCAAAAGCATAAATTATACAAAATCATCTGTGGAGTGATTTCTGTGAGGAATCCACCCAATTATTTTGACTATTTGGCCCAATAAAAACCTTGGACTGCCCTGTCTTATTACCTTGAAAGCAGAGTAAACAAAAAGGTCCATATTATCCTCCAAGTTAATTCATTGGTGAATCAATAGAAATGCTAGAAAAACAAAAATTATTTACCTAGCAAGTCAAGTTGATTGCTTTAAGAAGTTGAAAAACTACTAATAGAACTCAAAATACCATACCTTCTGGATGACACGACAACCATACATTTGAAGGCTAAGTGCCAGAACATGGCCAAGAAGTTTGTTGGCTAGTTCTCTTCTCTGGGATGCAAGTCCATGCTCAAAAAACTGCAATATACCATTACGACATTACCAACTATTTCTCATGCTAGATTAATGAAAGAAATTAATTTTAAAGAGTAATGGTTACCTTTTGAACCACATAATTACCAAAGACATCAGTCATCAAAGCAAGGGCATGTGGCAACAGAAGTAGGATTAAAAATAAGAGTATATTTTCTATGGCATCGATCAGAGCTGAATTCTTGCATGAATTGTTAGGTAGATTAAGACAAATGATTGTCAGGTCAGAAGGTAATAATAGAATTGCTTAAGGACATTTTCCATGGCTTAATAGCAAAAATTTTACGCTTATCAGGTTAGAAGGTAATAATAGAATTGCTTAAGGACATTTTCCATGGCTTAATAGCAGAAATTTTATGCTTATCAGGTTAGAAAGAAATAACAGAATTGCTTAAGGACATTTTCTATGGCTTAATAGCAGGACTTTTTTTTATTAGCTTCTATGACCAGTAATCCATCATATATAATTATAATTTTGAATTATAATTGCAAGCTTACCCAAAAGTTAGAAGTATCTTCCCGGGCATGTGTTGGTGTTCTTTGCCAAATATCAGGTTACATGACAAATTGCTGCTAAACCAATCAGCACCTCAATACATTAGTCTACTTAAGCAGGAATTCACGAAACTAATCTATCAATAATTGAAAAGCCAATAATCTATCACATGGTAAACACTACAGAACATG
This sequence comes from Glycine latifolia, assembly GCA_013407115.1. Taxonomy (NCBI): domain Eukaryota; kingdom Viridiplantae; phylum Streptophyta; class Magnoliopsida; order Fabales; family Fabaceae; genus Glycine; species Glycine latifolia. Next base: position 5,712,784 of record CM023957.1, read on the forward strand.
AAAGCAAGAAATGTAAATATTCTACACAAGAAAGTCAAATAACCAAGCTTTTCTGTAGTGAATATTGTATTTATATAAGTTTTTCATTATAGGTAAAAATTTTAGAAATCCACAGAAAAAGTTATGAATAACTATATTCATAATGAAATCATCATACTCACGATGACAGCAAAGAGTTGAGAATTGGGGAGTTTGCTTCCTAGTCTCTTTTTTATAGCCTTAACAACATCTCTTACTTCTCTGCATATTCAAATGATATTATAGTAAATTAAGAGCCAGAGATTATGTTGACAATCTGACACATTCGTCTATGTTCATAATCAAGTAAAAAAAGGCAAGCCAAGGATAATGGTGAGCAAGAACCGTGAATAGCATAATTTGAATTGCAAATTAAGAGCTCATTTGGATTTAATTATTATTTAAGATTCAATAAAATGAAAATTGAAAAGGTCTCCAAGTAAGATTTTGATTATAAGCTATTTCGAACACAAGATAAACTAAGCCAGCAATAAACTAAGTATATCACGCATCAGATATCATTCATTAACCAAGTAATTGAAAGTTATAACTTTTCCTTTTGAAAAATAAAACAAATTTCAAATAAAAAGGTGCACCTAGGATGAAAAATAATTTATTCCCAAGAACCCAGCTATCAATTTCAGCAAATAAGGAAGGACCTCTCCAATTCGACTCATAGCCTATGAATTAGATGATATAATGCTAATTATTCAACAATATAATCCCAAGGATTCTGGAGAATGGAAAAAGATGAGCTGTAAAAAACGAAAAAGACAAGAAAGAACAGTACTGAAAAAATCAATAACACAACAAATGATTCTATTGGAAGCCATTTGTTCGGCCTTAACTATCCAACGAAAGCCACCACCAGACATCACTGGCCATCATTGAGCCTGCAGAAAATGAAGATTACTACCATATGCAAGAACTGAGAGACCAACATACACAAGACAAGTGAGCATTTGTGTATTTAATCTTCCAAATTTGTTACTATTTAATAAGGGAGAAAATCTCCACCAATAGTTTCTCATAAACCAATGGAGCCTTATCATATATATTCCAGCATATAGTTAATAATAATGCACTCTAAGCCATTGTAATTTCTCATTCTTTAACATAATAATGCACTCTAAGCCTTATGATAACTTTTTTCTTCATCCTTTTGGAGTTTATTCTACCTGCTCGATGAGTGTAGTTATCCCAGTTGCTCAATCGTTTGCCGTCACTCTTCTAAGCTCCTTCATACTATAATTAATCACAATAGACAATAGAGTGTCTCTAATTAATCATGCATGATTGATATTTCGTAGTAATTAATTTAAAAATCATGTTTAAAGAGTATATATAATCTTATTGGGTGCTGTTAATGTAAGTGGGAGTGAGTGAGAAAGAAAAGTGTTTTGTAAGCATGAAAATGAAGAGAAGGTGAACCTGGTAAGAGGAAATCGGTGGGCAAGAAAGATAAATCCAACTCATATGAGAATACTTCTGCTGCTGTCACTGCCAACAGAACAGTTTGCAGCTTGATATAAGTTTCAAAAAAACAGCAATAAAATGGAGAATGAAGGAGAATGAGTCCATTTCTACTCTCAGTTTTTATTAACAAATTATAAATCTTACCCATTAAAGGAAAAATTACCCATGAGTCCATTTCTTCTTATCATTTTTTTCATGCTCATTATTCAAACTAAAAGAGAATGAAACAAAATTAAGGCACAATACACACACACACACACACACTTACTTTATCATTACAAGTTTACAACCTTTATCATTCCAAATGGAGAATGAGCAAGGCAATTGTATTCCTTAAGAATTCTTACTCCAATTGTAGCAATCAGCAGTAGCTAGCCAACCAAGACAATAATAATAATAATATTGTTGTAGTAGGATTTAACTCCTTTTAAGAAATTCACTTAACGGATGTTACCGATGTGAGGGCAATGTGGATGCAGGGCTACATATCGCCAGAGACTTGTGAATTGCACTGCCACTGCCTTCAAATACAGAGGAGCAAGAAGCAGCAGTAGATTGCTTATTCTCCTGACCACAGTCCTCTGATTTCACCACCTTAGCCATATCCTTCACACAAGAACCCAAAATCCTAATAAAGAAACCATATCACATATAACACTACATTATGTAATCCAACAGAGTCCACAACCAGTTAGGATACATTTGTCTTGCACACATCAACGACAATAGGAAAATCTTCATTCCTGAAGGGTGCAACATCATGTATTCACGTTCATCATAAAATTGCATACTATTCCAAGAAATCATGCCACGGTGAAAAGTAATGCTGGAAAAGTTATTTGGGTTGTGGGTAAAAAATTGATATTCAAAGAAAATCCTTATTAATGAGAAATCCTAATGCTTTTAAAATAAAATAAATAAATCCTAACTGAATTCTAACTGATAGGATCTTATCTAAACATATTCTAAATCTAAATTAAATTCAAACTAAGGCTAATAAGGATCCTGTTAAATAGAGACTAATCTTATCAAAGCAGAGGAAAATCTAAAATTATCTTAATATGAACAACTGATAAGGATTTTAATACGCATAATCTTATTTTATCTAAACAAAAGAAAATCCTAAATCATCAGGAAATAAAAATTGAGATTTACAAAAAAAAATAGATAAAATATATTATTATTATGCTTAAACTTAGCAATCACCAATAATCATAAAATACCATTATTTTGATACCCAACTTAATTTTGGAAATTTTTTTGGCTAAATTAACCGTTAATCATCAAAGTAAAAAAAAATTGAGAAAAAGATCCAAATAAACAAAATTTGAAATCTTACATTGCTTCAAATATAAAGAATTTACATGTTCTTGACTTCATCTTAGTTTGTCAATATCAAATAGATCCAAATAAAACCATTGTCTAGAAGGATAAAATTAAAAAGTTAATCTGCATAGAAATAACCTCTTTGTTCTCAATCATATATATGATTGGACAAAGGAAGAAAACTGGTTGTAAAGACAAAAGATTTCTGTTTTTTTCATTTATTTATTTTTTGTGGGAGGGGGGAATAGGCAAACTAACCTCTTTTGCAGCATTCACTATTCCACTTGCTATAACATCACACTTCATTATACCACCAAAAATGTTAACCAAAATTGCCTTCACTTTGTCATCAGCAGTCAATATTTTAAATGCCTCAACCACCTGATTTAAATAATTGCTAACCCTGCTCTATTCACCATGCAGCCTATTTCTCCATCTAACCCAATATAATTTAAATCTGCCTTTGCAGCAGTCACCTGTTCAAAGATAAAAGGCACACATAATTTTACACACACCCAGTAAAAACAAAGAAGATTCAAGGATATAAGGGCTTAATAATCAAGCACAAACAGATAATGTGAAATCTGGCATTGCCAAATAGAATCTCACTGTCTTACCATGAGTATATCATAAACTTGAGCTTCAAATACACATCAAAAGCATCAAAGTGCAATGAAAGAAATGTAAGTAGCTACATGAGTTAGGCTGACAGGTGTACGTGGGACAGACAGAACTGGGTTTATTAACATGAACCCACCTAATATATTGGTGAGGCCAATTTTTGGACTTGGACATGGCCCAGCACAATTAATAATCAGGCAAACCTATTTAGACAAAACATAAAAATTTGAATATTATGCATGTTGCCGTTACATAGTTAAGTCTTAAAATTTAAAAGTAGAAAACTATCACTAAGGGATGTAATACAGTATTGTCATGTTATGTAAAAGGTATTGATTTGAGTCAACTACTCAAGCATTTTATTATTTATCACTAATAACAAAAATGCTTTACAATACTATAGCATCATGTTAAGCTGGGCTTATAGATCTGAGCTGGGTTGAAGCCAATAAGCAATTTTTTAAACTAACTTCTACTGATTTAAAAAAATGAACATATATATGAAGCAATTTTTTACAGAGCAGTAGAAAAAGATCATAGTAGGAAGAAATTTTTGAGAGAGATAGAAAAAGACCATACCTTTTTGAAGAGGAGCATATTGAGCGCTGCGGGTGGTGCTTGCGGGAAGCTGAGGTATTTCATAGGCAGCTTTTCAATTTCAACCGGAAACAGAAGGAAAAAAAAATCAAATAGGTTTTAATCAACCCAGATTATAAGTGGTTTTAATCAAATTAAATATCTTACACAGCCAAGGAGGCTTCATAAAAAAAAAGAAAGCGGAAGGTAATGGAGAAGGCAAATGGGAAATAAAGCAGCAAAAACACATACGGAAAGAAGAAGAAAGCGGAAGGTAATGAAGCTGAGATGCGTGAATTTGAATTTCAAAATTTGAAACATTTTGAAATGCCGCTGCTTATTACCCGTGCCGCTGCTGATTACTGAAGCTGAAATGAAAAAGCTGAGAGAGAAAAAATTGAAAAAAGCCTTGAATATAGGGGCTGCAGACTATCTGTTCGTAGGCAGCTTTTATTTGAATTTCAAAATTTGAATTTTTATTAGAAGAGAAGAAGAGAGATTATCAGCAGAGAACAGAGAAGCAACGCGCCAGTTTTTTTTCGCAAACAAATGGAAAAGAGAACGGAGGAAAGGAAGGAAAGCTGAGAATGAAGGAGAGCATGCCACGTCGGATTTTTGAGCTGAGAAGGGAGGAGAGCGCGACACGTGTCCCGACAATGTTCTTTTAATATAAGTAATTGAGTAATTGATACAAAAACTGCTGGGTAGCATTTTTTGCTTTGCACACCATGCTTTGCATGGGAACTGTGTTCTAGTATTTTATAAGTCTTTAAAGGAAAAATAAACACATATCCTCTTTTATTTTTATAATCATAAAATTAAAATCTGTTCAACCATAATTTTAATTTACACATGTCAATATATTCACTTCTGTCCGCCTTTCAAAACAAATATATCCACTTTCGTCCCTTAAACTTTTTCTCTCTATTTACATCCTGCCTTTTTAATGGAACACGGTTCTCATACTTTGAACACGTGTCACGTGTGCAAAAGATGAGAAATGTGTTATAATATTTTATTAGTCTTTAAAAGAAAATAAATTACATCCTCTTTTATTTTTATAATAAATTAATAACGGACTTTTAACTTTCTTACTGTTACTGAAAAAATTGATTTCAATTGGTTAAACAAAATATATATATATATATATATATATATATATATATATATATATATATGATATCTCTGATTCCTACAAATAAAAAACAAACTTACTTACCGTTGCCAATATGAATGAACTTTCATCTTAAAATTTTCGCTCAAAGTGCAAAGCTGCAAACCAAAAATCGTTTATTGTTTTTTTCCCGCTATCTCAGTGTTGAGCCCAACACAATGACCTTGAGCCCAATACAATGACCACTGAACGGAAATTAGGAAATGGATGTCTAATGACCCAAGAAATATACAAAAAAAAGTTTATATTCATGAATTCGAATTAAATATACCGGAGGAAAAAAAATTACATTGTCATCTAAAGATGTAACGTTATGTATGTTAAATTCATTGAGTTTTATAATAATTAATATTTTAACTTGTATATTATAAAAAATAAATATTTATTTTATATAACTAAAATTTATAATAAAAAATATTTTTGAATCTATAAATTATATTATAATATAAATTTAAAATAAATAAATATTTTCGAACATATAAATTATATTTTAGATTTAATTATTAATATTTGTTAAAAAGGTATTAAAATTTAATTTAAAATTAAAGATCAAAATGATATATTAAAAAATATAAGATGTTGATAAAAATCTCTAAAAACACTCTTATAAATATGCTTATCAAAAAACACTTTCTAAAAATGTTTTCGTTTAAAATAAATATTCTAATTTATATATTTTTTTTACAGAAAAAAATATATAAAGAGAATTATGTTTACAATCATATCTAACATTATGATTAATTAAATAAAAATGCGTAAGAAAATTAAAATTTTAACTTATCCTTTTACATAACCTAACAACAATTGACATAACTTCCAAGAACATGTTTGTATTCGATAACAAATCCCGTTTTCTCGTTCTAAAAATTCAGTCTTTTGTGAATTGTTTTTTTTTCTTCTTTCAAAAATCATATATTTCAAAACAACATCCATTTCATCGATCATAAAAACAGAGAAAAACTAGGAAAGACAACTGTATATATATTTAGCGAAATGCTGGCTATTAGGAAAGACAACTGTACAAAAATTATGTGGTTTGTTTTCATTTGCCAATCTATTCAAACCTCCACTGAATGTTTTTTGTCCAAACAAATAGCATACACCAAAACAAAGACAAACTAAATTTTTTATAATATTTTTGTATGCCAACAACTTGGCACAGACAAGAATGTCTTTCGTATTAACAATATTTCCCTAAAATCTTCATAAAAATCACAATGCTCCCCTTCAACTCCAAAAAATAGAAAAAATCGTATTTGTTCAACCAAGATAAAGAACAAAAAAGAGAATTGAAATTGAACCCTACGTTTACAAAATAAACACAAAAAAGAGAGTCATATGATAAGTTACACAAATAAAGAACCAACCTCTGATCTAATAATGCTTATTACTTCACTCCTACCAAAAACCTAACATGTATAGAATGAAAATTGAAATTGAACCCTACGTTTCATTCTCACAAATAATCCTCCAAAGATATGTCTGAGGGTACATCATATCCGAAAACCATAGAGTAATCATCCAATTCATCAGAAATGAACTTTGGGATCCTCCAGCTCTTTCCAATCTCACTCTCTTGGCCACTGGTTAGCAGCTCTAATACCTGTATAAAACCAAAGAAGAAGAAGAAACAGAAAATAAAGGAAGATTCATTTAGGTGACGTGTATTTTTTGAGACTCAGAAACTCAAACATACGACTATTATTGTTCATTCACCTCACTCATTGGGGGACGCCACGTGGCAGTTTGTCTCACACAGTATGAAGCCGTTAGAACTACCCTATACAGTTGCTCTCCATCATATTTTCCTTCCATTCTTGGATCAGCTAGCTCAACAATATTCCCTGATTCCATAAGAGGCTTTGCCTATATGTTGCAAAAGTATATTAATGTCTTGCTTAACCAATTTATACATGTATGTTCTAGTGGATTATGGTTGGTAATAATTCTTAAATGGAGTAAATTTAGCATGGGACACATTAGTCCCTAATAACATAAAATTCTCACATTAATCTCTACAAAAGTGGTCATATTATTCCTTTCCAGCAGGACAAATGTGTCCCTACCAAGATTAATGTCATCTCTATTTGCATTGCTAAAATTTTCAGGAAGAATTTAAGTGCATACTCTTCCTAATTTGTTAATCAGAAACATTCGTGAATTGTGATACTCTATAAGGGAATGAAAGGTATGATTACCCATAGGAGAAGGTTTTGCTTTGATGAATCAACAGGTCTCCGTCCAGTTACAATCTCCAAAAGTAGAATTCCAAATGCAAAAACATCTGTTTTCTCATCCACAATTCCATGCATAAAGTACTCTGGCGCTAAGTATCCAAATGTGCCCTCTACGGGGATCACAGCATGGTGGGTCCACTTGTTAGGAAGCCACTTTGCAAGCCCAAAATCGGTAATCTAAATAGACGTTCAAAAAGTAAAAGAGTAAGTTGATTGAATTGAATCACGTGTAAACAATGTTGTTTTACCAACTCCAAATGTTTGAATTTGATTTGATTACTATTGTATTTCTACCTGTGGTTCATAATCAGGACCCACAAGAACATTAGAGGCTTTAATGTCACGGTGAATTATTCGGTGTTTACAACATTTGTGAAGATAATGAAGACCCCTTGCAACACCAATGGCAATTTTGTATCTGATTGGCCAGTCTAGTGAATCTCCTGCTTTACCTGATAAATGATAATAATCCAATGCATTAATCTCAAATGACATAAAAAAACAATACTTGCTGAAAAATGAAATAAAATAAGGAATTGGAATACGAGGCTTTTATACCATGCAGTGCAGTAGCCAAATTTCCATTTTGAGAGTAATTGAGAATCAGATAAAGCCCATTTTCAATGCAGCAGCCCACTAAAGTTGCAGTATTGGGATGGCAGACATGTCCAATAACACCCAACTCCATAAGGAACTCTCTTTCCTTGTTAGGATCCTTGTTGTCCTTGGCCAACCTCTTCACAGCAATGCTTCGTCCATCTGAAAGAACACCTTTGTATACTTCCGAGTACCCACCTCGTCCAACCAAATTATCTGTTGTTTAAAAAAATGAAAAAGAAATTAGGACTCTTATTACAATGTTTCCTAGTAGCTTAAAATAGCTTCCAGAGCCCACAAATAAATAAAAAAAAGAAGAAAAAACTTAGATAAAATTTCGTAAGTGTTGTTCTCCTATCAGAATTAAACCATCATCTTAACAGTTCATTCAATAAAGGGTTGCATTAAAGGTTATCACAAATTATTGAAGTGACAGTCTAATTCTGATTGGAGAATGACAAAATATTAAAGATACTTAAGAAAATGTATCCAAGTTAAGTTCAAAAAAACTAACATACCTTGGTGGAAGTCTTTGGTAGCATTGGATATCTGTTCATAGCTGAAGCACTTCAACAAAGGCTGACGCTTTTCATTTTTGGATATGCTAAAATTTTTGCTTCTAAATGGTGAAGCAAGTAATGAGGCTATGAACCTGAATGAGAACTGTGGTTTTCTTATCTTGGATCGCCTCTTAGAATCCGACGACGATGGGGCATACGTGGTGCTTGAGACCCTAGTGCTGAAGGTATCATCTTCAGTGCTGTTCGATTGTCCCTCTAGGCCATCTAGTACTGTTCTTGGTGAACGGTTCTGAGCCTTGGTTCCTGATATATAATCCTTTAGAACAGGGGAGGTACCCTTGCCATATTGATTATCCTTCTTAAACCATCTTGAACTTGGTTGTTTTTTATCTGCTAGTGAAAAGATACAAGGTATCTATTATTTAAGGGACTTGTTATCCATTGTAATTTGTATTTTGTTACATTATTTCTGAGAACTGAATTACCTTGAAAACGTGTTGAGTTTGAATTGGCACTTTGATTTGCCTTTGTAAGTCTCCCAACTGAGACCACTGTACACCCATCATGTGCATGCTCAAAGCAATACTTGGTAATTCCTTTAGAAGTTCCAATTCTATGAAAAAAAAAAAAAAATCAGGTTTGTCATGCATGATCTTCATAAAGAAAATAAATAATTGTTATTACTTATTACATCACTCAGTTCATACTTATTTGTTCGGTTTCTCGAGCCACGGATAAGAAGATGGTCAGCATTGATGGACTTGGCTTCCTCCACTAAACCTTCACCAACTGAGGAATTGAGTGCCACCCTGGCCTCCAAATTAACCTGATAATGATATTTTCATGAGCATTTAGACTTTAGTAGCAAGCATGTTGTAGTCTAACCGTTATATGAGAATATAAAAAAAATTCCTGCTTTTATAGATAGGGACATTTTATAATCTTATATTTAATCCTGGTGAATTACCTGCTTAGACCAACAGCACTGTACAAATTCTCCAAGCACAGATATAACATATGCTTTTGCCTGCCTAAGTTGTGATTGCCTTCTTCTGACCGAGACACGCTTCTTCTTGTCCGCAACAACTGTAATTTAACAAACTTGCAGGCCATTACAACACTAACCGTTCACAGTATGAACAGATAGATGGTTTGATCTATGTCAAATTGTCAATCATTAATATTAGAATCTTAAGTTTAGTTAACTTCATTAAAACACCATTGAATAAGTGATAATGCAGGTAGTAAGCACAAAGTAATAGCTAATAAAAGGCTAAATGGTTGAAAATTTTCAATTTCGGTAGAAAATAGTGACTAACCAAGAACATGCACAGCCACAATGGTGTCATTTGGATTGGCTAAAACTCTTATTGCCCATGAGAGAAGCTCCTTGTTGTCATCTGGGTCTAAGGAGAGGCCAACTAGTATTTTGGCAGGGGAGGGAAGTACCATTTTCAAATGAAAATTGGCCAACAGGTTCAGTCACTGTTGTGAGTGTGTGCAGAGAAATGGAATTATTTACTCTGCTAGGTCTTGTCACACACGGATGAATGAATGCATTCTCAGCTTAAAAATAACTGAATAAGTAGTGAAAGGAAGAGCATGATTAAATTCAGTTAGGGCTGTGAGGCCAACGGCCAACCTCACGTCCAATTTCTTGTTGGGGAAGCATAAATAAAAAGCCATCCTTTAAGAGTGGCAATAGGAAAACTGATTAGACTCTATTTCTCTCTCTCTCTGGTGACAATTAAGTGTTGTAGTTGGGTGCTTTGGGGTAAAAGCAAAGGTGGTGGGCACGTATTTGATTTATCTTGCTATGTAAGCCAAAAATGAAGCTCCCCTTCATATTTAGTAAACAAAGATACCTTTTCTTCTTTGGGTTTTTTGTTTTTGTTTTTTTTTTTTACTTGCATTTGGTAGGAAAGGCTATTGATCTATTTGCCACTCCCCAAAAAAGAAGAGCTTCACTCATCACTTTAACATCAACGAAACTTTGAGAGGACACTAACTGTCTTCTCTTTTCTGATAGATGAAGTGGCAACATTTCCCCTATTTCACTATCAAACTTTGTGAGGTTGGCACATAGTCTTCATTATTTTTGTCATGCACAACATAATTTAGAGGGTCATGAAGTACCCTGTTATGTAGATATAATACAACGAATTGTAGCAATAGCAGGATGAGCCGAAAATCTATGACAAATATAATAGTTGGGGCTCACAAGAATATTCTCATTAACTTGGAAAAATATAGAATTGAAAATTTTCTAAACAGATGGCCTTCTAGTGTGCTATGGAAGAATGGAATCCTTTTATAATTTTCTCCCTTCCAAGGAAGATAAGGTCATTCTACATCCAATTATTGCTATTTCTGAATAAGAATCGCCTCTTCTGAATAAGCATGTGCGACTTCCACTTCAAGATTCGTTAAATAATAATGCCGATTCTACAACTCAGAAGTATAAAATACTGGAAAGTGGAACATGTGACGCTATTCTGTCTATAGAGATAATCGGGCGGGGTTGCTACCAAAACAAAAAAGAAAAGTGGACTTTACGTAGTAGAAGTCACAATATTTTATACTCCACATAGAATTGCGTTATTTGTTGCTCAATTTTTGGAAGCGACACTACAATGTACTAATGTGCGTGAGGATCCCAAACGCGGAAAGAAATTTGTCACGAAGTTAATCTTTTGATGATTTAACAAAATTTTAAGAAATAATAACTAGTTTTCAAATTTATTAAGGATTAAATTTCTTTTATATTTTTAATTCATTGTTAATTCCAATTATTAAATATTCACTCATCGAACTATGAATATTAACATTAAATAAGATCATTACTTACAACATTTAAATTTAAGGATATTTTTAAAATAAAATTTAAATTTTTATGATAATATTAAGTGTTTCCACCACTTTTTTTAATTTTAATGATTTATCTTATATAAAAGATTGGAGTTAGTATTGTCTAAGCTAAATGACAGAATTTTTGCAATTCAGATAGATAGGATCCAAATATGTTGCTAGCATCCAAATAGCATAAGACGTGACAACGGTTTGCCATACCTAACGGGGGAGGTGTGAAGGCCAGGGATTTGGATTTGGGAACTGCCAAGACATGGATAATCCATCTTTTAAATTCCACGCTTTAACAACAATTTCACCTTACTCTTACACTTCATGTGGTTTCCTTTTTCGGAAAAACAAAAACAAAAAAATTGAAAGATATGAAGAATGCCTTAATTTCAAGCAAAAAGATTTACGATTCAAATTCGTTAACACATCTTCATTTCAAACATCAAACTAAAATTCAACTGTTGCCGTTGTTAGTCCGATTCGAAATTATAAGGACATTAGTCAGAATTATGGGTAAATTTATAATTGCAAAAGACTACAAAGGCATACTTCATTGTAAGAGTCAATTGTAAGTCATTATAAATAAAGAACAAAATTCAACACATTTAACGACTATTTTGTCACATTTTACCAATTTTGTTCGTCATTTCACCAGTTTGGTTTTTTTTTTTACAGAACTAATCAATCCTTCTATTATAAAATTGACTTAGTTCATTGTATTAGAACACCAAAATAATAAATTAAGGTTATGGTATTTACCTCTTGACGTCATTATTCTTTTAAAGATTCCTTGAGTTTTCTCCAATGCTCTTATAATTCACTTGAATGCCTTTGAATGTTCTGAAACAATCTCAACTCCTAAGATATGTTTATAGAAAAATTGGAGAATTGACATACTTTTTTTATTAAAAGTCACAAAGACTCAACTCACTTTTTTATGAAGAGTCACGACCAATCAAGTCATACAATTTCAAGAAGAGTAAAAATCATATAAAACACTTTCCAAGTTAAGGATTCTAATTTATAGTATAAGAGTTGACTAATTATTTAATTAATCAAATTTTTTAGTTTTTTTAATGATTTTAATCAACTTAAATTTCTTTAATAAATATTAACAATATTTAAGTTATTTACAAATTCACTTTTAATTAAAATAACTTTAATTTTAAACTAAAAAAGTTAAATGATTACATTTTATATTTTAATTTATACTTTTCATTGCAAGTGAAATAATTTTTTCTTCAAATACCTATTTATCCATTGAAACTAGATACTAAATTCTATAAATTAAATAGTACTTTCATTGTAAAAATAAATAAAATAGCACTTTCAATAAATTTTATTAAATTTAAATTTTATTAATTAAACTGCTAAATCATAAAATATTATCTTATCCTAACAATTATGTAAATGAAATGATCAAATTTATGGTATGAGATATTATGTGATAAGAATTTAAGACATTTTTTATGTCTTTTTGTCCCTATTATCATGAGGGAGGAATGAGGAGAATCAATTTAATGAAAAATTCTATAAAAAGAGAGTTAGCCTTAAAAGTAGGGTTGTGCATAAGAATTTTGGGATCTTAGGTGACATTTTTAAAGATACTTGATATTATATAAAGGTATTAATCTACTAGTTTTTTTTATTTCAAAATTGTTTATTAAAATTTTATAATCAAGTATTTCTATTATTTTACTCTCAATAGATACAATGACTATTTCATTCAATTTTATCTTATAATATTATCTTTTCTAAAAAAACCTTATAATATTATCTATTTTAAATTAAAAAAATTTAATTTTTTTTATAGTGGTAACAACTTTTATGGGTGAAAAATGTTTTTCAAATCTACAAATCATAAGCAATTATTTTAAACATTATTGTGGTTTTTTATACATTGAATTGAATAGAGAAAGACATGCATGCAGGTAGCAAGCCCACAAACAGAATCACACATGTATATGAACGTGTGATGCACAAAATCGCATGCACAACATCATAGGTATGTATAAAAACACATGCATTCACAAAATTCGCATGGAGGGGCACACAAAATTGCACGCACAGGTTATGGAAAGATAATTTTGGTTAGTTTTTCAGTGTTCTATTATTTCTTATTAACGAAAAATTTCCAACATGTGAAATTGATATTATATCATTTTTCAATAATATAAATAAATTAACAAAATGCATACTAAAAAAAATTTCCTCCAAAACTTACCTGCAATACGATATAGTTAAATGTAAAGCAAACAATTAAAAAAATTGAGACCTAAGGTAGCAGCTTAGATGGCCTAGCCTTGTACACGACCCTGTTTAAGAGCATAAGATGACTCATTAGTCATTAAGAAAAAATTATACCTAGAAGTTGGAAGTTGATTACATTATCAAATACCAATAGATAAAAAAGACTTCACAAAATGAATAAGTTCATATATATATATATATATATATATATATATATATATATATATATATAATCTTTGGGCTTGGCCCATAATCTTGTTATCACCGTACTTGTATGGATCCTTCATCTTTTGAATTTCAATGGAACTAAAAACACCAAAGCTAGCGGTTGCATCATCAGGATCATCATCACTTGGTTGATCAAGTGCCAGTAATTTTTCATTATACTTGACACTATCTATCCTCATGGTGGTGACTTTCTTCTCTTCAGATTCATACCCTTTCAGAAGGTTAACTACTTGCTTCATATTGGGTCGTTTCTCGGGCTGACTTTGAACACAAAGAGCGACCACATTGATTGTTTGCTTGACTTGATTTTCATCAAAACTCCCTCTGAGTTTTGGATCAACAAGGTCCTTGAATCTTCCGTTGGTTATTAGAGGTTCGGCCCATTCAGTTATTGTCCTCTTAAGCCCACCAGGAAGCTTCTCTATGGGCTTTCTACCGGTTACAAGTTCTAAGAGAAGAATTCCAAAGCTATAGACATCACAGCTTTTGGAGACTTTTCCCCACATGGCATATTCGGGTGCCAAATATCCCAATGTACCCTACACACGTGTGGTCATGTGACTAACTCCTTCGGGGATTAGCTTTGCAAACCCAAAATCCGCAACTAGAGGCTCAAAGTCTGAATTCAGAAGCACATTACTTGCTTTAATGTCCCTGTGGATAATGTGGGGTGTCACCTTACGGTGCAAGTACCTAGCAACAAAATCCAATTTTAAAATTTGAAAGAGGCGGAGCATTTTTGTTTTGTTTTGAAAGAGGCATAGTTAGGCTCAAATTCTTAATTTTCCATAAAATACAAGCTATTTATGCTCCTAAATTTAGAACTTTAAATGTAAAGTCAATTTTGTAATGATTGGTGGAAAATAAGTCATGCTCATATCCTTTACAATAAGGTACCATTTCAAAAATTCAAAGTGAAAAGTGACAATAAAGGCTAGAGCACATAATAGAAAGTATGTCTGAATAGACAGTATCTTCATTCTCATGTATTCTTACTCCTACCAAGTATGCCTTAAATAAAAATATCTCTTAATTATTAATTTGCAGAAACTAAATATATATTTAATCCTTTTGAATTTATACCAATAATAGTATGATGCATCATACCAATAGATATTCATCATTATATATTATTGATACATCATACTTCTAGTAAAAGCTTATTCTAGTCAATTTAATGGTTGAACGAGTGTGGTGGAAGCTTACAGAAGACCTTCCGCGGAGCCAATTGCAATCTTCATTCTCCTTTGCCAGTTGAGTTGAACTTCAACAGCAAACTGGCCATGGAGATGAGAAAGCAAGCTGAGATTTGGCATGTAATCATAGACTATGAGCCGTTGATCATCTCCAACACAATAGCCCCTAAGACCCAGCAAATTATTGTGCCTAACCCTTCCAAGAACTTCAACTTCCACAGCAAATTCCATCTCTGCCTTTGAGTTCATTGCTTTCAGTTTCTTCACCGCTATCTGCCATTAAGAGTTAGCCATATGTAAGACTAATGGGAAAGTGTCAAAGAGATAGAGACTGAAATTTACACTATATGTCATTGACAATCCCAACAATGAATGCTAGCTAGGATTTCTATTTTTACCCGAAGACCATCACTAGTCCTTCCCCAATAGACACTTCCAAAACCACCTTCACCAAGCTTATTATCATCACTGAATCCGTTGGTAGCCGCATGCAACTCCTTGTACGTGAATATTCTCCATGAATTGTGAACTACGCCAAATGATGTTGGCCTATACAAAATTACATGCACAATTTTGATGGCTAAGTAAAGATTGATGATCATGCCAACAGCTACTACTATGAGAGCTAATAATTAATTCACATAACTAACATTGAAAATCACAAAAATAGAAATGAAGAAACGTAATTTTACATACACTTCTTCGACCCTCTCTGAGCCGCAGCAACTGAAGGAGGATCCCATAATTGGCACACTGTTATGGAATAATGAAGTGCTCCACTTAAGGAGCTTGTGTCCAAAGGATTTTTTTTTTCTTTTAAAGTATACAACAGTGGTTTTGGTCCTCTCAAATCACACATGTAATTAATGCCGGCCGAACGACTTTGGCCGGCTAACCCAAATGTTCATATTAAGTTTGCTTGAACAACTATAACAAAGGGGTTGCAACATATATTATACTAATAGGTACTCTTTGAAATCATAGATATGCAAATAAATATATAGGTATATTTGACTAATTGTAATAAAGATAATATGCCCTTAAGATTCCTTCTTGAGCAGTTGTCCTCGAATTGGTAAAGCCTCAAGAGTATTATTGTCTACAGGGAGTTAATTCCACTAAACTCTCTTTTTTTTTCTTCTTCTCTTAGGAGCGAATTAAAGTTATGCATGGATACGTTTTTTTTGGTATAGATGCATGTATTCTTGTTACATATGTATAAGTAAAGTAAACTAAAGGATTTATGATATATTTCAGAGTTTGGTTTCGAACATTTATGTGAGGCAGGATCACTGATTCAATTTGCTTGGGATATATAAGTATACGAATGAGTACAGTTGTTAATTTTATTACTTTAAGATCGCACCCTTTTTTTTTTTTTGTTAATTGAGAATTTTCACATGCATGGTCATACGAGAACCTTTTTTCACGTTTGTTAAAAGAAATTTTGAAGCTCGATGTCATACGAAGTTGTAAGCTTTGATATTTGATCTCAAGTTCCTTCTTGGCAAATTTGGAAGAAAAAAAGAAAAAGAAGAAAAACAGACTCGTGTTAACATACCAATTGGACGAAATGCAAGTTCTAGTTGATGTTTAATTTAGATTTTTTTCAACTTGAAAATATATGCGGCACAAATTAAAATATCAGTCAACGCGGGTGATCTATCTACGTTACTAAATGACATTCAAACTTGATATGGTTATATTTGTATGTTTGTGGATTTTATTGGACTAATTTCCTCTTTTACATATTTGCGGAGAAAACTTTATTTGGTATCTCTGTCGCTGATTTTCAAAATTTATAAAACGATTAAAGTAATCCCATTCCAAATTCCAAACGACATACTTCTTTTTTTTTACTACAGAAATTCCAAACGATATGCTAGAAAGTAATCCTTCCGAATATTCAACAGTTAACCCAAATTATTTTTGTTAACAGATCCTATCGGCTATCAAGCATTTGTCATCATTTTGGACCAAGAGACTCACTTTCGAGCTATTAAATAAGCTCTATACATTCAACCCTCAGACCAAGAGTTTTATGATGGTGAGGAGATTTGTGTTGAACAGTCCTACATTCTCCCAGACTCTCACTCAATCCGCGTGGTTTGTGCGAGTGCGAGGTCCCATGCCATGGCTATAAATTGGTGAACCTGAGGAGTTTTGCATTTTGTTTTCCAAATAAAAAATCGTTTTTGCTCCCTAGGCCATTTGAACACCTATCTGAATCTAAAGACAAACTAAATGAAAACATTCGGCATATCAGAATGGGCTGAAAACTTTTCCAAGCCCCATGGTATATTTGGATCCCAAAAAATAATCACTATGAATATGTATTTTTGGACATACTTTTTTCTTTATCATTGGAATCAGGAAAGCTAGTGGACTTTGATTAATCCAAATTTTCATTAAAAAAGAAGTAAAATTTGATAAAAAAATATTTCCATCAATGATCGAATCTAAATCATATCCGAACAATTCAACGTCAATTTCAACACATTAAGCACTCGTGTTCAATCACTTGATTTTTTAGATAAGTTTATTTTAAGAAAGTTAACAACTGTATTAAGATAATTAAAGTATTTTTTTACCCCCTATGAGACCTTGATGTATCTCTTCTATTAATCCTACGTCTTGATATATCTAAGAAAGTTAAATTAGTGATTATTTTGATAATCTAATCTACGTTTTTTCTCAATTTAGATTAATATATGTAAAATCTGTGTATTTGTATTCATTAAGAATTAATGAACTTTCAATTGTTAATTTTGTAAAAATATAAAAAAACTAGGAAAGGTTACAAATATAATAAAGTAAGTGTAATATGCATGAATGGAATGCAAGATAATATAAAGAAATATAAAATTGACAAGTTAAAAAGTATGAAAAATCAAGAATAATACACATGAAAGAAACACGATATAATAAAAAAAATAAATGAAGAAAAATTAAAGATAAAAATTTAGACAAAAAATGATTTGCCATAATTATAGTAGAAGTGTTATGTATATATGAAATGATCCTTGGCTCAATTCGCGACAATTGCTTAGTACATTTCTCCCCGATCACACTTTTTAAGAGCAGTGAAAAGTTTTTAGATTTACATGTGCTATTCTCTGGAAAGATTATTATTCTTATAATCAGCCAAAAAAATTGAAACTAATACAAATAACTTGAAAGAGTTACTGTGATTGAAAAAAAAAAACTCAATCCTAACATGTTTCATATACTTTAAAAGAAAATCTAAACCAAACAATTATGTGACCCTTTGGTGACTCGTATTTTTTTTAATTATTAATTTTACTGTTGAAGTAACATTGACTTGATCTAAAGCTCCCTTTAATTCATCTTTATGTTTAAATAGTAATAAATAGCTCAATCCCTTTAATAAAGGTGAGAAGCCGGTTATTTAATCATTGAGACGGGCCTTATCTACCCATATACATACACAGGCCCCAAAGAGTTGTGACTCTTCTCTCGTGTAGGGAAAAAATAAACGTACGCAAAGTTCAAGTCATGGTTACACTATCTGTTGTCATGATTTATATTTGGGAATGTTTTGATTTGACGTCAAGTAGCTAATGGGAAACTCATAATTTTTGGCACCCTCATCCTCGTTGAATCCACAAATTTTAATTTCTCTTTACAAACAACCGTCGCCCCCACAAGAATCTCATCAAAACCAAGCGATTTATTTCTTTATGATATATTTGAACGTTGATGTAATCTCTCTTCAATTATTTCACAATGTCAAAGAATGAAATGGAGTTCGCGTTATATGAATATCAAAGTTAATTATTCTGACGTAGGCCATCCCATGGAGGATGCGAGACACACCATGATTAGTAGCACTATGTTGGCCCAAATTAGAGTGAATAGGTGGGGTTCTGACCCTAATGGAGGTTACCGTAATCGCATTTTGCATTGAGCTGTTCAGGCGTATGCAAATATAGTTGCTTTTTGTCACATTTTGCTGTTGTGGGAGGAAGTTGGTGCCCCCCCCTCATAAATATATATTGACCAATCATATATTAACCAACATTGATGAATGAGGAAAAATGATCATGCTCAATTACTTGTATGGATATGGATATATAGAATTACGAGTAAATGAAATTAATAGTTACATAACGACATCATTATAGATAAGGAGAGTGGGAAAAGCAGACAAGGTTGCCTGTGGCCTGTACATATCAATATTGATTTCTAGCTTACTAAATTTTACCCTCTATTACTTTTACGCTAGCTCTATATAGTATATACAGCAATATGATATTCTTCAATTTTCGTTTTCTTTCTTTTTTTGATATGCAATTTTTGTTTTCTTTCTATTGATACCACATATATAGCTTCCTTTAATAATGCAAAGATTTATTAATACAGACAATTTCGTTGCATCAATGTCAATAAAGAGCCTTAACAACGACAATGAGCGTTATTCGATTTGAAGACCATACAAGCTAGACCAGCTAACCGCATAGGACCATATTTATCCCAATTAGTTGCACATTGTCATTATCATAATAATAGATGTTACTTCCTGTTATAAAGTTTTGCTTCTTTCATCCTAATTCTTAAAACAACAATTCTATACATATAGAAAAAAGATAATTAACTTCTTAATTTTTTTCATCATTGGTAGGTATATATGACCTTTCACCTTTTCCCTCAATTTTATTTTTCAAAAACAACTTCAAATTCCAAAAACATTTTTCAAAATCAATATATATTATTTGAAAAACTGACTTTTCTCTCTCAACCTATGTTCAATGACTGAATCATTAAAAAGTTAAGCATATACTATATTTTTTTAACACATGAAAAGAGATGGGGGAGGCTGGCACGGTGTCAACTATGGAAAAGAGAGCCAGCCAAAATCTGCAACAAACTCACCCTCGTTTCCAAAGAGGAGAAATCCAATTATCTAGCATCTATTTGAAGGTAAAAGTGAAGCCCATTGAAGAATTTCATCATACACTGAGTACAATAGGGAGAAAGGGGCAACGTGTAAATATCCAAAATGAAAAAGAAGTTTTGAATTGAAGAAGAATTTTCTTATTCAACCAATTGTTGATCTAAGGCATATTATATTCAATTTTTTAAATAAGATCTTGAATTCAAAACATTGTGAATGAAAAAAAAAAGAATTAAAAGAAAAAAACTTTCACTGATCAACTAAATTTTCTAATAAAAATTAGTCGTATTAACAAATAAAATAAGACAAATTTCCTTAATTTCATAAGTTTTAAACGAGAAAAAAATGTCACTGAAAGTTTTTACTTGGTTTCGGAAATGGACGTACTTTATAATATTGTTAGCATTTCTCCTGTCTCAATCAATGAGCCTTACGATATTAATTTCAAGATTAGGCTCTTCTCTTTTAGAGACGCCACATCACTTTAAATTAGCATTTTCCTTTCCCTAAATCCAATTTCTAGAGCAATAGAGTTAACAAAATATGGCAACAGCAATCATTTGTCAACTATCAAGCATTTTGTTTTATGTATCTGTGTGTTTTCTTATTGTGGAACCTAATTTAACAATACACGGAACATATCTTTGCTATCGTCTGGTGGATATTCGTATTGGCTTTAATTTCAATTTCGTAGAGTTCTTGAACATCTTGCGATAAGTGTAAACCGCAAGATGAATCGGAGAAATTTAATAATGGTTTTACTTTTGATACAAATGATAACCCAGTCGCTTATAATTATAAATATATTTCACAACGTCGATAATAAATAATCTATCATGACTTCTTAATAATTTTTATTGTTATGAGTTTTTTTTATATTAAATTTTTTGTCATCATATTAAATTTAATGTGTCATCTTCTTAACATTATTAATAATTGTGATGATGATATCACGTTATTACTTATTAACACGAACAAAACTCAAAACAAAATTGTAATTTATCATAAACTAAAATAATAAAAAATTATTAAAAATACAAAACAAAATTTAATTATTTATTAAAAACGTTAAACATATTTAATTTTCAAGAAATAGCCAGTGCCTGATTTAGACCGTGAAGATAGTAGATGAACAGTATTTTTGGTGAACGAGTACATCAAGGTCTACCCTTAAAGGCATATGGTGCGCTATACCATGCAATTGAGGACACATTTTCGATATGAAAAAGTATAGAAGCTCAAGTCAAACAACAATGGAAGCGTTGTCATCATCTTTTTTCTTTTCATGAATATGCAAGAGTATTGCTAGCTAATAACATTTTTTTAAGACTATCTTGTAACATAATTAACACTAAAAAAAAATTGTCTATGGTGTTGCTTTAACAAAAGTGAGGCAGAAAAAGTGCCTACATACACTTGGTAAGTATTAGATTTGTTCAAGGGAAAGAGGAAAGAATGGACTCAAGCTCAACTATTCCGCATTATTGTACAAAGATTCCTTTATATTTTCTTTTTGCTTTGGTCGAAAAACTACAAGAATTAAAAGGATTATGTTTCTTATATATTTTTCTCCCCACACTTTACCATTAACTTTTTTTTTATGGAATATATAAGTACCACGCATTTGTGTTTGTCACTTAGTCCCCCCATATCAATATCAGTATTAATTACTTTAAATCTTTAATTATACAAATAAAATTGTATGACCTGTACTGCACAGAGATTTCTTTAATTGAAAAATGTTGGTTTACATTAATTTTGTGTAACATTTTATACGAAATTGAGAGATAAAAAGAAATAAAAATAAAATTTAGTAAAATAAGATTAAAAACAGACATCAAATTGAATGTGCTGTAAAAAAATATAATTTAAATAATATAATTCTTTATTATTATATGGGGTGTGGTGATTGTTATAAAGAAGATAATCCTGTATAACAGTGTTTTTAATATACAAAACACCCATTTCTATTATAGTACTATTAAATTAATTTAGATTATTTCTCCTGTCAATATATAAAGCCCCTAGATATGATTAAATGATTCACACAAAAAAAGATATGATTAAGTGTTTCGTGTCCTAATCAAACTATTTAACCAAAGGAATAGTCTATATGTGAATTCATCTGTAGAACATCACACACTGAAAAAAAAAAAAGAAAAGCATAACTGCACGGCTCTATATATACTCAAATATAACAGAAGTATTGATAATAAAAAAATTGAAAAGAAATTCATCTTATCGTAAAGGGATGAAAATAAAGGTAAAAAAAAAAAAAAACCTTCAGAGGCAATTTTTTCCTTTTATACTTTGCACTGCTATAAATAGAATGGAAAACGTTAAAATGTACATTCCATTTTTGAGATTATATAAACAGAAAAAAAAATGAAAAATAATTAGAAAATAGAAGAAAAAAAATGTTGTACGAATAATACTACTTGATATACTTCACATTCACAAGTACCAATACCAACCATTCTGTTTAGTGTTTATCATGATTTTGGAGACACACTATGGACATACATTAAACCCACAATACCGTCACCCTTACCCCACTACTTCAATGAATATCAATCAATAAAAGGACCCCAATGGAAAGGTTATTCTAGACCTTACGACAAGTAAAACAGTCTAGTATAATTAAGAAGAAAATATATTTCATTACCAAAATATTCATACCACATTCACACATTCATACTGCAAGCAATTAATAAAGAATGTATTAAATTGAATGAAAGAAAAATGCTTTAAAAAATGCTTCACTTGTTGTGTATTTTATAATATTAGAATGTAGGTATTGGATTAGAATACAGTAATTTTTTAATAAAACTGCAGTACTTGAAAATTCTAGAACATAATAAAACCGTTTCAGATGCAGGGGCAGGGACGAGTAACTTATGTAAAACGTTTGCTCGGAATGCAAGTTGAAACAATGAAACCAAGCCAAAACCATGATTCTATTTCTAGGGGCTGTTTGAGCATTTCCAGGGGCCGTTTTCATCCCAGAAATTGAGAATGCATGTCGTCAACAGAAACAGAAACACCCAAAAAAGAGAATACGAGTAATACTCCAAAAGGAAGGAACTAAACTGAAGCTAATTAGGCGAGTGGCACGAGGAACAGTGCAGCCACTGCATTGATTGATTCACAGCTTCTTCTCGCCGCATCAGACACATCACACATAAATAATAAAACCACTTTCCCACCCTCGCTTCGCTTGCACTCGTTACCTTCTCCTCAATTCGACACCACAACATCTACCACCTTCCACGTCTTAAAATCAATTCAGAAAGAACACTCGGAGTGTCAAATTCTCTCTGTCCCCATTTTTTTTCTTCTGTTTTCTCCCCTTGTTTTTTGTTCCAGGTTTACAAGTAAAGTTACAAATCTCATCTAAAAAGGAAGAAAATTAACCAAAACCAAAAAACAAAAAATCAAAATTGTGATTTGTGAAACAGCAAAGGTCTCAATTCCACCTCAAAGAATTTACATTCCCGAAATAATGTATAGACGAGAATCGAAAGAGAAGAAGAAGAAGGAAAAAAAAGAAAAAAGAAAGAGAGACGAGAAGAGAATCCCCATATCAGCACCAATTGTTGAACATCCTAGAGAGACACCCAGGTGTCACGAGCTTTGCTTTTTCACGAAAGCAACCTAACTACAAAACAAAACCCCCAACATGTGACTATGTTTCAAGGGTTCTGATCTGATGAGGTGTGTGCGATTTCGGTGGTCCCAGTCCCAGCAGCGCTTCCCTCTTTGACGGCTATTTCAAGCGATTTTCGGTTCTCCTCGCAGGTGCATGTGCTGGTGTTGTCGCCGAACGAAGAGGTCCTGCTAGTGCTGCAACTCGAAGACACGCTCGGAGTTGCCAAGAATGTTGGCTTCTCTTGCCCGGCCATGATCACCAAGATCTTCTCCTCGTACGGTTTCGCAGGTTTCTGGTCCTGTTCCGTTTCGCCAGCTTCTAGGTCCCGTTCTGTTTCTCCGTTCCCTTCGAGGTACCCGGAGAGCTTCCAATAGGAACATGCAAGGATCAACAGAGCGAAGGCTATGAGACCCAACATCGCTGCTAAACCACCGAAAAGGTACGGAACCGGAGAATGCCACGGCGAGTGTGGTTGCTGCGGAGAAACCGGGGCTCTGTCGCTCATGTTCATGGGTTCTCTGTATGCAGCCATGTTGTTTTGTGAAAAAAACAGAGTAAACAGAGGAGAAAGAGAATTATTGAGATAAGGAATTTAAAACAAAGATTAATTGGGTTGAGAGGTGATGGTGGGATGGAAAGGTATTTATAGAGAGGTTTTCATTATGGGGAGATAGGTGTTTAGTGTCGTCATTTGACTCATTTTTCTTGAGTAGGAAGGAGCAGTGTGGGGTCTACTTTTTCGGTTTCTCTTTTTTTTTTTTTGGTTTCCCCGTAGAGGATAGGATTATCATCGCGCACTCATGGGTGAACTGGTCATGTCAATTTCACAAGAGAATATGATCCTCTTGCATATTTCGCAACAAACAAACACAAAAATAAAGAAGAAAAGAAAAGAAATCAAATGCTGCTATATGGATATTTATTATTCTATTGTTATAAAAAAAAATTAAAAAAATGTAACCAAAAATAAAAATAAAAAATTAAATTAATGAAGAGAGATAAAAAAAAAACCTGAAAAGACTGCAAGAATAATACTTTAAATGAGTTTTTAATACTGTGTATCGGTTACAGATTATAAGATCGAGAATTACAGTGACGAATTTCCTCTTCTGTTCGAATTTATACGATGAAAAAGTTGTAAAAGGACATGTAACTGTGTGACCTCATTCTAATTATAAATAACGTACAAATGCATGCATGATTCACGAGATTGGGTTATTGTAATCTGATAAAGTTTATACATGATCTTTAGATAAACATGAAGCAAAATGCCTCCAATTAGGCTTTAGATATTTCACTTTAGTTTAAGCGCATATCGGAATTGTAAATTCAATTTGGATATGGAGATTCCGACTTGGGAACCTTGTGATTTGCCCCTTGGCAATTAAGAATTTAATGTGGAATAATGACATAAAAAAAGGGATCCCCCCTGCTTAATTGTTTGGGATTAGGATGTTTTATACATGTATTTTATTATTCTAGTTGAACCATTTAATTGGGATGCAGCCTAGGGTGCCGTACCCCAAAACATATATAATATACTTATATTATTTTCTGAAAAATGTAATGCAACATAGGACCATGTGACATCATATGGATTAAGATAGGGGTCCATTATGGATTTATGGTAAGGTTGTTGCTTTGTAGAGCACATGATGATGAGTATGGGATAAATCATATGTGCTCTACTATACTATACTCTAATGAGTACAGTGAGAGGAGATTCTGTTTCAGCCGCTCGATTAATAAAGAAGAAGAAGATTCATGTTGTACTTAAACACCATCCGTCCCAAAACGGCGGCGCATGCATGCCGTGACGGGAGTGCCCAGTGCCGACGGTGCACTCGTTCCTCACGGCCCACGGAATCTTTCGTTCCCCATTTTTTTCTTATAACTTGGTGTGAGAATAAATGAAGTGGGTCGAAAGAAGGTGGAAACGGTTTCATTTTTTCAAAAAGCTGCTGACTTAAAAACAAAAACAAATATAAAAAAGGACCCTTCATCAATACTCCAACATAGCTATACTAAAAAATAATAATGATGCTTTCAAATTTATCCTTGGTTGAAACTTTAAAAAATTAAATATGAATTTGGATTAAAAAAACATAAATTTCCTTAGGTGATGAAATAACTTTAGACAATTATCATCTTTTAAAAAAAACAGTTTTATGTATTTTTCTCTAATTTGTAGTTTTGAGATAAATTTAGTTTGGAAGTTATCTATCATATTAAAATTAGTTTAAAAGTGTGTTTATATGAAAATGATAATAATAATGATAACGATAAAGTCAATAATGGTAAAAATAATGTTAGTAGTGATGATAATGATAAACAACAAATTGATAATGATAATAATAATTATGACAATGTGATAATGATAATAATAAGAATGTAGTTACATTAATTGCTAGTGCAAGTAATGATAATTGTGATAACTAGAATGTCATGATATAATGAAAGTTTTTTCATAAAAAAAATCTTGATTATCATAAATATAAATATAGAGATTATGAATCACAAAAATATATTTAATCAGTCATAAACATTCTTATAAATATTTATATCAAGTTTTCTGGAAATAAAAAAATAACATGTAATACTATATTAAATGATCTAATTGTTGATAGAAAATAATATAATGAAAGTAACATATATTTTTATTATAATAAATTTTAAACTAAAAAAATTTAGATTCAACCTCCTTCGTGGAAATATTATGTATAGGAAACACATTTAAAAAATATTTTTGTTATATTTTAAAAAACAAATCAAATATGAAAAACAAACATTTTCAACCTAAAACTTTCAGAAAACGTAAAGATTCATCCTATACCAAACGTCCTGACTTTTTCATTTTCAAAAAACTTCAAAGAATCCTCCTACTTCAGACTTGAGATTTCTTTTATAAATTAAAGTTGAACTGCACTTGAGATTAGTTGGTGAATAAATACATAAACATCACTATCCGTTGAGAATCTAGGAACAGATTTATATTTTTATTATTATCATTGAATAATTACGTAATTTTTATAGATCAGCTACATATTTTTAATCGAGGTTTATTTAATATTAAGTGTTTGTGAGCTTAAGATTGAGCTTTCTCTATCATAAATTATCTTGTTATAAGAATCATGAAGCACTAAATATTCGATACCTTATAAAATGCAAATGCAATTAAATGCATCATTCTCTAATCTCTAATATTTTTATTTTTCCCCTAAAAAAATATTTTTATTTTTATAAAGTAGTAGTACCAATATATGAAAACAGAGAGTAGTATTACATCAGAGTATATGATTTTTTTAAAAGAATTGGACGAAGATTATCTGTTGAGTTTAATAAAATTTGTCTATAGAGAACTTGGCAACCAACCTACATATATCAACTTATAGTGTATTGAGAATTTTGGATAAATGTTAAACCTGAAAGATTGCGTTAAATTGGTGAATAACTTGGAAGTTGGAAGTCGTATTTGTAATTTTATTATTGACGCAGAAAATACGTCCTAAACGTGTGACTAAATAGTTAATACAAAAGGTCAAATAAATACATTTTCTCCAATTGATCTTAAATTACATGCTTTCAAAAATTAATTTAAACTTTTATTTATTTTTAAATAAGTATTAATATTTCAGTTTTATTTGAATCTGTTAATATTCCTAAATTATAAAAAAAGATCGATATCATTGAAATAAAAATTAAATATTTTTAATTGAAAATTTATCAATTATTCAAATAATTTTTTTGTTAAAAAAAATTTAGATGAATTAATTTCAGATGCTCATCAGGATTAGAGAATATCTTAAAGCTCAAAAGTGTTGACAGATGTATTTACAAATTATTTACCAAAAAATCCTCACATCAAAAGTAGAGATTGAACAATTTTTTTTTTTGAATATAAATCAACCTTTGTTTGATAGTAATATATTTTTTAATAATTAAATTTATTTAAAAATTTATAATTCTTATACAATTAACTTAAATAACAGATAAATTCAACTAAAGTAATATTTCATAATTAATCATGAGTAATTAGATTGATAACAAGAAGTTCAGACAGGAAAGACGGAAGTAGTTGTGGCTGATGTGTATGCAATCTCTCCACGTGATTTTTTCTTCCTCCTTCCATTCTGTTCGAATTTATGAGTCTTCTGCTTTTCCGGCTATACTTATTGTATAGGCATGAATGCCGATCAGCTTTTAGTTAATAACCTAACCTAACAAATGATATGACCAGATGACATTGTGTAATTGTGCTTCTACCATAGTCTATATATATATATATACACAATTGAAACTAATTAAAATTAGGTTTAATTATGTTTTTAATTTTAAATTTTTTACGAATTTTTAAAATTTTAATTTGACGTATTTTACTTTACTTTTTAAGAAAATTGTAAATTTTAGTTTTTTCATTTATCCATTAATAAGCATAAAAGTTATAGTAAAATTTGTCAAAAAAAATTAAAAGTTAGAATAAAATTCATTAAAAAATTTAAAAGTTGAAAGTAAGAGTTAAAAAAAAAAAGTTAGGATAAAAAAAGTATAATTATTTTAACAGTAAAATAACAGAAGGTAAAATTCATAAAAATTAAAACAAAACATGTCAAATTAAAAAGTTGAAATAAAATTCGTTAAAAATTAAAAAATTAAAAGTAAAAAATATAATTAAATCCTAGAATTATTACATATTTCACAACCATAACCAAAAGAGAAAGAGAGAGATACAGGGAGAAACATGCTTATGTAAAAACACAATTGAATTAGATACATTCCAAATAATGCAAAAAATAATGACTCGGATCATGAAAGGTCCTTCACAAGGAGTGCCACACGTCCTAAATTGGTTGGCGATATAGTGATAAAAAAAATAAAATAAAAATCATAACAATATTGAATTGGCCTGCACCCCGTTCCTCCACTATATATGATTTGCCCGCCACACATTTTGCACTAGATTTCCCATTCATTATGCACACCTTTAAACTTATGTTTGTCTTGTGATTTTGTGATTTGTGGATCATATAATACCTATAGCTAGAGCAAAACTCAAACCAATACTTGGTAGCTTAATGATCATCTATCCATCTTCGTCACTTGCTTGTAACTTGCATTATTTTCAAAAGCTGGTGCCTAAAGGCTATACCATATATATAAATAAATAAAAGAAAATAACGATAGTAAAGCTGAAGAATGCAAATTTCAAACCTTATCATTTGTCTTAGCGGGAAGGGTAGTAAAAAAACTAACAAAAATAGCCATTGAAACAGCTGAGGTGATGTGTAAGGTATATTTGGGCCCCAAACCATGTTCCAATTTTGGGCCCCATTTCAAGAGTCCTCAATCGTCACATTCCACCACCCAACGTACACGCCAAGGGCAACAGTGAACAAGGATACTACGATATTCTTTTCCCATATACGACACATTCTCTAAACATATCTTCAATTCAATATTTATTTTATGTATAAGTTCCACATTCCCCCTTTATTTCTGTTTAATCTTCACTTACTCATCTCCCACTAAGATTATTCTAGCTAAGTCACTACCAATAAGATAACAACAAGCCAAAGAAACAAATGCTCTGAGAATGGATTTGACGTATAAATGCAAACCAAATCCCACTAATTACATTTATTAAATCATGATTAAGTGAACTACACGTTTGTCACTTTCTTAGAATGGTTCGTCTTGTCTTTTTATAGTATTTTTACAAGAGTTTTCATGTAATATATTGTTATAACATTCTTCTCTTTTTTTTTTTTTTTTTTTTCTATAAGTTTAATTTTTTAATTTAATTTTTTTAAATTTTTTTTTTATTGTACAAACAAATATATATATAAATACAATTTATCTTTTATAATCAGCATTATCTGCAACGTACCATCTCTTCTTAGTATCTAAATTCGATAAGCAGTCATATTGAATCATAATTATTCTTTTATCATCAGTAAATAAAAAACCCACTACCAAGTAAGCGTTGAAATTAAAACTCCACCAAGACAAAACATAAAAAGTGAAATTTTATCTCACAAATCGATTGACTTGGAAACAGTTGGATATATATATATATATTTTCTTTTAACTTTCGTGATTAGGTCTTAAAACCTATGGATTGATAGAATGAATTATTATTAATGGTTGTGAATTAAGATGATGTCATGTCATTATTTAATTGATAATAAAGACTCAATAAAAATTCCAATATATTATATACTAAAAATAATTATTTTTTAATAAAGATCTATAACAAAATTCAATCATTTATCATCATTCTTAAATATATTTAAGTCTACTTTTAATTAAAATATAATATATTATCATAATAATTTTAAACAAGTCATGTGGATATTAATATTTAATGATGAGCTGGTTAGTTATAAATTAACAACAACCTAGAATTATTTGTCAATTAATTAGGCACAGTTTAATGTTCTAATTTACATTTCAAAAAATTTCAAACTATCCTACTCAATTGATTATTATGCTTCATAAATAGTGGCTCAATAGTTTACGTAAGTCGAAAACGATGGGAGGGCAAAGTTGGGGGATTGTAGTTTCAGTACTTCATCCGAAACTTTTAATGCAAACTTCAAACACGAAATGATCCAATTACATTCAATTAGTTGCGATTAAATAGATAAGGGAGTTTAAGACGTGCAAAGGTTCAAATCTGAAATGATCAAGCCAAATTTCGTCAATTGGAATGGACTTGTGGACAATCATAGCATGGTCTTAAGTACCACGAACGAAAGATAAAGGAGTCAAAGCTTACTCAAAAAGCTTGAAAGGAGCTTAACGATGGAAATGACAATGATACATATGCTTTACAGCTTTCCGCTTCTTTGGTGAGGATGAGATCGAGCGACGTCGTTTTTTCTAGTTAGTTTCACTTTGCCATCAACATTCAGAGCCTATAGCCCTACAATTCCATATCTAGCTATTTCAAAAAATTAAGGATAAACACGCGTGGCAAACCTGTCAATTTTTTATTTAAAAAAAGAGGGTATCAATGTAACGCAAACATCATATACTTTTAAGTGGTTTTTTCAATTACGCATACTTCTTTTCATCACAAAAATAATAATAGAAATAAACAGAGCTAGCTCACACAGACTGATTGCTCCAAATAAAACCTCCCGGATAATGAATTAATCCAGTAGTTGCATATTACTGGATTATTATATGTAAAGTGGGATTATACCCAAAACTTGATGCCTTCATGTCAGTCATCTTTCCTTTGATTTAAACCAATTGCTGATGAATATAGCCTGAGGTGTCCAAATATACAGGTTAAACAAATGGATTAGGTCATAATTTCAACCTTTTATTATTATTATTGTACACGTTAGTTGAATATTTGGGGGTTCTTTTCATGATGCATAATAAACAACCAATGGATAAGGAATTTTAGTGGAAGCTATCTGAGGCGCTTAGGCACGGGCCATACTTATGTTACATTATAAATTAATTCATCCAAATCAGAGAGGGCTTAAGTGTCGCCAGCCTAACTAATAGAGCTGCATGTAGATACCTACTGAAATGAATGGGAAAATGTTGGAATCTATTGTCACAACATAAAACCCGAACAAAATGGAATAAGTGAAGAGTACTTGTTCCCTTCTCGGAGGAAATTAAACGTTCACTTTTGACCGTTCCCCTAATCTCATATATAAGTTTGTTGTTTTGGCTTTGCTAAGCTTTTGTAGTTAATCTCAACCAAGTTGTTCTAAGTTAAACACGTAGGATTTGATTATCACTTTGGCTAGAAACTAAAAGAAAATGCGCACACTCACATATTATATTAGATGAATAAAGTGGTATACAATGTATATGCACGAAGAAACTAATTAATTAAACATACGTGTAACATGCTCAGAATACATAAAGGAACCACACAAAAAGTCACATGCTTAATTATTCATGTTTCTTTGTCGTGAGCTGCTTTGGAAAGCATGTCTCTTGAAAATATTATAGCTGCCTAATTAGTACATTAAATCTGACCCGTAACTGTATTAGGGGAGAAATCTAATCCGTACACATGCCATGTATATAGTTACAAATCATAATCATAATCATAATAATCACATTTATTAATTATATTTGTAATGAATGTCACTCGTTTAGTCCTTTATATGCATATTTATTTCATCCAAAAAAAGTTAAACTACAAGAATTTTAGTTAAAATGGTTTTAACTAAGAACCTTTAGAGATTTTGAAAAAAGTTGTTCTTTGGAGATCACAATTGTAAACTGTTTTATCCTTTTCATTTTCTTCATGATTGTCAATCTTTAGTTTTTATCTTGAATCTTTAAGCCTAAGTTCCAGCAAAAACATTTTAAATTATTTTAGAGGAAATTATCTACAATAAAAAAGTATCCCTGAATTACTATAGTTATACGTAGCTAGAACTCACTATTATACTTCGAATTTAAGGATTTATTTTATATATAACCGAATATACAAATATATTTTTCAATAAAATTAAGAAGAAAAATTCATTGTTTCAATCAAATTTGAGTTTTTTTCAACTGATATGATGTGATGACGCAATTAAACTTGTAGAACTGAACTATGAGACAAGAGGACAAAACAAAATGAAAGCTGCAAAACCACCAAATTAAAGACCTCAAAAGAGAAAAAGAAATTCACTCAATAAGACCGCTTTTAAAAAGCATAATAAAAGCACATAATTATTTGTTTTGTTTGAACAATGAGCGAAGTAAAAGTTGATTAGGTGCATTTGTCATGTTGGGGTTTGGCTTGTTTTGAAGAACAGCACTAATATTAATAAGCTTAATAAGTTCGACGGAGAAGTAAGGAACTTGTTGATACTGATCCCCCACTAACAAATGCCGATATACTAATCCAATAATGTTTCATTGTTTCAACAATTTTTTAAGAAAAAGATCTTACTATGAATACATATTACTAGTTTTTTAAGAAGTATACCAACTATATAGAGCAAATGTTATTTTTTTATGTTACTCTGTAGCAATTTAATTTTTATATAAAATTTTGTCCAAAAAATATAGTAGTATATAATATGTATATAAGTGTAATAATGTAAAATATGTAGAAAATAATATGAAAAAGTATTTATTTTGTCTTCAACTTTTGCAATCTTTAAGCTGCTGGGAACATAAACATGGTTTCTTGATGCCGGAATCACAATCACTGTCGATCTTTAACTTAGATGGCAAAGAGATAAAGATGTGTAGATTGCAGAGTTTTGCGGTTCACATTCCGTGTAGACCGGTCTATCATCCATTTGAACAAACCCCACACAATTATTTGATTTTTCAATTATATAGACCAATTTATTAAAGCAGAAAATATTGGATTTCCACAAAAAAGAGAGAGGGAAAAAAAAGAAACTTGAAAGGAAAAAAAAAAAACCAACTAACATCCTCCCGCTATTTGCCGCACTGTTATTTTAGCATTCAACTTTAAAAAGTACTAACGACATTTTTGGCTTTTTGACCCAATGGAGAAAAAAATAATTTTTAGTATTTGGGAGTAATTTTTGAAAAAATTATCAAATGGGATAAGTCGTAGTGGTATGATTTTTGAACCTGTACGACTTCCATTTTTCCGATTTTTTTTATTTACGATTTTTTACTTTTTTTGTTTTTTATTTTTTGTCTACGACTTCTACTTTTATTTTTATTTTTTGCTTTTTTAAGTTATAATTTAATTATTTTAAAATGTAAGTAATTTTAATTTTTGTAATTTCATTTAATATTTTGTATGTATTTTTATATCATTTTATTTAATATTTTAGTAATTTATGTTATAAATATTTTTTTATATTTATTTATTTATTTAATTTTCTATATTTTTTTAGGTAAAGAAAAGTATAAATCTAAAGAACATAATCATCATAACTGTACATAAAAAAAATAATGAATAATATTATTTTTATTTTTATTTACTTTATAATATTTATTTCATATTCATTATACTTTTAATAAAAGACATCTTAAATACTTTTATTATTTAAATAAAATCT